>OY856415.1:394010686-394500686 GCA_963693085.1 Alisma plantago-aquatica
GAGTGTGGATGTGGCACAAGTTGTAACCAAGTAGATTTTCTGTTAGTAGATCAAATAAGAATAAGAACACCATAAAACTATATGAAAGTTTCAACCCTTTCCATTTTCCATAATGGAAGTCAGATCATGTGACCATGGATTTTATGGTCGATCTTCCTAGAATAGCTAAGGCTCATGATTCCTATATGGGTGGTTGTTGATTGGTTCACAAACGTAGCTCATTTTTTTCCAGTTAAGACCATCTACACCATTCAAAAGCTAGAACATACATACATAGAAAATGTGAAATACATGATTATCCCATTTCATTCGGGATTCCTCTAGGTTATTTTAAGGAATTTTTACTAGTTTTTATGCTTCCAAAATGTATGTGGAAGTGGAACTACTATGTAGAATAGTGTACCCCTTCATTATTTCTTAAAATTTCTATCTTATTATTATTGATAATGAGATGGGTAGCCTTCTGATGACAGGTATGATATCCTTGAGGGAATTGGACCTTGACATGGTCTTTGATGTAGTTAGAACCTCATGGTACCCTAGTTAATAATAAGTGACTCGATGTGGATGATTGACGTTTCCTTCCCTTATTTTAGAAGTCTGAGTTTTGTAATAATATCTTTTGAAGTTGTAATAGCTTGATTAATTTTGTAATCCTTTTGAGATTAATTGTATGTAATTTGATTGATGCAAACATAAAAGAGTGTTGGATCTAGTTAATCAAGTGCAATATATATCTGGTAGAGCCATGAGTCTGTAGACCTATTTCCATGGGTCATTGAGGTAAATGGTGAAATGGGTTATTCTGAAGACCATTCATGAATTGTGAACAATGTCCAGAGCCGTATATTAGTAAATATATGGGGATGATTGGGGTTGCCATACCCTAACATTCTTAATATTTACTTGGTATGTGATTATGATCAATGGTATGGTGATATGTAATACTTGATATGTGACAAAGAATGGTGTGCTTGTATCTTAGTTTGGTGTTGTGGCCTATGTACCCAGGACAAATCTATGATATGTGGATCTGCCACTGGGCAGTTTCCATGATAGACCTCACCATTGAGCTTCTACCTTTTGCTACATCACTTCAGAAAAAGGTTGAGAGGAGATATATAATAGAATTTGGATATCCTTAGATCTTTTATGGATTTCTAGTATAGTTTTGTAGCATCTGGATAGTGGTTTGAGAGATGTGACTCAATCTACCCATTGCATAATAAAATATGAAACTCAAGAGGTTAGCATAATTATTGAGATAATTTGGAGAGAATCATGGATGTGTTCATGATATGTGATTTTCTTCTTGTAATATATATATATATATATATATATATATATATATATATATATATATATATGTGTGTGTGTGTGTGTGTGTGTGTGTGTGTGTGTGTGTGCGTGTTTTATATTTTATCTAGATATAAGTAACCACACAAGTATAACTATGGTAATAGTGAGCATTTCATATGTTGTTTATTCAACAACTCAAATGCTTACTATCTCTCCAAAGTTATTCATAACCATGTTGTAAGTAATAAATATTTCAATTGCTATATCATATTGCTGGGATTTGGGGTCTCTCCTCATGGTTTTCCACATCTTTTAGGTGATCGGTCGAGCTTCCCATGCATTTATGGTGAGGACCAGTCTAGTGGTGGATGCATAATCACCTAGAGATAGGTTATGAGTATGCATCACCTGGTATTCTGCTCTACCTAACATCACCTGGAGATTGATGATGTAACATACCAGAATGTGAACCCTACCTTAGAGGTTTGACCCCTTTTGACTTAGCCAAACAAGGATAAGCTAATACATGTAACTAAGCCAATAATGAAATCTAAAATGTGACACAAGAAGTGTAACATAACAAGTCATGCTTAATAAGCATATATGACACATATGGAGATAATAAGAATATAATTGGTTGAATAATGAACTAATGGGCCATATGACCTATCTCATAAAAAGAAGTTCCAAAGGTAAAATCTAAGTTTAAAATTGTATTCCTTGGGTCCCAATTGCCTTGGGAGTCAAGTTTCACATTATTCATATAATAACAATTCATTTAATTCCTTTTGGAAAAGAAGATGTGAGTTTTCCCTGAAAATATCAAATAAAATAATAAATAACCCCAAAAGAGGAAAATAATCTTAGATTCGTAATCTACACAATAAATATAGACTTTGGGTAAATTTTCATCCAATTTGGAGAAAGTTTTCTTAAAAGGTGAAATCAGGAGAGAGAAAGTGTGTAGAACCTTAAAAATATTAAATAAATATACAAAAAACTCCAATATGTAAAATTGATGCAAAATTCATATCCAACACATTAAATATGACTTGTGGGTCAAGTTTCATCAAATTTGGATAATCCTAATGCAATTAATGGAGGAAAGAGAAAATGAGATTTGATTTATTTAACACATTAAAAGTTTTCAAAAGGCAAATCTAATTTCATATTCAGAATCTACATATCTTAATTGGCATTTGTGCAAAATTCCACTTAATTTGGAAAAGGTTTGAACCATTAAATGAAGAGAAAGAAAAAGATAATGTTTCACATTAATCAAATTGAATTTGATAAAATTTCCTTTAAAGTTTCCCTATCACGCGGATTTCTATTTTTACTTTTGCTCTCGATCGTTAGATCCTGGATCTAATAGCAGAGGAGTCATATCCTACCTTGGGTAGGATACCGCCCATCGTGAACAGTAGACTAAATCTTGCGATGCCTATATCTTTCCCGATTCTTGATGGTTTGATGACATTTCTTCGCCTATGTGATCGTGAGTCAATTTCGCACCCGCCTATCCTATATTTGTTAGGGTTTTGTGCACTGGGATCTCAGGTCGACAAGAGTTTCCCTTTTCTTACTCTATTTTCCCATTCTCAAGTTTTCCTCGATGAACCCTGAACTCACACCTATATATATGGCCTTCCCCACGACCCCAGAACATCCAGCAACCATCTCCAATAGCTGCTTTGGTCTCATTTTCTCTGCTCCCTCTTTCCCTTCTCCATCTTCCTTTTCTGAAAACGACAAGCTCGACCGTGGTGCTTTGGTGTTTGGCAGTGCTGGTTCTTTGCTTCGCTCACTTCACAGAGGTGTAGGCTCACTTCGGAGACCTTCATTTCGTGCGATTATCAGGTAATGAAGTTTCACCCTTTTCTTCTACTCTCCGGCTGTTTTGTTAATTATCGAGTTGTGTTTGTCTTCTAGGTTGTTTTTCTTGGTGTTTTGCTTCAGTTTTAGTTGCCTGACCTTCCTCTGACCTTGATTTGGTTCCTCTTGGGCTCATCTTCTCTGCTTGGGTTCTCTGGTTGTTCCAGTAGTGGTGACCGATTTTCCTCTGGATATACTTAACTGTCTTCATCGCGGTTTCTCCCTTTAAGTTCGTCGGGATCTTTGGAACAAAGTTTGTGTTGAACCCATCGCTTGATTCTCTTCAGTTTGGGAGTTGGATCTCAGTGATCACCTCACTATTCCTGTGTTCGTGAGGAGATCACGGGGGAAACAAAAGCCCTTGTGATATACCCTCCTCTTTCATTCTCATTTTAGTTTTATCGATGAGGGGTAAATATGTCTTTTCACCCCGTCCCTTCTCTTTTCTTTACGTGCACGTGGTGCTGAGTTGGATGAGTGCTTCACTAACATGGGCAACTTTGATTGGCCAACCCAGTCCCCGTAGGCCTCTCCCTTCCTCTCCTCTCTTTTGGCTTTGTATGCTGACTTGGTATTTCTCTATTTTCTTATTGGTTGGTTTTATAAATGCATAACCAATTCTACATTAATCAGAAAAATACACATAAATAGTCAATAAAACGAGAAAAAGAATATCTAACTGATGGTACCAATCATGTTACCTAATTATGATGTTTAAATAAAAGTGGATGTTGATGGATTAATACAATTAGATAATATCTTGTAAAATTCATAACTAAATATATATAAGTCAGAAAAATATAATAAAATATGTTTTGAGCTCAGAAAAATATAACCTAAAATATGGCATGGTTTTTATAAACTAATTCACCAATAACAAAAAGGTGATTTTTAGGGTATTGAATAATTAATGGAAACCTAACCCTAATTCTACATAAATGCATTATAGGTTCTTTGGAGGCCTAGGCTTGGATATAGACTTGGCTTTGGACAGAGTAGACTCTGAAGCTAAGGTATGTTGTATCCCCTATTCCTCTATGTTGAGAAATTCACCTATCTTATCATTCTTTTGGATTTGGCCTACACATATGTCTATTCTCTTGATATCATGGCTCATGTGAACTATTTTGCTTGTTATGAACTTGGATATTCTCTTGATATATATCTTGTGCCTTGGAGCATGTTGGGATTATGTAATGTGCCCACTTTTAAGTGGATGTTTATATGTTTGTGTTGTCCATTGTGTGATGGCAACATTGTTTAATTCTGAAAATACTGTTCTACTTGCCTCTACATTTTACATGCTATGTGATTTAGTAGCACTAGATTGGTGTAAATTACATTGGTTTTTTGGGAAGTATTCCCATGTTATTTGTTTAAGAGAGTGGCAATATTCCATTCTCAATTTTATATATATTTGAGAGATTGACAGTATTCCTTTCTCTATCAGGTTTCGAGTTTATGAGACTTGGCCGCCTATGAGTTTATATTGTTCTAGGGCTATGTTTATCTCACATGCATGCAGGTTATGATGATGATTTTGGGGTGTGTGCCCTACTTTCTTTATGTGCAAATATTGCACAATCTTTATTGTTTTGTTTATGGAAAGTATCTTCTTTTATTATGTAATGATGATTCCTATCTTTTATGCCCTTGTGGGTAGCCCTTATCTCTTACATGGGAAGCATTTATTCTTGATGTCCTTTGGTTCATATATTGCTTAAGTTTTATTTAGTATACACATACCAACAATTTGCTGATGTTTCTATTTCTTCTCTTCTTTTTTGGGGTATGCTTCCAACCCCAGGTTAGATCAAGGAGAGGTGAACTTCGACATCAACCTTTGTAGGTGAGATTTAGCGAGACTTGAAGAGGTGGGTAGATGACCCTCAACTTGATCTTTGTATTATATGCTTAGTTTTCCTTCTTGGACACCCATGTGTGATGAAGAGATGTATAATGTTATCAAGCTTTGTAAATTGTTAGATAATGATCTTTTCTGCTGCTACTCACTGTGTTATGATACATACATGTTGAATGAATTGGTCTTCATCCATTTGGTGAAAATATTTATGTGGTGTTTGATTCAAGGGATGTTGTCTTTTTATTTCTAGTAGGGAGTGGTTCCCCTATGGGATCCCACTCCTTACTGATGATGTTGATGTGTTTGAGTTAGAATTTATTGGAATCAACTTTGTACTCATGTTTGGCCTAGGAGCTTTTGTAAAATAGTTGACATGCATACCTAGTATATGTTTCACTAGTTATAAAAATTGTAAGCCATTTGGTTATATTATGTAATTACTCTCTTTTGTGCTAAGCATGGTTGGGGTCACTATATGTTGTGGAATGTACATGTAATTGTGAATCTTATATAAAGTGCAAGGGTCTTGTTGATATCTCTCTTTAATGTTTGAAAATTTTGGGTCCATATTAGAATAATATGATTGTGTTGAGAATAATTGTTTATTATAAATCCAGATTTGTTTTGAGTAATATCAATATTGTGAGATGGGTACGTCACACTTAGGACTTAAAGTGAATGTTACCTGGGTTGGGGACATGAGCTCCTACAGGGGTGGTTGAGAACGTGGGTGACTGACTGTGGTGGTTATTTTCTAGTAGGGGCTTGTCCCTTCATTCTCCGTACTCACTACAATCCATATCCCTCCCTCCTTCAAACCCCCTCTTAGAAATCCAGTCTGAAATAACACTTCCCATCCTAGAATCTAGGATTTTGTGGTAGAACTCAACCCTATGGATTGCCCAGTGCAAGTTATTTCTACACTAATCTCAAAATCTAGTGTTGTTTTCTTCCACATTTAATAGTATAGTGTAGTGAGAGTGTGATATGGATGGTCCCCTTGTTAGGAATTGTGGAGGTGATAAGCATAGCAGAAACAAAAAAAAATATCTCCATGTTTGCTACAAACAGATTTGATCAACAATAATGTATTTGGAAAGAGAGTGTGCAAGGTATACCTTATCATAGAAAAATTCCAGATACATCTTCCTCACATGGCGTTGCATGTTTCTCCTCACATGCATAAACCCTCCTCATTGACGTCCTCCTAACATAGTCGCTCGATGCTTGCATCTATACGTAGTCCATCTGGATGGACTTGAACTCCTCGTCACGTTGTTGGAGCCATTGAGAAGGAGAAGCCTCTCGCTTGGTGGCATCCTAGAATCATGGTTGCTTGCCTTGTTTCTCTCTCTCTCTCTCAGGGAAGATGATGGCTAGGGTTCATAGATGAGCATGTCTTATGATCCGACTGTCATGCACCTTTAAATAGGAGAGGAAAGGAACTTGGGTTCCCAAAAATCCTAAGAAATAGAAGGTTACAACTACGTTTAAAATAGAGTATTCTGGAATCATGTCGTTAATTAAATATATAATTAATCACATTATGTGATTTATTCGTTTTTTGTCACATGGACATAAATTTTAACCGATCACTCGTGGTTATACATTTCACTTATCATGTAAGTCAATAATTTAAATCTAATTAATTGGGCTAAACCTTTTAACCAATTAACTTAAATTCCAATATTATTATAGTTGATTACCTAAACATTTTATTAATCAACTTTACTTGGAACATTTCCAATCATGTTCACAATTATACTCCTATTCCTTTGCGTCTGACCGTATAGGGTCCAAATAAATTGGTTATGATGTTCATAATCAAATTATGACTTCACAAGAATCATTTGTATCTAGAAAGACTTCATTGCCACCCAAGTAATTTGAGGAGTTGGAGAACATCTTTAACCTAGTATTGTGACCAATGTTATAATGATTGTATAATTCCTTTGTCTTTGATATCCAAAAAGAATCTGAGACATGGAAACATCATCTTCAATTTTTTTCCTTGATATAGAGTAGCCTATTTGAGATACACATGAGATCAATATCATGTACTAACTCACATGAGAATTACCATGCATTTCCTAGTCTCACTCATCAAGTGGAGGGGATATCACTCCAATGTGATGGACAAATTCCATGTACATCACTCACTATAATTCACATGTGTCACAATGCATCTAAAAACTACTTATATAGCAACCCTTTTCGATGTCACATCGAGTAATGTTAAAGCACATTGAACAACATACAATCATTGTAGTGACTTTAGGTTTAAGGACCACAATCACCACTGTCACATTGAGATGTGATTTTGACCATCATTATTGGCTTCTATGTATCACACTCAAAGTGGATCTGTCTAGTACACTTGTTCATTAAAAGTACCTATGTGTTTGATATGATATACAATATCATGATTAATGGGACGTAATTATCAATCAACACATACACTAGTATTGTTGTATTATTATTGTCCTAATATCCACAATAATATCTAACTAGGAACTAAGACAAGAATGAATACTCTTAACATTCACATGATCTCATGTTCAGGTCCTCAACCTGAAATTACATGTTATTGAGTCATACATTCTTCGGACATTATTATATTTATTCATTATCCCATATTGAAACAAACATAATAATCTGAATTGCATTTATTAATAATCAAATCAAGTACAAGATGTGCCATTACAATCATCATATGATGGGCTCTCAGAGCATATCATTAACACCCATACCCTTTCTATATGGTGGAACCAACAAGCTTTAATGTTTCTTAGGTGGGGCAATTGGTGCCAGATACTTTCTCTATGGAGGGCATGACCAATCCCACTATCTCCATGCTAGGCATTGATTAATGGAAAGAATAAAGGCATCCTTGACTGTATACTCATAAGTCTATCATAGGAATTACCTCCCTGATACATCCCTTGTAGGAATATCAAACACCATTTGAGAATTTGGTGAATGTTTTAGAAATGCATATTGAGGGATGTTGTACATACAAAGATCTAGTATCCTTACTCTAGGAACCATGGTCCAGTTTATAGTATGTTCATAGACTTGAATCTTAAAAATTGACCAAACAAGGTTTGGGATATATTTTCATACATTTCTTTGTACATTAATGAGCATATAATGCACAAGTATAATAAGTAACTTAAATGTAAATCCTAACAATGGATATATATGACCTATCCATGATCTGGATAAATAAAAATTTATATGAATATATTTTGTAAGTATGGAACTTGAGCCTAGACTTGGTATATGTTGATGATGTGGATTGGATCGATAATAATTATGTTTACATAAAACCTAGGTTGTAGCTAACTAACCCTAACATATATGCGCTTGGTACCACAAATAACATTAGTTTTTATAATGGAATTGAACATCTTAATACGTATAAAATTGACCTAGTTACATATATGATACTTACTATGTAAGCAGAATTCATAACCATGTAACAAATGTCACATTATTCACAAAAATGCATATAATGGCTTAAATATTATTTGATGAGAAATGGATGTGAAAAATCATGTGTAAATGGTAAGTGTGGGCTAGAATGTGCTTCAAACATCAATCTTAGTAATATTCTTATGTTGTATATAACTAGGGACAATTAATGTGTCACCCTATAATTAAAAATTGAATTATGAGACTTAATGAGTAAAATACCACAATTCATGTAAAGTAACATAGTGTAACTTTAATTCTAATAAGAAGATGAAAATTGGAGTCTAAATCACAAATAAAAATAATAATAGTGTAGTATAATAATGAATAATAATATAATTGATTTATATTCTAAATGTATTGGAACTCATACAAGATAAATTAAAAAGTTAAACATAGGTCAAAAATCATGATTGAAACATCTTATTTAGTGTAGGTGCAAAGTTCTTAATTGGACACCTATAACTACTTTAACTAATTATGAGAATATTAAATATAATTATTTGCTTCCTTATAGGCATACTTTATGCATATTTTCTCTCTCCTATTCTTTTATATTCCTTATTTGGATTCCTTTTACCAATAGAAACCTTGTGGATTTGAAATCTCATCCATGATGAGTCAATCACACATCTTTCCACATATTTCTCATACTTTCATTATTTTCTCAATTTCTTTTCTTATTTATTCATTATTTGATTTCCTTCAATTTTCTCTCTTTTTATCATATTGGACTCACTAACTTAATAGGGTCCACTAAATCATATATTTTAAGGAAATATTATCAAAGAAATCCACTCATTACACATAAATCATACAATTTCATAATCTTATAAATTATTGGAGAAATTGCATCTCAAACCATATGAACTCAAAAGTTGGGGTTGTAACATCCTTCCCCTATTATAGGAATTTTGCCCTCAAAATTACACCAAACATATAAACAATTCAGGATAAGATTTTTCCATGTCCTTTGATGATGATAAGATGGATGACCAAGGATAAGGTCTACCCTTGGGGTAGGATCATCAGGTTATCATGAGTCAATGTGTTGGTCTTGTTGGGTTTTAGGGGAGACAGAGAAGGCAGCGGAAACAAAAATTTTCTCCCCAAACCCATACCGAGGAAACACGTCAACGTCTATATAATAGGAAAGGATGGTTTGCGGAATCATACCTTGTCCCGAGGCTTGCTCGGCGACAATACCTCGCGCAATGCGCGGTCTTCAACTCCGGACTTCTACGGTGTCTGTGCAGCTCCTGGTCGCACGGGGACTAACAACTCCTACTCGAACCGGACTGTCGGATGACAGTTGTCCTCCTAAGCGGTAGTGTCCTCCCGCCTCTGTAGTAGTCCACACGGACCACCTGGAACTCCACACTCCTTGTCCCACAAGGAAGTGGAAGGAGTCGTACCCTCCTGTTGACGTACTAGTCGCCAACACGCTCTCCTGCCTCCTGTTGCAACTACAGTTGTCCTTCCCTTGCTGCACCTCCCTTTTACGGGAAGCACTTGGTCGGGCTCTCTCACGGTTACCAAAACCAGAGAGAACGACAACTTGCAGAGCAACTGGTTGCACTGAGCTGTACTGTGAGAAGCCCCCAATACCCCCTATATATATAGGAGAGTCATGGGACAGGGTTCTCCATCCCGGGCAATGTTGGACTAAAGCAGGAGTAGAAGGGTTCGGGATTTTCCACAAAAAAAACAACCATCTTGCAACCTGAACTGATCGGTTCACTGCTGAACCGATCGGTTCAGCCATTGAGCCGATCGGTTGGACCTGAGCCGACCGTTTGGGGCACTCCAACCGATCGGTTGGTGCCCTGAACCGATCGGTTCATGGTCCTAACCCGGCTAAAAAAGACTTTCCTTGTTTCTTTCCCAATTGGTATCGAATACCAATATTATTCCCAATCGAATTGGGCAATTTGAAACGAAAGGAAAATTCTCACCAATCCTACTTTCCCAAGTTGCTCGATTGCACCAGTTGAACCGATCGGTTCAACACTTGAACCGGTTGTTTCACTCTGTGCATGAGCCGATCGGTTCAACAATTGAACCGACCAGTTCAGCAACCTCAGCCGACCGGTTCATCACATGAACCGATCGGTTGGGAGTGCAGGTTGTGCAGAATCAGTCAAATGCAATTTCAATCAATCCGATACTCCAATCAATGCGTCCAACACCTTGAACCATACGATATTGAGCCATCGACTGATTGAGTGTTTAATTGAACTACCAAACTCTTTTAGTAATCAATCTAAACATTGCTTTGTGGACAAAACTCCTCTTCCAGGTTAAATCCTATGTGTGTGACCCTGCAGGTCCATTTCACGTTGGTAGTGAAAGTTCATAACACTTATGACTTCACAAGAAAAGAGCGGTGCCTAGTCACACATCAGTGCTACCCAAGTGAAAGTAGAAAGTTGGAGAACAACTTTCATCCTACAATCCGTGAATGGTGTTACAGCGAATGTATAATTCCTTTGTCATTGATATTCCGAATGAACTCGAGGCATGGAACAGTCATCTTGTCAACGTTCATTCACTTCCTTGATCTCAGAGTAGACTGGAAGAGATATGTATGACATCAGTATCACATACTGATTCACACATGCGTGCACGCCTTTCTCAATCCTACTCATCAAGTGGCCATGGATATCAAACTCCCTCAGGAGGGACAAATCCCATATCTATCACTCACCCCTCAAAAGCCCCATGTGTCAAAGCCACCCAATCATCACCTTTATAACAACCCATGTTTCAGGACTGTGTTTGATGATGTCAAAGTGTGCCCAACGACATGTGTTGAGTGCAGTGATTTCAGGTCTAAGAATCACACTCACCACCATCACTGTGAGTACTGACTATGACTACCATCTCATATTTCCATGTGTCAAACTCACGGTGGGTCTGTCCGATACACTTGTTATCTAACAAGTACCTATGTGTTTGGTTTGATATCTCTATATCATGACTAATGAGATTCTGTCATCAACCAACACCACAATATAGTCTTGTGTGTCATTGCTGTCTATCTACCTTCCACAATGACATCCGACTAGGGACATAACAAGAATGTACAAACTCTTAGCATCCGTATGATCTCATCGTTCAGGTCATGAACCTGAAGGCATACGTCATTGAGTACTGTCATTCTCTAGACATTCAATCTGTTCTATCACTATCTCATATGACTGAACCAGAAAGAATTGGAAGCTCACCTTTTATGTTTATCAAATCAATCTCAATGTATCCCACCAATCATCCCATGATTGGCTCTCAGGGCATACATACCAACAGACTCCCACTTGCACTGCGAGCCAATCACCCATGAATCATATTCATAGTGATCTTCAGACATGTCCCACATGTTACTGTGCTCTAGTGCCAACATAGTGAGTAATGACAACACCTTGCCAAAGTCTGTACAAATTGCATGTCTCGCATCTCTTCACTGTACATCATACGTATGAGATGGAGTTGCCGTAATATGTGATCTAGTATTCCATTGCTAACCTTAAGCCACATTGCATGATCAAGGATTCCAGATTTGTCATCAATGAGTGGAATATAAGTTCATCTCATGAACTTTCATATCCATATAGTATCCACTGTTGTTCACTAACACCTAGATACTCGGCATTTTCCTTTTAAATGGCTTTATTGGAACACTTCCAATTATCAACAAACATTCTCTTTTATACATCTTATATATATTTTGCGATTAATTTTCTGTCCTTTCGGAAGTTCGCATCAATGTAACTCTTTACATTAAACTCTTCCTTATCTCCATAGAACTAGTACTTCACAAGCACTTATCAAGTTCTCATGGTATTCCAGTAACCCTTACTAGGAGTAGACATCCATCCACTCGTCATGTCACACATGCGAGTTATCAGGATGAGCACATCATATTGCCATGTCCTACATACAAGATGATGAATGCATTTTATCCTTGCCATGTCATACATGCAAGATAATGGGATGATTACATACATGATAGATCCATATCTATTCTTAGTGTTCCCATTCTTCATAAGAATTGGACACTTGGCATTGGGATACTAACTCCATGTAACATGGACAAGTTTTCTCCCACTGAATCTGTGCATACTGAACACTTCAGTACAGATTGCCAATGTATGCTTTCTCTTTCCAGGTCAAGAGATTTTCGAGAACTATCTCTATAGATCTCTATTCCTATCACATAGGAAACATCTCTATCTTCCTTAAAGATAATTTCCACATTCGGATTTCCAATCTAGAACATTTCCAATTCACATCAATATGTGGAATGTGAACACGCTCCCACTAAATCACAGATCCCTTCTTTATCTTTGACATATCAGTCAAACCCTTTGACTATATCATCAAAATAAAGATCCAATTTTGAGTTGCTTGTACTCAATCAATCACATTGATTAGTCCATTGTAACTTATAGACTTCATTTGCATTAGTGGATTCATAAACCTTATAGGCTGTGTCACGTACACATCCTGGTTTTATTCCTCATAGGAATGCAGTTTTAGTATCCATATGACAAATGTCTTAGCCATTAAGTTGCAATCGACAAGCATCATCCTTCTCAAAATGTTATCCATGTGTCTTAACACTTAAGACTCATCTGCACTTATGGATATGATCCAATGAGTGCTACCATCAAGGTCATACCTTATGGTTCACATGGAAGTCATTTAGGATGTAATGGTTTTAAACCATAACTCAAGATTCGGTTCCTCATACTCATCTTGATAGTTGACTCATCACATGAACAACTCATCACATAGATAATTGAGGTGTATCTGTTAAAGATATAAGAACTCACAACCCTTGTGATTCTTAATTTCTTTTATTAGTGTGGGGTATTCTTTTATTAAGAAGAATTCAGTTATTTGATAATCATTCTCTAACTCCTTAGACTATGATTCCTTCTTGATTCAGACATCACCATGCCTTAATCATGAGTTCACAATGATACACTATCATAATCACTCATAAGGATCTCAAACATTTGGTCCAAGTATTTCATTTGCATTAGTCTCATCAAGAATTAATACTTTACCAAATTTGTACTTCATTTATGATAATCTTGAACACTTCAAGATATTCATATTGGTATTTCTCTAAACACCATTTGAAGTATTAGCATTTATTCCAATAGGTATGTAAATACATCACATGTATTATACCTAATAGGATAATCACTCTCCCACTACATTAGTGAAGATTGATTAATCATGTCCAAGATATTCATGTCTCTTACTTGTTCTATAACCAAAAGAGTCTAGATTTATCCATCACATGGAAACTAGAAATGAATTTCTCATGATTAATGCTAATTAAATTGTTTGAGTTATTTATAACTTTTAGGTATCGTCTTATCTTATGCTTATCAAATATCACAAGATAAATAAGGCATTGCCATAAAGATCACATCTTTATAAACTGAAACATCTCTTTATTTTTTTCCATCATTGTCATACAATATGCAAAAATAAAGTGTTTCTATCTATTGGCAAGTATGAAATAGAAGTTCATAACTGTATTACATGCCTTATTGGATGAAAATAAACTAAAGTATTCCTATCTATAAAGGCAACACTTGCCCCAAGTAAGAATGCTTTACACTTTACATCTTGATATCATATATCTCAAAAAGTGTTACAAGTTTATTTACATGACACCTTCAAGTAGAGGCTTCAGTCGCCTCCTTCTTCTTTTGTTCTTCCAGGTAGAGAGGACAATTCCTTTTCCAATGTCATGGCTTTTGACAATGGTGGCAATTTCCTTTCTTGGTCACGCCTCCCTTGGCCTTGAGAGCTGAAGATGGCTTGGACTCCTGGCTAGCTTCAGAACCTTTCTTAGCTTTGCCCTTGCCCTTGCGCTTGGACTTGCCTTTCTTGCTCGTGATCACCATCACGGACTTAGGCTTGTCCTTCTTCATCTGTAACTCGGCTGTCCTCAACATGCCCAACAACTCTGACAGTGGCCTATCAAAGTTGTTCATGTTGTAGTTCATCACAAACTGTCTGTAAGATTCTGGCAACGATTGCAGTATCACGTCAGTAGCCAACTCTTGGCTCAATGGAAATCCCAGTCTCTGTAGGTTCTCCACATACCCAATCATCTTGAGTGTGTGAGGACCAACTGGATCTCCTTCTGTCATGACGCACTTGAACAGCGCCCTAGAAACATTGTACCTCTCTTGCCGTGCCTGATCTTCATACATGTTCCTGAGATGCAGAATCATCTCTATGACACCCATGTTCTCATGTTGCCTCTGCAACTCATGGTTCATTGAACATAGCATCAAGCACTTTGCATCAATGGCATCATCAGAATGCTTCTTGTAAGCATCCCTTTCTGTCTTTGGTGCATTAGGAGCGGGTTCCTCTAGAATTGGAGTATCCAGGACATAGAGCTTGCGCTCTTGAGTGAGAACAATTCTCAATGTCCGATACCAGTCATGGAAGTTCGTCCCATTTAGCTTGTCCTTGTCAAGGACCGATCGCAAAGAAAAGTTGTTGTTGTTTGTTGCCATTTGAACTACAAAAGGAAAATATGCAATTTTAGTCCAAAAACTCATTTTTGACTTATTTGATTGATTTGAAAGTTTGACGATATAATTAGGCCTTTAATTAATTATCGCTCCCACTATTTTACTTCAAATTGATAGCCCTCACTATCAATTCGGAAGATTGCAGCGTACAACCTTCTAGTGGTCAAGATCCTGAAATCCTCTAAGCCATGGACCAGCTAGGGCTGTCACCAACAACATAGATCTCTCAGGTAGGCAACTTTTGCCAATTGCATCATATGCAACTCTTGATAAGATGTCATCTACAACTCCTTGCAATGATCATCTCCATGCCTCAAGGTACTAGATCCCATCTAGATCACCTTGTTAAGTCCGACCCAAAGCAAACACGATGAATATG
This sequence comes from Alisma plantago-aquatica, assembly GCA_963693085.1. Taxonomy (NCBI): domain Eukaryota; kingdom Viridiplantae; phylum Streptophyta; class Magnoliopsida; order Alismatales; family Alismataceae; genus Alisma; species Alisma plantago-aquatica. The sequence goes on from OY856415.1 coordinate 394,026,144, forward strand.
CACCCTGCTAGGGTAGACCCACACATTCATCCTTCACGCTTCCATGAGATAGACGGTGCACCACGCTAGGGCGTGCCCACACTTGGTCGATCAAGCTTTTCACGTGTGTCGCATTTGGAAGGCATCTAAAACTTAATATTTTAATGAGGGATTTGGTTTTATATACATATACATATCCAATCACCACAATACATAATACGTATCATATACATGCTATATCCCACAGAAAACATGCACAAACGATAAAAAGCGATGATTATGGCCATCCTAATGTGATTCCTCGAGCCAAGAGGAATCACGATCATCTAGGTCTACATCACATGCAACCTGTACAAGATGAGCTCTGTGCCTTGCCTTCCGAGTAGATCAACTCATCACATGAATGATCTGTACTCTCCAGCCGGTCGTCAGGGTGCCACCAGCCGATCGGTTGGCTCCTCCAACCGATCGGTTCGCCTGGTCGTCGTGCATCTCGTCATGTCTGCCATCCGCTCGTCTCACTCCTCGAACCGGTCATCAACCGATCAGTTCACTCCTTGAACCGACCGTTTGGAAGGTCAACTGATCGGTTCACTCCTTGAACCGATCGTCTGAGCAGTCGTCTTGATGTCTGCCGGTCTTTGACATAACAGGAAATAAAATCCTATTCTATTTATTACATTGCTTTAAAAGAGAAACCCCGATTTACATTCGGGGGGAGCAAAGGTAGGAAGAATCTCGAATTATTTTGAGTCACATCAGGATTAAGAGAGGGAAGATCGGTGCGCAGACCGAGATGCAAGCAACCACACACAACCAATCACAGATAGGGGTTTATAGGCCATAATCACGCTACACACATCCACCACAAAACTCGTTTAGGGGCGACACGTATCGAGTGCATTAATAATACATATCATATATGTAATTAGGGATTTGTGGATTTAGGATTGGACATGCATAAAGCCGATATTATTCGCATCGTATGCAATAAATAAAGGCGACAAACTAAAATCGATCATATCGATATTCCTAAAATATAGAGCAGTTGACGTGGCTCTGATACCACTGTTGGGTTTTAGGGGAGACAGAGAAGGCAGCAGAAACAAAAATTTTCTCCCCAAACCCATACCGAGGAAACGCGTCAACGTCTATATAATAGGAAAGGGTGGTTTGCGGAATCATACCTTGTCCCGAGGCTTGCTCGGCGACAATACCTCGCGCAATGCACGGTCTTCAACTCTGGACTTCGACGGTGTCTGTGCAGCTCCTGGTCGCACCGGGACTGACAGCTCCTACTTGAACCGTACTGTCGGATGACAGTTGTCCTCCTAAGCGGTAGTGTCCTCCCGCCTCTGTAGTAGTCCACACGGACCACCTGGAACTCCACACTCCTTGTCTCACAAGGAAGTGGAAGGAGTCGCACCCTCCTGTTGACGTACTAGTCTCCAACACGCTCTCCTACCTCCTCTTACAACTGCAGTTGTCCTTCCCTTGCTGCACCTCCCTTTTGCGGGAAGCACTTGCTCGGGCTCTCTCACGGTTACCAAAACCAGAGAGAACTACAACTTGCAGAGCAACTGGTTGCACTGAGCTGTACTGTGAGAAGCCCCCAATACCCCCTATATATAGGAGAGTCATGGGACAGGGTTCTCCATCCCGGGCAATGTGGGACTAAAGCAGGAGTAGAAGGGTTCGGGATTTTCCACAAAAAAAAACAACCATCTTGCAACCTGAACTGATCGGTTCACTGCTGAACCGATCAGTTCTGCCATTGAGCCGATCGGTTGGACCTGAGCCGACCGTTTGGGGCACTCCAACCGATCGGTTGGTGCCCTGAACCGATCGGTTCATGGTCCTAACCCGGCTCAAAAAGACTTTCCTTGTTTCTTTCCCAATTGGTATCGAATACCAATATTATTCCCAATCGAATTGGGCAATTTGAAACGAAAGGAAAATTCTCACCAATCCTACTTTCCCAAGTTGCTCGATTGCACCAGTTGAACCGATCAGTTCCACACTTGAACCGGTTGTTTCACTCTGTGCATGAGCCGATCGGTTCAACAATTGAACCGACCGGTTCAGCAACCTCATCCGACCGGTTCATCACATGAACCGATCGGTTGGGAGTGCAGGTTGTGCAGAATCAGTCAAATGTGATTTCAATCAATCTGATACTCCAATCAATGCGTCCAACACCTTGAACCATACGATATTGAGCCATCGAAGTATTGAGTGTTTAATTGAACTACCAAACTCTTTTAGTAATCAATCTAAACATTGCTTTGTGGACAGAACTCCTCTTCCAGGTTAAATCCTATGTGTGTGACCCTATAGGTCCATTTCACGTTGGCAGTGAAAGTTCATAACACTTATGACTTCACAAGCAAGGAGCGGTGCCTAGTCACACATCAGTGCTACCCAAGTGAAAGTAGAAAGTTGGAGAACAACTTTCATCCTACAATCTGTGAATGGTGTTACAACGAATGTATAATTCATTTGTCACTGATATCCCGAATGAACTCGAGGCATGGAACAGTCATCCTGTCAACGTTCATTCACTTCCTTGATCTCAGAGTAGACTGGAAGAGATATGTATGACATCAATATCACATACTGATTCACACATGCGTGCACGCCTTTCTCAATCCTACTCATCAAGTGGCCATGGATATCAAACTCCCTCAGGAGGGACAAATCCCATATCTATCACTCACCCCTCAAAAGCCCCATGTGTCAAAGCCACCCAATCATCACCTTTATAACAACCCATGTTTCAGGACTGCGTTTGATGATGTCAAAGTGTGCCCAACGACATGTGTTGAGTGCAGTGATTTCAGGTCTAAGAATCACACTCACCACCATCACTGTGAGTACTGACTGTGACTACCATCTCATAGTTCCATGTGTCAAACTCACGGTGGGTCTGTCTGGTACACTTGTTCTCTAACAAGTACCTATGTGTTTGGTTTGATATCTCTATATCATGACTAATGAGATTCTGTCATCAACCAACACCACAATCTAGTCTTGTGTGTCATTGCTGTCTATCTACCTTCCACAATGACATCCGACTAGGGACATAACAAGAATGTACAAACTCTTAGCATCCATATGATATCATCGTTCAGGTCATGAACCTGAAGGCATACGTCATTGAGTACTGTCATTCTCTAGACATTCAATATGTTCTATCACTATCTCATATGACTGAACCAGAAAGAATTGGAAGCTCGCCTTTTATGTTTATCAAATCAATCTCAATGTATCCCACCAATCATCCCGTGATTGGCTCTCAGGGCATACATACCAACAGGTCTACCCTTGGGTAGGACCATATGACTACACAGCCTTAGGTCATGGTCTACCTGTGAGGTAGGATCATAGGGGCTATTCGGGATCTATAATATGAGAGAGGTAGTATCCAGGTCCACTGCAGGGATAACACAGAGGCAAGGATATGTATGGATTGAGTAGTTATGATTAATACATAAGGTTTGATCTGTTAAATAATAATTTGGTTGCATTATGTTGTTACCAATAGATGCAAGATTTTGGTTCCCCCACATACCAGTATAATTCATTATACTGACCAACATTTTGTTTGTCGGCGTTTTAGGTTTTTCAGAAAGTGGATATTCCATTAAAGTGACATTGAATGAATAAATCTCAATAAAGTATTAAAGGATTGTAGATAGATAGTTTCTACTCTGGGTAAAGTCCCTCAAATCCTATATTTTTCAAGGTATGTGAAAAAGAATTTTTTATCATGTTTAAGCTTAGTTGTTGTAGAATTTATGAATTATTTTTTATTATTTGCAAAACCATTGATCATGTTTTGGGATAGAGGCTCTAACTTCTTGGTCTTCTTTAATTGGGGGTTACCGGGAAGTGGGATCATTACATTTGGAATGAGAGAATGGCTTTCCATTTAATCTCTAATAATTATTAAATTTTACAAACTCTTTAGAACCCAAGGGAGTTATTAGAGGATTTTCCAATAATGGAGGTGTCTAGAAAAGGATCTCAATCTGAGGGCTGGCAAGATTTTCCTCTACCCCGCTAGTCGATCTACAAGGACTCCTGGATTTTGTGTGACTGTCTGGCCAAAATCAGAGGATTTGACTCAAAATAAGATACCTTTACGTCTTCTCTAATCTGTCTTCATCCCTTCTCTATCCATTCATTGACTAACTTTATGAGATTATGGTTTTTTCTCTCCACCACCCTCCTGAGTTTTGGGATTAAGAATGATAAGGATTAAGGAATCCTCCACCAAATAATAAAAAGCATGTAAGAATGATGTCATGGACATAAGTTTTGATAATTAGAAAATCAGACAGAGTTTAGTTACATGCTTAGGTTGGATGGTGTGTGTCGCCATGCCCTCAGGAGAGCTCTGAGGTTAGACCTTCTTATAGGAGAATGAGGAGCGAGTTATCCTTGGTGGAAGAAGCCTTCGGGAAGAGGAAGAGACCTGACACGTCCTCTAAGGGCGATGTTAACCCAAGCCCTAAGCAGTAGATAGAGAAAGAGAAGACATGATGAGTTGGATATCTTAGTTGACCATGCATGCGAGTATGTGGGCTCGACATGCATGCTTTACGTAAAGGATTTGAGTATGCATGGGAAACATAGACTAGGTGTGGTTGTTTGACCCCTGGTGCCTTGTGGTGACCCAACCTTGGGTGGGTTGTGCCTGTTGAGGGTGAGGGATCGCTCCCTCATTGAGAAGGTTAGAGGAGACCGTATAGGAACCCTAGCGAACATACATGAGCAGAAAAGAGGCATGCACCTACATAGAAAAAAGTGACAGCAAGGTTGGCAGTAGGATTTAGACCTAGGCCAGAAGGGTTATACCTGATAGTTTATGAGATAGGCATGTAAAGCCTTGGATGATCTTGGCTGAACATAAGTTTTGATAGTACGTTTCACCCAGGTGGGGATAGATGTGTATCCTTAAGAGCTTGACCCATCTTCTAAGGGAGAACCTCCGATGGTAGGACCAGTTGTAGGGTTATCTCTAGAGAGAGAGTGAGACTCAATGAAGAAGGTTGGAGACCTAGACTCTGAAACATAAGGAATCATGAGAATTTGGGTATAATGTGGCTTGGAATAGACGATCCTGGTCAGATATATATGGTTTCCTCATGCACGATCCTAGGAGGTTTATCATACCTTGGATGCCTTTAGAGGAACCAAACCCTAGAAAAAAGAAAGAGGCTTGTGAACGAACGTACATATGATATAAGTGCCTACCTTAGGGGTGTATGAAGGAGAGTTTCATAGACCCTGAAGGGGTATAGTAACAAGTTGTGAAGCCTTGTACCCTGTTGGTTGTACTGGGGTAGGACTCTAAAGGTTGTTTATGTGGAAGAGTGTTAGGATGTATATGCCCTATATGGTATAGGTTTGATTCATGGTTGAACAGATAAGCAGGAAGTTAGATAGCTGATGCATAAGAGGTTAACCTGGGGTTCCTAGACCAAAGAGGGGAAGTAGTAGTACATGGTGCACATGATGCTCACGAGGCTGATTGAGTTCATAATATTTGAGTATGGCACCCCCTCATCTCTTAGAGCAAAGGAAACCCCACTCGAACTGAGATATATGTTTGATGAACCACTCACACAAGTTGGTGACATATGTATATATGATATTGGTCCAACCTTGAGGAATGATGAATACGTATGACATACCAAGGAACTTAGCATGGTTTAGTAGGTTGTCTTCTTGCTAGATATGTGCATAAGTATCATGTTAGGAGCTAAGCAGATATATGACGATGTAAACCTTGGAGGTAAGAACGTTTTGTGACCTTTGTTACTATCAAGTGATAGTTTTCTCCCGTCCTGGGGAGGGACCCTTCATGTAGGGTGAGCACCAACTTTTGATTAGGTTTGAGGTAACCTTAAGAGGTCTCTTATAAGAGCTTGATGAGCTAAGTGGAAAGCACATAGTATGAGAATGAATCTATAGACCCATGTGTGACCATCTCTAAAGGGGCATGAAGATATGTTGCCATGGAGGTAACTTGTATGGGACCAGACCGAGATAGGTAGGCTGCCATGATTCCCATTAAAGGATGCAAAGTTAACCCTAAATGCCTAGAGACAGGATGGAGATTCAGGTGAGGATTCAAGGATGAGATGTGCTTGATTATCAACATAGAAACCATGAGATACAGTAAAATCCTAAGTCAACACTAAGGTCAAGTAGGGATAAGACCGATGGGAGTAGGAGTTGTTTGTTCCCCGAATGCACACGGCCATAGGGTCAGGAGGTAACAACTACCTTTTCCTGAGGCCCATGGGTTAGGAGGTTGGCCAACCTCATGGGTTCATAGGGCCTAAGGGGTAAATGTGAGAGGCACTCCCTAGATGCATATGGGTCATTTCACCCCAAAAGTACTGAAACCCTAGAGACCTTGAGGTAATGACTAAGGATTGTACATAAGAGAGAAGATAGGATCCAGAGGTGATGGGAAAAGTCTTCCCATGGGTGTAGACCCATAATGGAGATGTTCATGGTAAGGAGTTATGTGAAGTATGTTTCAACTTAGATTGAAAAAAGTGATGGCAATGTGTGATGCGCCATCTCTACTCTTGGAACGAGATGAACTCTGTATTTGGATTGCAACCAAATGCTTATTTCATCTTGTTATGTGTGTGAGAGATAGGACAAAATGAATGCCATATACTAAAGATATAGGTGATATGAGTTGAAACCCTGCTATGATTATGAGGATAGAGGAAGTACCACACCCATTGGATATATATTGGATAGGTGATTTGAGAGCATATGAAGAAAAAGTGTAATATGAGAACATACCTATCTAGAGTAGTTTGGAATCTATGAGTTATAAGTTTGGGTTTGATAATCGAGATGATGAGCTCGAAGTTTTCTTGACTCAGTTAGGCCTAAACCCGAGATGAGGATGATGAGTGGAGTATAAGAAGGTCTATGTCTTCACCATATCCTAGCACGTAAGGAAGCTAATGTGCTAACGAGATGCTCTTAGTCGAGGCACAACTCGGGTATACAGTTGCCTTGTCTAGCCAATAGAGAGAGCTGAAAGAGGTTGCTAGGTGACCCCTTATGATCGTTAGAAGACTAGACCTATGTGGCTAACATTCAGATACAACCAGACCCATTGGTTAAGTTGGTGGTTTCCCAGTTAGCCATCCCAGATCTTGATGAGATAAAGGAATTGCTACAAGAACCTCAGATACACCTTCTGAGAAAGAAGGTGGTGAAACCCACTACTAGAGTGTTTTAGGGTTTTGAGGAGTCATGTCATGCAAGAAGCTCATGATTTTAAGTACACCTTACACCATGGTACTACCAAGATGGTTAAGGTTTGTAGTATTACCTTGAAGGTCTAGAATGAAGAAGGATATAGAGGTGCATGTGGCCAATTTTCATACATGCCAGAGGGTGAAGGATGAACACTAGTAACCCAGTGACTCACTATAGATAATGAGGAGTCCCCAAGGGGGAATGGGAGCAGATCACCAAAGACATTGTGGTGGGACTCCCTTGGACCAATAAAGGTCATGATAAAATATGGGTTATGGTAGATCACCTTACCAAGTTGACACATTTCCCTTGTTTGAGAGAGCACTATCAGTATGGTAGATCTTTTGAGCTATAGGGATTGAAGAGATGCTCAAGTGCATAGTGATCTGAGTTCAAATGGTCTTGAGTATGACCTTAAGTTCACTTCCATGTTGTGGAAGTAGGTACAAGAAGAACTCGATGCTATATTGAAGTTTAGAATAACTTATCACCCACTGACTGATGGATAGTCAAGAGAGTATGATCCAGACTTTAGAGAGTCTAATGAGAGCATGTGTGCTCATTTAGGGTGATGCATGGGAGCAGTTCCTGCCTCTAGAAGAGTTTGCTTATTGTAATAGCCACTAGAGCCAGTATCTAGATGTAAGAAGCTCTGTAAGGGAGGTTGTGTCAGTCACCGCTTCACTAGGATGATGTAGGTAAGAGGACCTTGAGAGGGTCAGAGAAACCACAGTGTATGCAGATGAAGTCACTTTGATCGAGCAAAGGTTAAGAAAGCCCATGATCGATAGGAGTCGCGTACTAATGTGAAGCAGACTGTCATGCAGTTCAATGTGGGTGAACATGTGTTATGAAAAACCCGACCCCTCTGAGCTATATCAAAGGAAGATGAGTCCCCAATACATGGGTCCATTTGAGATGGATTGGTGGAGTTGCTTATGTTCAGCCTTACCCCTCATGATAATATAATATATGATGTGTTCCATGTATCCGATCTAGAGCACTATGTGATGTACCCGAGCCATGTGTTGAGCATTGAACCTATTGAGCTTTAAGGGAGGTTGACATATCCCGAGTCACCTGTGAGAATTCTAGATACCAAGGCTAAAGAACTCAGATGTAAGAATATAAGATGATAAAGATTCCTTGGAAGCACCATGGAAAGGATGAAGCAACATGGGATGTTTAGAAACAAAGTGTTCCAAATGTTCCTAGAAATTCTTGGTCCCATTGGACCATTTGTATCTGTATGCATTAGGATCCCAATTCATGGATCTCTCAGTTCAAGAAATAAGAGGATCAAATCATTTCTTTTGACTCTTTTTCAAATTCAATAAATGTTGGTTGATCGTATATTTCATTATAGTTATATGATTCAGAGTATCATTTCCTATTTCATCCCTTAGAATTCTATATTCCAAGGATCTATTCATTAACATAAGTATCATAGGTAAATTGATCCTGGTTGTTCAATCATTTGATAACCAGAGTCATTCTTTGCTAAATGATCACTATGAGTCAGACTCAACCGAATTTGATCAATTCTTTTTTGTTGTTGTTAGGGTGGAGAACTGAACCAAGAATTCTCTTTATTCATTATCAATCGAATCATTGTTCGCGACCCATGATTCTATTTTCTCATCAATCCAATCACCATTCACATTTTTTTCTTTTTCTTATCAATGAATAGATCTCTTTACTTGTACAAATTAAATGTCTCATATTTATTGAAAAAGTGATTCGATTGATGGGGTTTGGTATGATACTTATGAGACTGATGAGATTGATATTCCAATATTTCTTCTTAGAACGTATTGATTTGACCCCATAAGAGGGACCGCCGCAGAATAGCATGTTGCCGCCAGAAGCAGAACCTCGTATTTTTTCCAGAGAATCTCCTAATTGTTCCAGAGCAACTAGAAAGAGATTCTTTTACCAGAAAGAATTAAGATCAGATATAGGATGCCTATCCATAAGTTTTCACAACTCAATCATGTATGATGGAATCATCAAAGATTTGATCTTTTCTAACTTTGTCTGTAACTCACTAGAGGCTCGGGAAACAAAGAGAAGATGTATATGTATGAAATATATACGTACATGAGAACTACAACTTGAGTTCTAGGTAGGAAGAATAAAACCTCAATTCCTAATAATATCACAAAGGGGAAAAAAACCATAGGGGAATAAAACCCAAAAATTAAATTATTATATTACTCTAGGCCTAGTGAATCACAAAGTATGCATAAATGTAGAGGCACGTGAAAGTTCAGCCACATAATAGAACAAATGGGATTCTCATCACACAAATTGACAATATGAAAGATACACCACATGAGTGGGTAAAGTAGTTCATATCCACAACTCATATTTTTCATAAGACCACAAAAGTAATCACTTGAAAATTAGGGTTTCATTTAGTTCAAACACTCAAGTTAGAGTTTCTACATGGAATAGTATGATCAAGATACAATGTAGGATTCACTAAGCATATATTGAAAAATAAGAAGATCATAAGGCCAAAATTAGAATATAATCACTCATATGAAATAACATCTCAAAAAAGATAGAAATTGTGTAGGGTATATGACTTAAAAGACAAAGAGAGAGAAAATATTGGTATTTTTCTCAATATAGATCTTAGGTAATGCAACATACATCAAAAGAGACATAAATTAGATCCATTTGCTCAATAAAGAATTTAGAGCATGGAATATACCTCAAGATGTATGTCAACTTGTCAAAGTCCAAAACCTAGATCCAAGCCATGATTCTTCTTAACCTAGTATCAAATTATATATACATACCATTAATTAGTATGTTTGTTGTATCCTCTAAATTATAACTCTTATTATGTTTTATTTTGGTTTTTCATTGTTAGTAGTTTGGTAGAGAATAATTTTCTAATTCCAAGGATTTTTTTTAATTTTTGATGATCAAAGAGTAAGTTATGAATGTTTAAAGATTTACTACTTAGTGATTTATTTGAAAAAAAAAATTGAATTCACAAAAGGTGGGAATGCCCCCATATCACGCATCAAAATATTGATATGTTATGGGTAAAATAATACTTATGCAATCATCAAATTTATTGTAAAACAAAATGATGTGAAGAAAGGACTTTAGTACCCTCGTGAGGAAATAGAAATCCAAGTGTTAGTGGAAGAGCAAAAGAGGGCTACCCAATGATGGATTCTTCCCCCTACCTCTATGGATTTGTCCCTGACATGGCCACGATAAGAACTACTGCTTTGCCATGGCCTAACCCGAGGATGGTGGGGAAGTGCTCCCCGCCCACAAGTAAAGAGATGAAAGTAGGGGCGAGGTATACAATGCTTATCTAGTGGTCAGTTGCGAGTGAAGAGAAAATCCTAGGCATTGACGACTTAAAATGAGGACAAAACTTGCTTGGTGATGACAATGTAAGAAGGTTCAAGTTCAATTAATGTGGTAGAATAGTTGCAATAGGGCTAGATGGGTTGGGTTTTAGTCTAATATATATAGGTCTAAGAGTTAGGGATTTTTTGGATGGTCGGTTTGAGAAATTTGAAAATAGTTTTGAACAATTCGTGAAATGAGTAAGTTAGTGATAAAATAAATGATTTATGTGTGTAGAATCCTCTGTTTGTCATGATGGGGGTAATTTTGTGAAATTTGGGGAACTATAGAGGGGGAGAATCTCAGAAAATTGGTCTGAGTGTGTATTTGTACTGTTCAAACATGCTCTCTCCCACTCAAGGTAGGAGATGACATGACTAGAATTAGATCTAGATTGGAGAGTGGGTATGCAACGTCAATTAATGTTTGTAATCCGAGCATTCAAACTTAGTATGACACTAAAATCCTTAAACTATTTGAGATCAATTGTATGAATGCAAATATTCATTAAATTAAGTCATTTTAAAACCCTTTCATTTTTTAATTTTGTTTAGGGCCCAAACAAAGTTAAATTTGGTAGCTAGGCCAATTTGGGACCCAAGGAATCTGATGTAAAATTAGATTTAACTTTCAACACTCTTATTTATGAGTTATACTACAATTGGGTATTAGGCTCTTTACCTTTGTATTTATTGTAAAAGTACATCATTATTATCAACATTAATTAAATTCAGTCCTTTTATATTCACTTTGTTACCAAAAGAGTTACCTTACATTATTATGCATGTATTTACATATTTTAGTTATCTAACTTGTTGGGTCTATTAATTCAATATTCATTTAGATGTTGGCACATGGAGACTCCAATTATTATTCTAATTCATGTATTAGGCACATTATAACTCTTACTAGACATATTTATCCATTATGTGTATATTAGTTATAAAAGAAACATATGTGACATATTTCATGAACTCTCTTACTTGTTAGGACATAATCAGGTTATTAGGTTAATATATGTGTATCATGATTTGTGATGTCAATTATAGAATTCAGAGTCACTAAATGTGTTATATTTGTTTTCAAGTCTATACATATTAGGGTTAGCATTGAGTTATACATGTTACATGCATTACTTATATTCATTAGAGCTGCAAACAACCATGTTAGAGTTTATATGAGTCCTTGTTTGGTCAAATCTAAAGAACCAAACATACTAATATCCTAATGATGAGACTAGAGTTTCCAGAGTCAAGATTCTAGGTTTTGGTATGTTACACCTACACTTGGGTGGAAGGACCACATGACACATAATATAGGAAATAGAGGCATATATTAGATAAACACTGAGTATGCACATATAAACAACATACATCTACAATATTGGGTTATAAGTATAAAAAGTATGTTCTGATAAAAAGTGGTCATATATAAATAGGTAAGCAAGATTCAAATCAAGAGACTGAGGCATAACATTTATGTTTAGCAATATTTGAGATAGAAGAAACATCTTGCCATAATAAACATTCATAATTTTGAAATAAATAATATCTTTACATGCATAAATAATGTAGAGTAATTATACCTAAAATAGGGTCATAATTTACAATACCATAGGATCATGGCTTAAAAAGTAAGGGTGTAAGCACACTTAGTTGGAGTATGCTCACCCTTTATAAGTATGATTATACATAGTACCACTATTCTAAATATTCTAGTCAAACATTTAGCATGCACAAATAGAGTGGCGAGACTAGCATTCCAATAATAATGCTCATTAGATATTAAAAGCATAAAAAAGGGGTCAAAGGAACCAATTAGATAGGAGAATACAATGTCCACAAGAGTTCATAAGATTTTAAATTAGTAAATAAGGATGTTGAACTTTAGATTTATGAAAAAGGATAGTAGTCAAGTAGATTCTCACTATAGGAATGTAGATATCAATCATGAAAATACCTAAAACAAAATAGAGATTGCACATATCTGATTGTTATGGCTAGTCGTTAAGTCAATGGATATACTTGTACCCGAAGCTGAGTATCCATCCTAGGAACACATTATTTATGCTAGTCAAACCAAAGCTAACACAAACATACATTCCTATTGTAGATTTTGATATTATTCACATCCTAGTGCTGATCACCTAATGACATTTTAGGGTTGTTAATCTTATAAAGTGAATATATGATCCATTGTATATCTATTTTATTTGCAAGATTCATCTTTAGTCACATAAGTTTAAATATGTCTAGATTACATACATGTGTGGGTAATAATATGCACTCTTCTAGTTTCGATCTTGTGATACCATTCTCTCTATACTATGTGAATCCATATTATTCCTAACATCACAATTAATGTATATATTGGTGAGTACGAATACTTTATTATCTAATTATTGAATATGTCACAAATACAAGTATGCATTATATGGATGATTTTGGTATATCTAATTCAACATGCCATCGATACTTAGGATTATAAAGTAGACTTTTTAGGAATATTGTTTCCCTCATATTCAATTCCATTCTACATAGATCAACCTAGGTAGAGTATTTCCCATGCCAATATGCATCTCTAAACACCATCAAATATATATACATATATGGATATCTAGGGTTTTAAATTGATGAAAAGAATGAGAATACTATACATGGTATTCTTATATAAAAACTACCAAAATTGTTAGCCTACTCTTTAATTACTAAATCTCAAGATGTCAAACTTATGTATATCGATTCCTGTGTATGTATGACCATGTACCATTCAACCAATGATGATCATAGCTTACAACTAGGATCCGTTTTGGATCAATAATTTTAGTAATTATAGTAAAACAAAGACTATTTTCATCATTGAGTTACATATTTGTAGATGTTAATACACTAAAGTTTATGTTAACAATACATTTTAGGATTCAAGACTATCTATTCTAACTAACCAATCTAGCTAGTTTTATAATACCCAATAGTTCTTTCCATCTTCTAATAGATTATCTAAAACCACAGAAGAAAACTAACCTTTAGCTTGCTGATTCTCTAGGGAAATTTGATGAATTTGTCCTTCTGGTCAAACATGATGGTAGAAGAAAGGTTTAACTAGATTTGAAGTTGTGTAGCTTGGTTATGGTCATTCTCTACAATGATGAGGCATATTACAAACCCTTCATATCTGCATAGGCCTTTTGCACCATAAAAAATGTTGTGGAGTTGAAACTCCCATGGTTGATGATGAGAAGAAAGACATCCTATGATGGATCCTTAAATCTCTTGGAACCTTAGTAAATGAGATGAGAGTGACCCTTGGATATATGTGGTAGAATCATGTGAACCTGAGAATTCTTTGTGTTGACTATAATTGGTAGTATTCTATATAGGATCACACTTGATGCGGAAGGAAATGTGTGTAGACCTTGAGAGTTCTAGAGAAGACATGATTTTAGAAGTGAGTGTGGGTCAGCCAGTTGGTGAGGTCTATGGAGAAGTGGCATAGTACAAACACTATTGTTGTTGGGTGTCTACCATGGAAGGTGGTGGAAAGTTCATGTTTTCCTAGCGAGTGGGAGTGAGGAAGAGGGAGGAGAGGGTGATTGATTGTTGGTGGTTGTTGTGAGAAGGTCTACCTATGGAAGACACTACCTACTATGATGTTGCAAGTTGTTAATAGTCTGGAAGGAAGAACACAATGAATATGATGGATTTAGTCATGGTGGAAGGTGACCATAGATGAGATCGAGGTAGTTATGTGTCCTATTGGTGGACATGGCGATGATGCATGTTTAGGCGGTTCAGACTATTGACATCGTTGGTTTAGGTTGACATTGAGTCTGGCAGGTGGCCTAGTTGTTGTAAGTAGGCAACGACTGGGTATAATGATGGTGGGAGTGGGATCTAGAGGTAAAGGGAGTTTTTAGGTGGAGAAGGGATGGGGTGATTGCCAAACTAGGTGCTAGTAGGGTTTCAATGGAAGCCGTAGAAGGAAACAATAGTTTTACTCATATCACTATTGTTGGGATCTAGGATAACAAAGACCTACTGAATTAGGCTAGGGTGAAGAAGATAAGAGAGGATGAAGAGAAGGAGGAAGCTGAAGAGGAGGAGAGAAAGGAATGAGTTTTTTGGGAAAAGGGATGGAGAAATAGAATTAGCATGCGAAATCTGTGAAATAGGAGAGGAAGAAGACAATCCTGCAACCATCCGATCAAGGGACAAGGGTTGTTAGATTGTGCTTGATAGTCTAGAATTAGGTTCTCAGCCATGTGACAGGAAAATAAGAAGGAAGATTGGAAAATCCAAATGCAAACAAATAATTAAGTAAACCCAAATTAGGTTAACTTGTACCTTTTTATTTCTATTAAATTTTTGAAGGATATGATATCCTTTTGACCTAAAATTTCATAGGTAGGCTAAACGAGATGCAAGAATTGGGATCTGACATCAATTTTACATTCTAAAAATGCCCAATATCACATTTAATATTTTTATACTAGCCATCCATTTAATCTATTTAAGAATCTTAATTAATCAATTATGATGTTGTATTACATATTATTTTCACTTCTTTTCTCTAACACTCATAGGAATATGTTTGAGTTTAACCTATTATTTGGTATTCTTGTTTGTTAAGTAATGTTGTGAATATATTATGGTTATATTTTCTTTAAAATATCACATCTAAAGGGTATTTATGAATCCTTAGTACTATATGATTCCAATTATTCCTATCATTTTGAATTGGAAAAAGGATATTTTATATTATCATAATCAAATAGGAGCCCAGAAGAAGGAAGGGTTAACATATATGTCAAGAATTGAGTATGTTACATGGGACTATCCCCACTAACCCATATTTCTCAATTGTATTTCTTTGTTCCATATATTATATGAACCTTGTTTTAATTCATTGTTAATCATGTAATACATATTTGTGGATTGATCGCTCATTTTGGGTAACTTATCATAATATTAGGCCAAGCACACTTTGATGTTCAAGATTTGAATACTGATTAACCTTGATTGATGCCCAGATGAGAACTTGTGATGGAAATTTTTGGAGTAGTGAATATGAGATCAACAAGTAATGAGACACCAAGATTATAGTGATACTTATGCAAATTTCTCAAGCCAAAAGGATGATTTTTTTACATTCACATCTCACTGTAACTACATCATGACATTAGGGTATAAATAGATGATTTAACATAAACCCAAACATCACTCTTTACTTACATGATTGAAAATGCTTAGGTTTATCACACTCAATCACATGAGCAGATTTTGCATACATGTTTAAGAAATGATTCCTTTGATCCAATTTCAATCATAAGAGTACATATTAAAGTTCATACTAAATCTCTCACATCCATTTACACATGTTTCATAATTATACACATACTCTATTAATAAAGAAACACTGTTATACATCATCATTTACAACTCTCTTATTTCCTTATAGGGGCCTAGAGTGATAGGGGACTGAACTTAACTAACATGATACTTAGCTTGTTTGGTAGTTCTGCTTTGATGTAGTGTGACCATCAATTCATATGGTTTTTCTAAAAAAAATTAGAGGACTAAGCTACTCATTTAGTGAATGAGTAATACAATAAAATAGTCTAAAGCACTAAATTAGGTATTTAACTTCTTTAACAACTAAACTAAAAGAAAGGTAGTAATGAAAAAAAGACTAGATATATAAAAAATTATAAATAGCATCGTAGAGTGCATCACTAGCAACATGCAAATATCAAAATATTTTCCTCATTATTCTCAATTTGATCCGCATTAACTTTCACTTGACTTGACTACCGAGCTATCTACTACTATGTTGGCCAACTAAATATATCTGACTAATCGGAGTAACTGGACTCTATATCTAAACTCAATCAAACTCAGTTAAGTTTCTCTTTAATCATATCATGCAAGTGAAATCCACTATTACATGACTCACCGTACAAGTCTTAAGGTAAACCCAAACCTTAAGACCTCTACTAAAGTTTTGGTTTGAGTTGAGGTTGTATCATATATAAGGCTTGATGGAAGCTAAAAAGATGGTCGTAAAAATATGGCCTCTTGTCTTGGGTACTCAAGAGTGGTGCCTCTAGGCTAAAAAGCCTATGACTTTACATAATGTGGCTCTACAAGGGCATACACATAATATGTAGTACATGTTAGAAGGAGTGGGTCCACAAGGGATATATACTCAAACTATCATGGGTATCATTAGAATCTCTAGTTTTTATTGGATACCCAGACTATTGTGGTAGTACCACCAAGATCTTTGATTACTGTTGGGTACTCTATTGCACTGAAGTACCACCAATATCTAGTTGGTTGATGTCAGACACTTTCTATCTCTATATTTGGAATACTTCTTCCTATATATGATAGTCCACATCTTGTTTCACCCTTATCGCTATAATCCTACATGGATAGGTTCTATGATGTTCATGGCATCTACTACTAATGTATTTTGATTATGTCATCCTGTTAGACTGATATCTTTATTTATAGATTTTACTGACTACTTGGACCACTAAAGAAAAGTCATTGATGATACCAAGTTGAATGCTTAACATACTGACTACCCTTTTGTTAGGGTTTCTCATTTCTATAATCACTCTCATTCAACATTTTCCACATTTATATATGATCAATAAAATCCCTAAGTGATGGAATGTCATTTCTATTGACTTATAGTAGCATATAAACTCATTTATATATTAATAAGGATCTAAACTAGAGTGTCGACATCACACCAATATTATTTCTGCATATAAATTAATATTCAGCCGAAAAATCAAATTATCACATGGACCACTTCAATTAGCTATTATTATTGAGTTAGACATCTACACTTTTAGAAGCATACTAAATTGGGTTTCCGTCACTGTGTACTTACTTTTCACAAGATTTATATTGTATGCATCAAAAACTATAACTCGTCAAGATATGACTTCAATTTTATTAAACATATTTGGTTAAAACACTGATCACATAAGCAATACCATGCTAGGATTTATCTAGATTTTGACTAGACTGCGATTCAAAACCTTAAAAAAAATCCAAAAATAATATTTTTGAAGGAAGTTTCCAAGTGAATTTCAAAATTCTATAATATTAAAATACGTGGATTTTCATATCCATTTCATCACATAAAGATTATAAAATCATATTCAAACATGAAATGTAATATCATGTAAATTTAATTCAAGAATAATAAATTTCCATTTATTATCCTCTACACAAATATTGAGAATTTCAACTTGAATCATTTAATTAAGTGAAATATAAAGAATAAACATTTTAACTACCCACCTTAGTCACCTAGCTTGGTTATAAATTGATATTGAATTTGTATTGACCTTCAATTGAGTCAACTCTTCATGATTGAGCTTTTACCCTCATAGCCCCTTAGATCCATCCAGAGAAGATTTTGAGAGTAAGGAGAAGAAAAGGAGTAATATCTGGTGAATTCATAAGAACTTCTAAGCCTATATAAGTATGAACTTATAACTATAATTTAAGCTAACCTTGTTTAATCTTAAAAATAAGAATAGGTATTGTGATTCATTGTTCTGGAAAAATTTGCTAAAATCATCTCTAGAATTGCCACATCAGGAAAACTTAGGGTTTGGGTTTGTGGAGTAGATGATACTAAAGCTACATCAAGAATTTCAACCATTAAGCCATCTATAAAGTTTTAAATACTATATTACCCTCAATCCAATAGTTGGTCACCCACCAGTTTTGACTCCTGAATATTATGTCAATGTGTAAATTATTTAGTCTACTAAATGAGATAGAAAAATTGTGAACTTAGTATGATGTCTAAAATATATTTGCAAACCTACCCTTAAATTTTCATCCTACGAGGACTTACAAATAAAGTAATAATAATAAATATGATACTAATAAAATGTCCGTACTCAAGTATGTTTGCCTGATTATTTTATGATTAAATTTAGATGGTAAACATGTCACCACTCAATCAAAATTTTACAAATTTTGATAAGTCATCACATGAGAGTTATCTAGTATAATTCAAAGTTGTAGAGAAATATGAGTTACCAATATAATACTAAAAATCATTTATCCCACTACTTTTTTTATAATAGAGTTTCTCGTCACATTTTTAATTAGTATGCTATCAAATTAATACATTGAGCCTCAACAAACTAAAAGTATTCTTTATTCATATATCTATTAAAATCCCAAATACTTCCGTCTATATATCTGATTTAGGATCTTGCTTATCTAGATTAGATGTCAAATTCACGTTCAACATCTAAAAGTTGAGCTTAGGGTCTTATAACTCAATTACTCTCTAAATAGGGGCAAGATTATTCAAATCTCTTCCCCTTAAAAAGTTTCATTTTGCAAAACTTACAAATGTAAAAGCATATATTTATTCAAAATTATATTTTAATTTTTAATATTTGTCCTATACTTGTATCTCGTATCTAATATGTGTTTCACATAGATTGCTCTCCTTTTTTAAGTTCCAATCACCTTGTAATATTTTATTTCAGTGTCAACTTTAGAAAACATAGTTTTCATGATCAAATGGTAATAACAAACTTTATTTCAAAAGAGATACATGCTCTCGAGTTTTATTCTTTTATGTATCTTATTCTTTATTGTTTCAACTTATAAAGATATTACTCTATTATAGTTTATAGCACAAAAAAACACTAAAAAACTACTTTCTTATAGTGATATCTCAATCGTCAAGCCTCCATAAGCTGCAAGATCAAAATAACCACAGTTCTACTATTGAGATGAAATTTTGTTACTTGAGTAACATGGATCATAATCAACTAATTTTTCCAATTAATTAGCACACATTCATATACAACTCAAACCATATAAACAAAGTCTATTGCAAGGATCCATCATGATAATCAAACCTTAATTGACCATTAGGATAGAATTTAGCCAAAACCCAACTTAACTCTAGCATCTATAAAAAGATTGAGCTGATAAGAAATTGAAATAAGGTGATGTGCATAAAGAACCAATTACATATATCTATCACATTTCATATGAAATCTTATAAATATACATTTTATCACATTAGAGCCATTATAAAAGAGGACATGATAAGAGCACAAACTAAAACCCTTTAATAAATTTGTCAAAGTAAGATTGCAACATGAGATGTATTCATGTGACCCCAACATCACAAAAGATCTAGATCAACATATAACTCATATTTGTAAGAAAATATCATGTAAAACAACATAAAATATGCATCAACGACCCACCCATCACTCATAAAAGTGAGATTATAGGGACACTATAGACTTAACTATATTCTTTCTTTTTACATATTAATCAATATACCTAAAAAGGTTGTAGAAAACCACAAGAGAGAGGCCTAGTCCTAATGATATGATATAACAAAGATAATATCTTATTGTTAACAAGCATATTACAATTAATTTATTTAGAGGTAGATTAATCAATAGTTAAATATCATTACACAAGATATATGCATCAAGTACTATTTCTCATAACATGGATATGTATATTGAGAAAATATAAAATTTCTTCACATAGATGTATAATCAATAAGTACAAAAGGAAATACTATGTATGAACCTAAGCCAAATGCTTACATGTACAAAGTAGGTAACATATGCAATTTTAGGCAATAAGTAAAGGAATATAATTGCACATCCATGTGATTCATCAATTAGACCTAAATAGTATACTACAAAAGTTGAGTTACATATTTTATTATTTTTGTAGATAGTTTGAGGCATTGCACTCAGACTGCTAGCGAACCATTTTAAAGTTGCAATCAGACCCTATAAGATCTGGGATTACCAGAATCCCAATTATCCCTCCCCTCTGTCAATATGAATGAAAATCATAGTGGCACATCAGACCAGCTATTAAAAGAACATGGATTGTCCTAGGTACATAGGCCACGACACCAGAAACCAATGTATTAACCCTCAAATTCGAGTTACAAGCATTTTTTTTGTCAACCACATATAAAGCTGAGACAAAAAAAAGTTGTAATCAAACGCCTTAAATCAGGATGATAGAGAAAAACCCTCCCTATATCCGGATATACTCAAATATATATGACTCTGAGCTCCTTCATGAGGATTCCTCATTTTAATATATAGGAAGTCTTGAGATTGAGATAATCTATCTAAGATCACATGGCACTACATGATTAAGGTTACATTGATTATTTAAGTCAATTAAGCATTTTAACTCCATCAATCAAGACACATACAAGGTACTACAAGTATTTCTAAAATGAATCAGGTATTACAATTCTATATTAGATAAAACATGTAAAATATATATAAAAACACTCAATCAAGACACAAGTATCCATCTTTGGACACAATAAGACCGAACATGTCAATATTGTCCATAATTGCATTCTCAGCCACAACAAGGCCCAATATATCATTTTTTACTACAATAAGGCCCAAAATATTTATCCATGGGACATCAGCCTTAGTCAAGGTAAAACAATATATATGTCTCCTCCTACTTTTCTCATCTCAACATGCAAATAGTATTGCAAAGATATGCCACTATCCTAAACATTGGTATTCTTAAAATCATCATATAAGACTAGAAATGATCATGGAGCATGATTAATATCACTATTCAAGTGTAAGAGTATCATAATGGATTCTCATATTGCATAACTTTTAGGACATTGATTAAAGTCAACCAATCCCACTACATGCATCTTTTAGAGTTCAATTGCCTATCATAAGGTGTACATCATTATTCATACATAAGGTTATCAATATTCATAAGGTCACATAACTCATCTACTTTTAAAAATACCACCATTTTATTCCTTGTCTTATATTTTAATCATATGCAAACATGGATTGTATTTAACCATTGGGTGCATCCATCATCCCAATTGTAACACACATGTCATTGCACCCAAGGTACCAACATCAATACGCCAAGTCTAATGAATATACATATAACCTATATCCAAGACATAATTTTAATGTGATGTTTATATCTCATGTAGTCAACCCTTAGCATTCTAAAAAGACGAGGTATATAACACATAACCATCATGTAAGGTAGAGAATCAACTTATTGAAGTTATATATCCTAAAATACTTCCATTAATTGTTGAAACTCACATTCAATTTAGAAACCTCCAAGTTACACCTTGGTTATTTGGTTAATTTATTTTATGATGCATATCATCCACATTAATATTATTATATTTCTTGATTGCGAAACTACATTCACCTTGATTAAGGATATAAGTAAGTAAAAACATCTTTAGGAAGTATATTATGGTTTATCATAAAATTCCAAGTACATTCTAGGATAGATAGTCCTGATACCAGACATAAAAAGGGTAATTTCACCATATAAGTTCACATAGGTTCAATACCATGTAAGAACATCATAACCATTCAGAAATCTAGGTTATGTTTCATATTATTAGTACACACCACCATAACAAATTCCACATTTAAATTCTAAAGTATGTAGGACTTTTATTGAAAATACTATTGTACATAAAAAGTGTCACCTCGATACATAGATAAAATACTTTGGGATCATAGACCTAAGTCAAAGGATTTTTTAGAAGAATAACAGTTATATTAAAGCCTTATAAACATTTGATATCAACTCATAGTCACAAAAAATATCATTCATATACATTTCCTTTCATATGATACTAACAACAATTATGTTAAGACCTCAAAAGAAGCTAGATCAACAACATGCATCCACTTGCATCAACATGTAAGGCTCCATCCATGTTAATCCATTCCTAGCATCTTGCTTCAGCTTCCATGGCTCCCTACATGATTTCAGAATCTTCTGGGGTGCTAAAAGAGACTATAGGGCAAAGGGTTTACTTTTATAAAGTGGGAGATAGGTACAAAAGTCCAAACTGCCTTCCACTAGTGTTGATAATTATCCTTGGTCCAAAATGCCATTCATTGATCAAAGAAATCATATTTATTGACCATCCTAACATTATTATGTATTTGGAAACCATTCTCATCGTCCTATGTGAGATTTTCATTGTTCTATCACTTACATAAGTCAAACGGTCCACTTCATAAGCTAAAAAGTCCACTTTCATAAGCCAAAAAGTCCATTGGTTGAGCACAAGAAGCTCCATTGGTCATCATCAACCACCACCACAACCATACTTGTTAAGGTAAAGCCCAATTCCAACTAAGGTCAAAGATTCAAACCCAAGAAATCTATGTATATACTAACTAATATCATGCATTTTTATATTATGCACTCAAACTTGTACATAAGGTTTCCAATTAAGGTGAAATTGCATATCACTCCACAATTGTACATGATATTGCATTTCTAGGAAAATAAAGTACAATGAAGTCTAGATTAGAGTCATCTGTTAACCAATTTAGTTTAAGGCTCAAACAAATATGAGTAGGAAGAAGTGTATAAGATTGGATATTTTTCTCATAGGTTTCACTTTAGTCCTCATGCTATGTCAAATTTATAATTAAATCCAAATCTTGCTAAGAACCTTGAATTTAGGGCAAACAATGAGTAACTTGAACCAATATAGATATGTATTTTAATCCATTGATTCTAAAACTTAATAAACCATGGTTATACATAAGTACAAAGATTTTGAAACAATTTTGTTGTTAAGTAATAAAGTTATGGTAATTTTACAAGTCCACAACTTGTATGAAAACTCGAAGCTAAGGCATTCAAAATGCAAATTGACATCATGTAGGGTTTTAATTTAATTTATTGGGTACCAATTCTTTTCCAAACATTCAATAAATCTAATAAATCAAGATTATATAGAAAACTCTGATTAATATAGGATCATGGTCTCATATCTAGTTTCTTAGAACACCTTTCAAACTATATTTTGAATTGAAAATCTAAACATCGCTAAAATAATTTGTCATATTGATTCATTTCTCAGCCCTCATTACTTATCTCCTCTTATTTATCCTCATCCCTTTTATTCCATTATAAAGATATTATTTAGTATGAATATTCAAATACTCTAAAACTGGCATAAACTTCTTGGCATTACATACTTTTATTTAACTTGCATCTCTTATATTTTAAATTCATACATTGTTCTCTTTTAGTAATCAACCACATATTATTCACTTACATTTCTGAATCTAATGTCTCATGCTTTAAATTACTTAATAGTTAATCACCTTCTCTGTATGTATTTTAGATATCCTCATAAAACCTTATTGGCATCCAAGTTCCTATCAATATTGACCTTTTTAGATTACCAAATCTTAAAACAACCACTGATGTATTCTTCATTTGAGACTCATCTACATTAGGCTATCGTTCTCATAAGAGTCATTTATATCTTATATTTCTCTTATATTTGCATCTTCTTTTCCTTTTAACATACTTTTTAATTGTTCCTTTAGATCGTCATGACTCACAATGTATCACAATGACTCTTAAGTGTGATATCTCTCATAATACTTGATCTTTATTAGAAATATTTCTTTTTATTATGTTTCTGATAAAATTTTCTTTGTTATGAAAATGTTTAGAGTTCTCCCATTATTTTTGAAGATACCAAAAAGAACAATACATTAATATGAAGAATATCACAAGTGTCTCACAAAAATCTATATCAGAAATTTTTTTAGCAATTAATATTTATGTGTATCTAAATTTTTGAACCATTTTATTCTCTCCTCTTAGGCTATGTGGCCCAATGATTTTATACATTCATGTTTTGCACTTTTGAGGGATCCGTAAACAAATATTAAGATATTACATGTTCTGCACTCATATATTACTTTGATCCATTCTTACCCCTTTCCCATCTTCACATAATTTTATGAATATCCCTCTTCCTTGCATATGATTTGTTTTCATAGAGTTCTTTGTTATTTTACTTTTAGATAAGAAGATATAAAAGAGAAGGATATGTATGGAATTTTAAATTTTATTCTTCAAATATTCACTGAATATTTCTTTGTTAGAAAACTTAGTATTCTTGTCTTGTCTGGATTTGATCATTTCATATCAAAGAAAATTGACTAATCCACATTTTCTTTCTCCTCACATTTCCCATATTATGATTTAAACATGAGTTTATCATATGCATATTATCGGTGTTTTGTTCATAATTCTTTTCTTTATGTGCATCATTCCTTCCATCTATCATTAGCCCTCGCTAATTTCTTTTTAGTCATTAGTCAATTACCATAGACATATATATATGCAAATTCATAATTCTATTATCTGGACGGTTCTTAGTATTCCCATGGATTAAATGTTTTAGTCTGTGTTTCCATGATTAGTTTCACCTTATTAAACTTAGTACATGATGTTCATTTTATTTCAATTAAATGAGTCATGTAAGAGAAGAAAAAAATCCGTCTTGATTTTGATATCAATTCATCTACATGCGACTCGTTCACTTGTTGGACTTCATATTCATCCTTCTTAGATTTATCTAGTCAGAAGTAACTATTTAAGTATGTTAGAGTAAAATTAACCAATTACTCAACAGAAATATTTACATAAAATAACCAAAGACGTACACATTTGAGTTTATCTTGGGATTTGTTTTTCATTTACTCATATAATCATACATCCCTTTCTCTATACACAGTGAGAGTTACTTTTCTTTTTTTGGGTAAGTTAGGAGATAATTTTATTCATCCCGCTCTCCTCTTGCAGGGAAAAGCCAAAAGTTACAAGGTGTACCTATTGAAAACTTAAAATTAGTAGGACTCATACCATTACATAAGAAGGGAGGGAGGGGTTGACCCACATGGTCGAGAGGAGGATCAATGTATAATCGATCATCTTGGTAGTTTTTAAAATGGTGTTTGGCTAGGTCGTCCACCAGGTGTAAGACCTTTCTGTTGACCTTAATAATAGTAGCTTCTTCAACATCAGCAAGTAAGGCTTGGGTTCCCGAGACCCATGATCTGATGACATGTGCATTACTGGCTATGTCCTTTAGAGCTTGCACTTCCATTGCATTGTCCAATACCAGAACAACACGGGAGTTGTGGTTGAGGTTACATGCTTCAACAGCAAGGTATAGTGCTCTAATTTCAGCTTCCACTACTGACTGGACCTTAATCTTCTTCACACACCCCCTAACCACTGCCCATCATGATCCAAGGCCACCGCCGCTATAGCTGCAATATTTCCATGTACAGACACATATGTCATCCATATTGTCTTCCTTTCATCATTCACAAGTAATTCACATTCCTGTGCAATGGCCTTTTGTGTGTCTTATCTATGCTACTCCAGGCTTTAGTAATAAAATTGTTGTGCCAAGAGATTTGAAGGATTTGGTGGCACGTTGGAGTAGTGATATTCTCAAATACCCCCAAATTTCTCACTTTCCAAATCATCCAGTAGGTCACTGTGAAAATGGATTGGATGCTCATGTCTTCCTTCAGTATCTCTGAGATCCAGCTTCTGAACTCCATCCCTGTGCCGGTTAAAAATATATTGTGGAACTTAGCTTGATGCCAGACCTCGGCTGCATGCGGGCAGTCTCTCAGCGTGTGCAACGTCGACTCCTCACTAATGTCGCACCTTGGACATATGGTTGAATCAGTGAACGTATGTTGCTTCCTCCGGACATTAGTCATAATGGCATCATGTGCAACGAGCCACAAGAAGGTTCTAACTTTGGAAGGAGCTTGGATTTTCCAAAATTTTAACCACATATCATTTGGCTGGTCAACACCCTCAGAGTGGATCAATTCATAGGACGTGCTTGATGAGAACTTGCCCCTGGTGTCATGTTTCTAGCTCCAAATGTCGTGGCCACTGTTGCAGTGGGGTACCGGTAAGTTGGTTATGCTCTCCACGCACACTGGTGGCATGTAATCATTAAGGAAACTGATGTCCCAAGCATTGTCAAAGTTTATAGGGCTCGAGACTTTCATGTCCTTGATGTCCTTTGAGATGGGTCTTGTACAAACGTCTTCGAGCTTTCCATATCCTAGCACCCAGTTGTCAGACCAGACAGAGGTGTCCAAACTGTCTCCTACTACTTTGATATAATTTGAAATAATAAATTCCTTTCCTGTATAGAGAGATCTCCAAAAGGGTGTCACTCAAAAACCTCTCTGATTCTGGTAGTTTTTATACTTGTTTTGCAGTCCCTCCCTCCAAAGGGATGGTTTGGCTTTGAGAAAATTCCAAGTGTTCTTACACAGAAGAGCTTTATTCCAGTCAGACATGGATTTAATACCCAACCCTCCCTTATCCATGTTGGTTATCACCTTCCGCCAGGACACAAAGGATGTTGGTCTTTCTTTGTGTCCCCCTCCCCATATAAAGTTTCGTATAATCTTGTCCAACTTGTTGCAGACGGAGGTAGATAGCTTTGCTATTTGTGTAGTATAGGTGGGTATGGATGTAAGGACTATTTTAGTCAAACAGATCTTTCCTGCAAGGGACATGGTCATATCCGCCCAACCATTAACCTTTGAGGCTATATTATTTGCAAGATAGGCGTATGTCTCCTTGTTAACTTTTTGGTGGAGAAGTGGTACACCGAGATACTTCCCCAAGTCAGATGTCTCAGCAATACCGCTGGCTGAACAAATTTCGTCTAGCAGTACACGGTTGACAGACTTTGAGAAGAAGATATTCGAATTGTCAATGGAGATTTGCTAACTGGAAGCCAACTCGAATATCTGAAAGTATTTGTTGATGGTAGCTATCTGTTCCAGAGAGGCATGGGAAAAGATAACAATATTGTCGGTGAAGATAATGTGGGATATAGCCGGGCCTTATTGGGACATCTTCACCGGCTTCCATATTTGGTTGTTCACAAACTTGTTGATGAGCTGAGTGAGCCTCTCCATGCAAAGAACGAAGAGGTAGGGGGAGAGGGGGTCTCCCTGTCACAGGCCCCTAGAGGCTTTGAAAGGAGGGAGCATCTCACAATTAAGGATAATACTAGCCTAACCTGCATAAAGAGAATTCATAGCATAATGGTGAATGTTATGTGGCCAGACCATGTGTTCAAAACTATCTTCAATAAATACCCAAGAAAGCCTATCGTAGGCTTTATAAAGATCAACTTTAATAGCCATGTAGGGTGCGTTGGAGCTTCTTCG
The DNA here is from genome assembly GCA_963693085.1 of Alisma plantago-aquatica. NCBI lineage: Eukaryota > Viridiplantae > Streptophyta > Magnoliopsida > Alismatales > Alismataceae > Alisma > Alisma plantago-aquatica. Next base: position 394,053,904 of record OY856415.1, read on the forward strand.
CATATTGTGGATAATCTCCTGGACCAAAATAATATTATCTGATATACTTCTACCGGGAACAAAGCTGGTTTGGACTTTTGAGATCCAATTGGGGATGTAGTGTTTAACACGTTCAACTACCACTTTGGATGCTAGTTTCATAATGGTATTATTCATAGATATTGGGCATAGTTGGTTGTAGCTGGTAGGATTTTTGCACTTGGGAATGAGCACAATACTCGAATTTGCAGGTGAATCATCGATGGGTTGGACATTGAGCATGCTCTGGATAGTTTTGATTACAGAAGGCTTGATAGTTTTTCATTGCTTTTAAAAGAAGACGTTATCGGTCTCGTCGGGCCCTGACACCTTATAGGGGTCAGCTTCTTTGATGATCTTCTAGATCTCATGCTCGGTGGGCGTTGATGCAAGCTGCCTTAGTTGACAATTATTTAGTCTTTTAAACTCAGCCGACATGATGCTCTTGTTGTTAATTTCTTGTGGGTGCTGTGAACATGTCTTTGAAATATCTCTGAACTAAGAGGTTGATATTGGGTTGGTATGGGATCCACTCGCCACTGTTGTTGTCTCCATGGCGGAGCCAATTAATATGGTTGTGTTGTTTCCAGATTTTCTCTTCTTTCAGCATAATATTTTCCAGTTTATCCTCTAACTCGATGCAAATTCTGTCTCCATCCATGCTGTAACGGGACTCTACGTCCTTTTGAGCTTTGGTTATTTGTCAGATGAGCTCTTCCTTATCCTTGCGTTGTTTTCTGGTGAATTTTTTATCCCAGCACATAGCTTGCTCCTTGGCCCCAATTTATAGCTTCATGAAAATGTTCATATGGTTCCCAGGCGCTTCTGAGGAGGTTGTGGAACTCTGGTTGATCATGCCAGCTAGCCTTGGTTTCGAAATGTCCTTTATGTGACAAGGTATGCTTGTTGAGAACAGTGATGGGGTTGTGATTAGAACCGATGTGTGGGAGATTTTCACACGCACAGTTGGGGAACCTTTGGATCCACTCGGCGCTAGCTACTACCCTGTCAATACGTTTGTGGAGCAAGCCTTTTTTTTAAGTAAATTTGTACTCGGTACTGCCAATATCTGTGAAGCCCACATGGATAAGAGTGTTGTTGAAACTAGATACCTCACAGAGGTTGAAGAGAGTACTGCCAATTTTTTCATCTGGACTGAGCATACAATTAAAGTCACCTAGGGTGATCCAAGGTTCATTAATGGAGTTACTGAGGTGGATCAAGTGATCCCACAGAATGGGCCGGCGTACAAGAGACGGAGATGCATATACGAAGGTGACATAGATACCGTTATTGACGTAGCAGTGGATGAAGTATATGTTACTCTGGATGATTTGAAGATTGCATTCCTCTTCATTCCAGAGAACCCATATTCTACCAGAGAAGCTCGTGGCTTCAACTCTGTGCAAGTTAGAAAATCTAATGTCCTTGATAGCTTTGTCTGCCTATTCCCCAAAAATATGAGGTTCGGAGATAGAACTAATTTTGATAGCATATTTTCTGATCATGTTTTTAAGGGTCTGGCTTTCTTCTTACCAGCACCCCTTGTGTTCCATGCTAGTGTATTAATAATAAAGATATTTGGGAAGGAGGTACCTATTGACCCATACCCGCCATAGAAGAATCTTTCTCCTCACCTCCCTTTTTGTTCCTTCTTTAGGTATTGTAAGAGTGGTGATCTGAGGGCTACCCGACGTCATGGCTTCTCCCTTCTCCTTAGATTTTTGGCCCGCCATCGAGGATTTTTTGTTTACTATCTTCATAGAGGAAGTCAAGCTCTCACCTATGGCTTTAGAGTTTTCTGGTCCCCCAATGCTTGAGTCTACATTGGCCTCTACTTCTCCTGAGGGCCTGCCCATGACAACCTCATCTCCAACAGGTGATACCACAAGTGTGCCTTGGTTCTTCATTGGACACAACATTTTCCTGCAGTGCCTTCTCTTTGCTTGTTAATGTGTCTTGGGTTGGCGTCTATGTCAACACTTTGGTGGATACATAAGCGTCTTTCTCCCTCTATTGTTTCTTGCGCCATATTTTCAGACTGGCTTCATTGTCATGTTTCTTCTTAGCAGCTTCAGATTCTTCACCACCCAGTGTCACATTTTCCTCCTCTTTGTCCAGAATTTGGTATCTCTTGCCCTATTCTTTCCCTTGAGTTTTACCCTTTCGACCCGATTCCTTATCTTTCTTCCTTGGCGATCTGCTTACTAGGATTTTCTTTCCATAGTACACCTACAATTTATCTTCTTCGTCTACCCATCTCACACTGGCATCCTCCTGGCCGGCCTAAATCGCGCGTCCAAAAGTGGAGGCGGATTTGAGGTAGTCGAGCTTTTACATTTATAAACCTGAATCCTTCTAGGCCCCCGCAACTTTGTTTACGGGGTCGAAGTAGATATACGGGGTCGAACACAGGGACAAGGGTGGTGTTGGATAAATTGGATATTATGATAAATCCCTTTGTTTCGATGATGACAAACATTTCATTCTTATTAATCTAACAAGCTACTTGAGTGTGCAGGACTAAGCAGGATGACAAAGTAGCAAGAGAAAATCCAAGAGCTTACTTAGTTATATTTTCATGCAATGTAATGAATGTTGTAAAACTTGTACAAATATATAATGTACAAGTACTTAGAATTGCATGTAAATCAAGCGTTAGATTTTCCCTAGCCAAACACCATAGTTAGACATGTCATCCCATTTAAATTTGGATCATCTTTGCACACTCACACATATAATTAATTCTTAAATTGAAACCTTGAAACATGATCATTCTCGGTCGACTAACTCCTCGACCGAGACACTCTCGGTCGACAAACTCCTCGACCGAGAAAGATCCAAAGTAGCCGTTAGACACAACAGACAAAGTAGTTGGCAGTTGCAAATGAACGTTAATCCAGAGAGCCTGTCGGTCGACAAAACTTCGACCGAGTAGGTGTCTCGGTCGACCATTCCTCGACCGAGATGGTCTCTGACAGCAACTGCAGAATAAATTATTTAGCCGTTGTTAAAGCAACAACTTTGTACCTAACGGCTAGTTAAGCACTTAGAAACCTCTAGAAGTTGTCTAGAACGTCCTTAAGCATACTTAGGCCATTCCTATAAATAGGACAAGCCATAGGACACTAGAATTCACTTGTTACACTTGAGAATACACTTGAGCATACTTGAGCAATCTTTTGCAAGCAATTTGAGCACTGTGATCATTGGCCTACATTCTTCTTAGCTCAATCTCGTGTCCTATAGGCTAGATTCTCCTATCCACTGCAATTACAAATTCACATACTTGGCTAGGAGATCTTACGCTTGATCTAGGCTTATCAAGCCTCGGGCTTAAAAGGATAAGTTGTAATTTTCATTTCCTTTCTTGTTCCTGTTTATCTTTTGTACTCTCCTTGCTACTCCTAGGGTTGGAGGCTGCGGATTGGAGAGGGTTGACTTCTCAGGTGGAGAAGGGGACTTCAAGCTACTTCAAGAAGGCTATCGCAAGGGAAGCTACTTCAGAAGGCTGGTGCAACGGGAGTTGGTGCATCTACTTCAAGGGAAGGCTGCTTCAAGGTTGGCGATTACTTCTAGGTGAAGGCTGCTTGAAGGGTTTAGGAAAAGAGATTGTATTTTATGTAAATTCCTTGAAGAGGTAATAAAATAAATTTCTTTTCAAATCCCGGTTGGGTAAGCAACCGGGTAGTGGACTGACAGCTATAGTATTTGCTATAGTTGGAACCACTCTAAACCTTGCGTCTCCTTGTCCAATATTTACATTGTGGTTGCTTGAGTTCAATAATTGTTAAATTATCTATAAAACTCTATTCACCCCCCCTCTAGTAGTTTTCAGTTGGTATCAGAGCAGGCTTCAAGGAACCCTAACCAGGTCTTGAAGAATGAAGGGAGGAGGTGACTACGACCACAGACAGAGGAGCAACTTGGACCAACTTTCAACAAGCTGCAATTGGTGTTTAGGAACAAACCATACAACAATCGGCTGTCCATGGAGAGAAAAGAAGAAAGAGGTCCATAAAAATTGTTTCATTGCTACAACCAATGAGGAAGAAGAAGAAGAGGTAAGCCTTCTTGATTTATCAAAAGAAGAGCTAATTTCTAGTCTTGAAGAAACTCACAATAAGTATATTGAGTGCAAGAAGAAATTAAAGAAATCTAGTAAAACAAACGATGAGTTAAATGCTAGACTTCTTGCTCTTACATCTGAAAATGACGATTTATATGCTAAATTGAATACTCTTGGTTTCGAAAAAGATGACATTGCTTCTGAAAACCGTACTTTGAAATCATCTCTAAGTAATAGTGAAGTGAAGATTTTTACTCTAGAAACAAATTATGATCTTCTATATCAAGAAAAGGTTGAATTACTTGCAAAGTTAAATGACTTTCAAAAACAACCTATTTTGTGTACACATATAGATTATGACAATATAGTGAAAGAAAGAAATTCTTTATCATCCAATCTAGATCAAGCAAAACTAGATATTAAGAATAGAATGGATGAGATCGTTAAGTTACAACGAGAAGTTAGTAGGTTAAACAACAATGGAATCCTTGATAGAATATTGGATAATTCCTATCATCAAATAGGGAGAAGAGGACTAGGCTATAAACCTAAAGAAAAATCACATCAACAACTTAGTCGGAGTAAGCCACAAACCTATCAACCCATATATGTACCCAAAAGGACACCCTCACCAAATGACAACACAGGGCAAAATCATAGAAAAAGGCTTGAGGTTGATTCAATTTGTTGCCATTATTGCTCACGCCTTGGACATTATTCTTTTTCATGCCCATACAAGAAAAAGAATGTTGAGATGGTATGGGTTCCAAAACCCCCAAATTAAATTGATTAGACTAAGTTGAGATATGACCAAAAGATCTTAATTTGCATATTCTTATGTCTATCTCAACTTAACATATAGGGATAACAAAATAAAAAAAAAAATTTAATTTAAGTATCACTTTGATACACATATGTCTTATCTCAAACTGATCTTTGAAATAGTTGAATTAGATACAGCCTATGGTGCACTTGAAATAAATTTCTGAAAGTTTTCCAGAAAATCAATCGGTCGAAAAGTTGTCGACCGAGTGAACCTCGGTCGAGCAATTGTCGACCGAGCATATCACTGATTTTTTTGCTGTAAAATTTTTAAGTTACACTATATGTGGAAATTATTCTTGAAAGATTATATGGAATAAATATTTATTGATGATGCTTAGATTAAAGAAAATTCCTATTTAATCATGCTTTTATACTTAAATGAATAAAATGTTTCAAATTAATTTTTGAAAATATTCATTGTGCTCTTATATTAAGCATCACTTAATATGCTTCATCACATTTGAATTAGTCCAAAATAATCTGTAATTCATGAATGGATATTATTCTTGAATATACTTCATCATATTTGATGCCCTTATTAAATTTCTCATAATTGATACACTTTAATAAGCCTCAAATTGATACTCGTAAGCTATCTGCAGAACTTATACTTCGTATATGAATGTTTATCCTGGAAACCTGCAGAATATGCCTCTTGGTTAAAATAAAATTTGACCAAGGGGCGCCACGGTCGTAGTCAAGGGCGACCTAAAATAAACTTTGACATAAGATTGTTTATTTGAACATCAATTTATTAGACTTACTCTTAGCATATTTTTAATAGAATCAAAAATTTAAAGCCTTAAAAATTGTCAAAAACAAAACAATATTACTCCCTCGGAATATCCATATATACTCTCTACAAAAATAATCTATGATCTGCATTAAAATTCAGTCTCAAAAGTTGAACTCAGTAAGTCTGTCGGTCGACGAATTCGTCGACCGAGAACCGCTCGGTCAGCCCATCTCTCTCGACCGACAGATTCTAAACAAACTCAATAGCGGACGAACTGTCGGTCGAACAATGCTCGACCGAGACAAAGTCGGTCGACAAGCGCTCGACCGAGAAATAGCCGTTGAATACGACCGTTATAACCCGACCATTATGACCGTTTTCTTTACCGTTGGGGAACCAAGTGGCGCGTCTGCAACTCGACCGTTGCGGACGCTCGGTCGACGAGTCGTCGACCGACCAGGTCGCTGGAATGCTATAAATAGGAGCAAAAACGGGTCACTTACTCACACTTGCATTTCCTTGCCTCCACAGCCCATCTCTAGTGCATTCTCGTGGAAACATTCAGCATTCTTATACTCCAATCTTCCTTGCTTCTTCTCCACTCTCAAGAAACAAAATGGCCTCATCATCAGCTGTCCGTGGGAAGAAGAAAGTTGCTGGAAGAAAAAGAAGAGAAGATCGGGAAGCCACTCCGCCACTGACGATCATCAATGACATCGCCTTTGTCGACGGAGATGCTGGAGATAGATATCTACAGCTTTCCTCTAAAGCTCCTCTTCCCCGACGCCCGGTCGAAGCTATGGACTTCATCAACATAGTCGATCTGGAGAATCTCTTTGGAGTGCAGAAGCTGAAGGACTTCATCAATCCTTCTTTTCCTATCTATTCCATTAAGGTAGTCAACGAATTCTATGCCAATCTCTTATCCCACACCGAAAATGAAACCACATTCTTCTACACCATGGTCAATGGGCGTAGTTTTAAATTTTCCGAAGGGGATATTCTTGACATGCTAGAAATTGATATAGATGAATATCAAGATTTCCTTGACCTTACCACCGGCAATCCACTAAATTTATTTTCCCATGATGACCACTCCACTAGCCTTAGTGATATAAAAAGAGCCATATTTCAAACCAATACCACTTGTCATGAAGATAGGGGAACCTATTATGCAATAAACCTGAAACCTGCATGTAGGATAGTAAACCTCATTGTTTCCACTAACATACATCCTAGAGCCAATAAATCTGAGGTCCCTATTTTCCGCATGTATCTAATTTATGCTATCATAAAAGAAATTCCTATAAACTTCATTCGCATAATACTTAAAAACATGCTTGAGTTTTCTGGCAATCCACCGTATGCCGATTTTGTATGCCAGATCACTCAACATTTTCTTAAGTTACAAATTGAAGATATGGGGTATACATGGGAGCGTAGACCACCAAAGATAAGTAAGAACACCGTAGAGAAGATGGGGATTGACTTTGGTCATAAAAGGGCAAGAGTAGAAGGAGAATCATCACATCAAGATATACCACCACCCCCTCCTCCTACTAATCTTTCTGTTGATCCCATCCAAAATACTCTCACTTATCTTGTCGGCTCCCAATATCATCTTAGTAACCAACTCAACTATACCCACCATGCCATGACATACTTGAATCAAAGAATGCAAAATCTTTCTCCGAGCCAAACCGATGAATATCCACATTCCTTAAATCCTGGCATGCTCAACCCATTTAACCCTTCATACAACTACTATCAACCTCCACCTCCACCATCAATGGATCTTGCACATACTCAATATTCCTCCATGCAATTGCAAGATATAGCTGCTCACTTCCGTTTTGACCGAGTTCCCACATTTCTGGAAGCATATGCATTAACTATGACAGGTGCTTTGGATTGGCAAACTCTGGTCAAATATTATGGAGTCGAGACATTCCTTGGGAAAGATCCGGACATTGATGTAATTCTTAAATCTTTCCAGTGAAGTGTTGAAGTTGTTGTAATAACAATGATTGTTTTAAATTGGTCATTTCTATATGATTGTAATATTCTCCATGTTATTGAATGAAGCTTGCCATCTTTTCTTGATTCAAATGGATATTTTTTTGGGGCATATAAGACATCTTCAAAAATATGGATTATCAGTTCATTATTGTAGAGCATAACAAACAAGGAGAGTAATAATTCAAACAAGCAACTATTACAATTGTGGCTAAATTTCCAAATGACAAAACAGTTCTCCAGAAACTTCCTCGGTCGAGCAACTAGTCAACCGAGAACACTGTCGGTCGAGCAATTGTCGACCGACTGGGTTTCTGTTTTTCCAGACTGACATAAATTGCATACATCTTTGTTAAATCTTGGAGATCATCTACAACATTTTATATATTTGCTTAGTATTCAAACTTTCATTTGAGATATCTATCTAAGGGGGAGCAAAGCATAAGAAAAAGGGGGAGATCATCAAAACTTTGATCATTTGATTGAAGCAGCTTACAAAAACATTGTAATCCCTATGTGTAGCTGAATATTTTCAAGAAATTTATGAATTTATTGAAAATGGTATCTTGTACTTGACGGAACTCTCTACCCAAAACAGGGCTTAACATCCCTTGCTTTTGGATGGAGACATTTTTATGTACTCTAAGCTTAGAGGATTATCATTTAATCTAGGGCTTAACATCCTTTGATACATGAGAAATCAATATACATTCATCATATGCTTAAAGGAATCTCATATCATTTCAAGGCTTAACATCCTTTGCAAATGATTGAGAAACAAATTGTGGATAAATTAGATAAAAATCCATGTTTCTAATAGGATCTCTAATTAAGGGGGAGCATTATATTAAGGGGGAGAAGAAAAATAAAACATTCAACTTGGATATCTTTTTGAAATGACAAAGGGGGAGAAAGAATATAAAAATCAAAAATATAAATGAGTTTCATCACATCTTGGCCAGCACTCACTTGCAAAACATAAATGGCTACAAAAGGTAAATTTTCAGGTATGACACTCACATGCTTTATATTTCCTTATTTCATATTTAGGAAATGTTTGTCATCTTCAAAAAGGGGGAGATTGTTGGATAAATTGGATATTATGATAAATCCCTTTGTTTCGATGATGACAAACATTTCATTCTTATTAATCTAACAAGCTACTTGAGTGTGCAGGACTAAGCAGGATGACAAAGTAGCAAGAGAAAATCCAAGAGCTTACTTAGTTATATTTTCATGCAATGTAATCAATGTTGTAAAACTTGTACAAATATATAATGTACAAGTACTTAGAATTGCATGTAAATCAAGCGTTATATTTTCCCTAGCCAAACACCATAGTTAGACATGTCATCCCATTTAAATTTGGATCATCTTTGCACACTCACACATATAATTAATGCTTAAATTGAAACCTTGAAACATGATCATTCTCGGTCGACTAACTCCTCGACCGAGACACTCTCGGTCGACAAACTCCTCGACCGAGAAAGATCCAAAGTAGCCGTTAGACACAACAGACAAAGTAGTTGGCAGTTGCAAATGAACGTTAATCCAGAGAGCCTGTCGGTCGACAAAACTTCGACCGAGTAGGTGTCTCGGTCGACCATTCCTCGACCGAGATGGTCTCTGACAGCAACTGCAGAATAAATTATTTAGCCGTTGTTAAAGCAACAACTTTGTACCTAACGGCTAGTTAAGCACTTAGAAACCTCTAGAAGTTGTCTAGAACGTCCTTAAGCATACTTAGGCCATTCCTATAAATAGGACAAGCCATAGGACACTAGAATTCACTTGTTACACTTGAGAATACACTTGAGCATACTTGAGCAATCTTTTGCAAGCAATTTGAGCACTGTGATCATTGGCCTACATTCTTCTTAGCTCAATCTCGTGTCCTATAGGCTAGATTCTCCTATCCACTGCAATTACAAATTCACATACTTGGCTAGGAGATCTTACGCTTGATCTAGGCTTATCAAGCCTCGGGCTTAAAAGGATAAGTTGTAATTTTCATTTCCTTTCTTGTTCCTGTTTATCTTTTGTACTCTCCTTGCTACTCCTAGGGTTGGAGGCTGCGGATTGGAGAGGGTTGACTTCTCAGGTGGAGAAGGGGACTTCAAGCTACTTCAAGAAGGCTATCGCAAGGGAAGCTACTTTAGAAGGCTGGTGCAACGGGAGTTGGTGCATCTACTTCAAGGGAAGGCTGCTTCAAGGTTGGCGATTACTTCTAGGTGAAGGCTGCTTGAAGGGTTTAGGAAAAGAGATTGTATTTTATGTAAATTCCTTGAAGAGGTAATAAAATAAATTTCTTTTCAAATCCCGGTTGGGTAAGCAACCGGGTAGTGGACTGACAGCTATAGTATTTGCTATAGTTGGAACCACTCTAAACCTTGCGTCTCCTTGTCCAATATTTACATTGTGGTCGCTTGAGTTCAATAATTGTTAAATTATCTATAAAACTCTATTCACCCCCCCTTTAGTAGTTTTCAGGTGGTAGTGCTGAGAACCCAGAATCGACACGCTACACTCCGGCAGGTAAAAAGAGATGATAGATTCCCCAGAAAGGAAGCAGTAAGGTGTCACGAACAAAACAAGAAAACTATCTCTGAGTGGAGTTACTAGGAAGATTTAAGGTTTTAACCATTTAGCAATTTTTAGAGGTTTTCTTGCAACAGAGACAGAAGGATAAAACTAGGGCTGGAGCAAGGTACGAAGGATAAAACTACAGCTTAACAAGCGGCACCGGTAACATCCTACACCCCTCCTCTCAGAGAGGGTACCTCTAACCAAGCCTCGGCACCCCTCTTGAGGTTGCTGGGCTCAAAGTTAGAGTGGAATGTTACTGAAACGACTCCGTTCCAGGCACTCTCGTACTCCAGAATCAGACCAAACACTAGAGCCACAACACAACTCTCGAAGTTTTTGCGACGGGAAAACACGATTCGGTAGCTAAGCAAAACGCGATCCAAACATGCAAGCTAGAGTTCAGATATCAAACATAGCAGTCATCCAACATATTGTACCAAGCACAGAGCAGCAAGTAATTAAGCTCTTCTATTTCCATAGACAAATAAATGGTCTTAATTATAATGCGTAAGTAAAGAATCAAATGACAGAAAATAAAGATAGGTGTCGCCTTCTTGATGTAGAAGGGCGACAGACTACTCGACTCTCCAGCCCGATATCGGTCAGGGGCCTAGCCCGATATAGCCATGTCAGGCGGCACACCCTCTCGGGCGGCATGCTTGACGGGCAACTGTATCGCTCAAGGATCCTGACCGATACGCTCATGTCGGGCGATAGACTCTCTCGGGCGGCACGTAAGATGGGCAAAGCATGTCGGGTTCGATATCATGTCGGGCATGGAGCTACGTGTTCTACTGTCGGGCATGGGTGTCAGGCACTTGTGTCGCGTATCTACATTGGCCGATATCGGCCCTCAGTGTCGCCCGGTACAGTCCTAGGTGAACCAGTCCCCTCCCTCTCGGGATGAGGAAGAGCTCACCTAGTGTCGCCCGGTACAAGCACTGGGGCACGATACGTCTGCTCTCACAATTCTCCTCGAAGATAGCTCAAGTTCCTAACTGTCCGAACAGTCCGAACTATCTTTTCGGCTCCCTGTAGCTGCTATTTATAGGCAGCGGTTGGGGGAAGTTATGGTGCTCGACACGCCACGTGTCCTCTGTATTCGCGAGTTTGGTGGACGGCCGATACACATATCGCCCGGCATGGGGATCTCGACTATCGGTCACGTGACGGGTGGCGCCTGCCGGTGGGTGGTCCGTGTCGGGCGACAGGCCATGGCTGTCGGGCGAGCTTGGGCTCCCTGTCGGGTGAGCTTGGGCTCCCTGTCGGGTAAAGGGCGTGTCGCCCATCAGCTTCTTCTTGCGCGGTATCCCCGTGTCGCGCGTCGTTGCGTCGCGCCACCCTGTCGGGCAGTGCTTGTGTTGTATCGGGCCATTGGAAGGCCGATGCAGGTTTGGACTTTTGGACTTATTGCTTGTGGGGCGGGATGGCCTCATTGGGCCAAAATTGGAGGAAAGTTCTGTAAAAGATGGAAGTATTGGATTAAGAACATTGCTTGGCTGATTATTGCGAAAGTGTATATAAAAGAGAGGAAAATAGCAGAAAAGGGCAGTTTTGATAACAGAAAACAAGGCTAGAATGTCACCAAAATTGGTGTTATCAACTCCCCCAAACTTAGCGTTTTGATTGTCCTCAATCAATATTTAAACTTTATTTTGTGATGCTTCTTCTTGCTTGGTACAACTTTCAGGCCAAGAGGTAAAGCAAGTATAGTAATGCCTTTAGAGATAATGTTGTCTCATTACGAACAAAAGACCTTGCGTTTCCTGCCTTATTATTTCAGTAAAATTTCCCTATAGCTTCAGCGAGACTTTATCGTATGATTTCGAAGTTAGCTTCCACACCAAACCACTTTATTTTTGGGGCAGAAAGTTGTGTAAAGGGGTAGGCTAAGGCTTTTTGGGTTTTTCATCTTGTTTCCCATCAGTCCATCCAGGTAAGGGTCCGTTAGCGGGCAAGTGGTCCCTGCAGTCCAAGCCAGTTGGCTTTAGAGCAGTGATTTCACATCCTACGTACCACTGCCCCGGATCTACCATGCCTAAAGATGGGTACTTTTGGAAAACAAGTGTGTATGTATTTTTTTTCTTTTCTTTTATTGGGCACAACTCTCATGCTTTTACTCGCACACATAAGGCTTCTCTCTCTTTTTGGGATTTTCGTTGGGTAAGGTAAAACAAAGAGATTTCTTGCTGTTTGGGCAGCTTTTTCCTTCTCCATACTCATCTCTTAGTTGTTTGCGAGATTATTATATTTTTCAAAATTTTCGGCGTGGAAAAACGTAATCTTCTGTTCGTTTGAAGCAGCATTATCATAAAGATATAACAGAACTTGTATCACATTAAGCACAAATAAAACTAACTTTGCAAGTAGTTGTATCAGATTTTTACTAATATAGCGACTTTGTACATATGCATGGGAACAAAAGCAAAATTTCTCAAAATTTTTATATGAGCATAGGTACAAATACATGATATAGGAGGAGAACAAAATGGCACAAGAGAATTTTTATACCTCCTTCACTGGTACATGGGTACCCCCCCAAACTTATTCCATGCTCTGTCCCAGAGTAGTGAAGAAGAGGGTGAGGCCATGTTAGTCCAGTAAAGGTTATTTAGCGGGCTCGTTTGTGCCTTGGAGAAGCTGCAATATGCTTCTTTGTTGCAGCCTCCTTATTTTCTCATTTGGAAACAGCCCGAACAAGTGCAAAGCTCTCAAGATGGAAGTTCGAGAGCTCTTGAAAACACTTGTGGGAGCTTCCTCCTTAAGAAGATGGAACCGGAATGCCCAGATTCCACCCGGAGGCCCCTGCAAAAGACTCGTGTTGTCTCTGTAGATGGTCCTAAACCATCGCAGAAGACAGACTATTATAAGAAGGTGGTCTTCCTCTGAATCTACCATATCAAGAAAAATTCTCCCGCTCTCTTCCTGCGGTAGTCGACGGCTAGCTGCCCTGGGGTTGTTACATTTCTGCTCGACAGTTGTTGCTTCCGCTCGGCTGGAGGTTTTCCCCATGCGACCCGTCCCTGTTATCAAATCCAACGATCATCTAAATGTTAGGTCGGCAAAGACTGGAATCATGATAAGACTTATTTCAAAATCCGGGTATCGTCCATCAAAAGGAAGCTCAAGACGATACAGGGTTGGACGATACGGGGTTAACCGCACGACACAACTTACTGCCCGATAAGGGCGTGTCGGGCGACAAAGTCGCATGAGGCAAAAGCACGATACAAGGAAAACATGTCGCCCGGTATGGCGTATCGGGCAAACACCTATCAGTCATTACGTCGTGCTCGAAAGCGTCGGGCGACACATAAATCGACTAAGATTGTAAACCCGATAAGCATTGCGCGATATGAAACTCATGTCGGGCGATAGGGATGTCGGGCGAGAGAAGCATGTCGGGTGATACCTTTGCTCATAGGATCCATCACCCGATTCAAGAGTGAAAGCAAGCCGCTCGACACGCGAGCAAAGGTGGATCACTGCATGCGTTACATGTGGCTAAAAAGAGAAGTGAGGCAGCCCGACACGTTGAGCCCACATTGCTATATATAGCAAACTCAACTGGGGGCAAATCGGGCAGATCTGGGCACGCGCGTCAACATATCGCTCCCGAGACGTCGGTCCTGTCAGTCAAATCAAGGACATTTACTCCCTATGCTCGAAACGGCTGTCGCTCGGGGATACCATCCGCCACGGCCCTTGCAGTGCCCCAGAAACTGCGGCCTGATACAAGCATGAATGCGCGCCAACTGAGCTGCCACTCGACAGGACTTAAAATAGGCGGCCGAAAACCAAAGCTAGAAGAAGGAAGAAGAACATCATTGGTTTAGGGTTAAGTCCCCGACCTCAGAAAGTATGACATCGGTGGCCCATAAAACAGAGGAGTCAGTGCGCTCGGTGCGTGCACCGGCTCGGGCCTTATTACAATTCATAAATTTTGTTTTTATAGGTAAAAAGAAAAAAAGGCATCCTACTCTACGAGAAAAAGAAAAACTCGGGCTGCCTCCCGAGGAGCGCTGAAGTTTGCGTCGCCAGCTCGAACAGTGTAGGATCATCTTTTTCAGCTCTCGACTGTACCCATATCTTGCAGGTCGATCTCTGCTCTCCTGACAAAAGCTTCATCCTCGTAGAACCTTTTCACCCTGTGCCCATTCACTTGAAAGACTTTGGTCGGATCATCCTTGTCGTAGAGCTCCATCATTCCTGATGGGTATATCTTTGACATAGTGAACGGTCCTGACCATCTCGTTTGTAACTTCCTAGGGAAGAGACGAATAGAGGATTTGTATAACAAGACTTTATCTCCCTCACTTACGTCTTTTCTTCTGAGGTGGGCGTCGTGCCACAACTTTGTCCTCTGTTTGTAGATTTTCGCACTTTCGTAGGCGTTCATTCTCAGCTCTTCGAGCTCTTGAAGTTGCAAAAACCTCTTTTCTCCTGCTTTGTCGAGGTCCATATTTAGGAACTTGATTGCCCAAAGGGCCTTGTGTTCCAACTCCAAAGGCAGGTGGCGGGACTTTCCGTAGATGAGACGGTAGGGGGTGGTTCCAATGGGTGTTTTGTAAGCAGTACGGTAGGCCCAAAGTGCGTCGTCAAGTTTCATGGACCAGTCTTTCCTCGTTCGGTTGACAGTTTTCTCCAAGATTTGCTTGATTTGCCTGTTGGAAACCTCTACCTGCCCTGACGTCTGTGGGTGGTAGGGTGTAACGATCTTGTGCCTCACTCCATACTTGCACAGAAGTGCTTCAAACTGTCTTTCTCCAAAGTGCGACCCTCCGTCGCTTATCACAGTACGCGGTACACCGAAACGAGGAAAGATGGTCTTCTAGAAGAGCTTGATAACCGACTTGGCGTCGTAGGTTTGGGTGGCTACCACTTGCACCCACTTTCATACATAATCTACTGCCACGAGTATGTATTGATACCCCCGAGATGGGGGAAACGGTCCCATGTAGTCGATCCCCCATACGTCAAATATTTCTACTTCGATCCAGCTTGCCATTGGCATTTCATTCCTCCACCCTATGTTTCATGTGAACTGGCACTCCTTGCAAACCTTCACAAATTGTGCAGCATCTTTAAAAAAGGTGGGCCAGTAGAAACCTGACTGTAGCACTTTTGCAGTTGTTCTCTCGCTACCCAGGTGTCCACCGTAGGGGGAGGCATGACATTTTTTCAAGAAGTCTGCGGTTTCTTCCTCTAGGATGCACCGCCTGTATAAGTTGTCAGCGCATCTTCTGAACAGGAGGGGATCATCCCAGTAGTAGTTTTTGACATCCGCAAATAGCTTCTTTTTCTGATTGTACGTGATGTCAGGAGGCAGTTCTCCGCAGGCAAGATAATTGCAGATGTCTGCAAACCAGGGTAAACTTTCTTCTTGAGCTTCTGCCAACATCAGAGCCTTGTCGGCGTAGTCGTCGTTGATTTGATACCCTCTCTCTCTCAGTCACGATCCTTGATAGGTGGTCTGCGACCACATTTTCTGCACCCTTCTTGTCGATAATTTCATGGTCGAATTCTTGGAGCAGCAAGGCCCACCTCAACAGTCTGGGCTTTGCGTCTTTCTTTTGCATTAAGTATTTTATAGCCCTGTGATTTGTGTATACCTTGACCTTTGCTCCGACGAGATACGACCTAAATTTATCAAACGTGAAGACGATCGCTAGCATCTCCTTCTCAGTTGTTGTGTAGTTTACTTGAGCCTCGTCCAACGTGCGACTAGCGTAGCAAATCACATGGTGCTTTTTGTCTTTCTTTTGCCCCAGGACTGCCCCAACCACGTAGTCGCTAGCGTCGCACATCAACTCAAAATGTAAACCCCATTCTGGCGCTTGAAGGATGGGTGGTGATATTAAAGCGTTTTTTAGGGCCTGAAAAGCACTGAGACAATCGTTAGAGAAAACAAATTCAGCATCTTTTACCAGAAGATTTAACAGTGGTTTGGAAATCTTTGAGAAGTCCTTGATGAATCTTCGGTAATATCCCACGTGCCCGAGGAAGCTTCACACCCCCGTCACAGATCTCGATGGAGGAAGCTTGGATATTGCTTCAACCTTGCTTGCGTCCACCTCAATCCCACGCTTCGAGATCTTATGCCCGAGAACGATGCTCTCCTGCACCATGAAATGGCACTTCTCCCAGTTTAGAACTAGGTTGTTCTCTTCGCACCTTTGAAGTACCAATGACAGATTCTTCAGACAGCTATCGAAGTCCTTCCCATTGACGGAAAAGTCGTCCATTAAAAATTCTACGATGTCTTCTAGAAAATCTGAGAACATCGATATCATGCATCTTTGAAAGGTGGCGGGGGCATTGTAGAGTCCGAAGGGCATCCTTCAAAAGGCATAAGTGTCGTAAAGGCATGTGAATGTTGTTTTCTCTTGATCGTCGGGCAAGATGGGTACCTGGTAAAAACCTGAAAAGCCATCAAGAAAACAAAAGAAATCGTGATGCGCTAACCTTTCGAGAACTTGGTCAATAAAAGGTAGCGGAAAATGATCCTTCTTTGTAGCCTGATTTAGCTTTCGGTAATCCATGCACATCTGCCAGCCGCTGACGGTCCTTACCACCACCTCATCGCCCTTCTCACCCTTAAGTACTGTCATTCCACCCTTTTTGGGCACTATGTGGATCAGACTTACCCAATTGCTATCGCTGATTGGGTAAATGATCCCCGCATCCCTAAGCTTTATTACCTCTTTCTTGACGACCTCCTTGAGCATCTGGTTCAGCTTCCTCTGGGGTTGAGCCAGAGGCTTGGAAGATTCATCTAAGTTGATGCGATGCATGCACAAGGCGGGGCTAAGGCATTTGATATCATCTACTGAGTATCCTATAGCCCTCCTGTGGAGCCTTAACTCTTCAAGGAGTCGGTCCAGCTGATCGCTTGAAAGATCGACGTTTACGATGACGGGGTTTCTGTGCTCTTCATCTAAGAACTCATGCATCAGGCTGTTGGGCAACACTTTTAACTCTGGCTTGGGTCTGGGTGCCTTCTCCTGAGGCTCCTTCTCGAGAGAGGCATACATCGCAGACTCCACCACCTTATCTTCTTCTTTCAGTTCTTCATCAGAAAGGTTGAAGAGGTCGAGATGCTTCGCAACCTCAGGATCTTCGAGGTCGGGATCTTGACAGTTTATAGCCCTCAAGAGGGGGTCCACTGTATGGATATCTTCCTCTACTTCCTCGCAGAATTTATTGTAGCTATCTGCGAAACATGCTGATTCAGATAGGGACGGGCTCTTCATGATCTCTTTCAGCTTGAAGTCGATATGGTCATTTCCGACCCTTAAGGTGATCATCCCCTCGGAAACATCAATCAGCGCTCTCCCTGTCGCCAGAAAGGGGCGACCAAAGATGATCGGGCAGCGGGGGTCTTCAGCTATGTCGATGACGACTATATCACAAGGGATGAAGAAGTCGCCAACCCTGATCGATACATCTTCGACAATGCCGACGGGTCTCTTAAAGGTGTGGTCTGCCAATTCAATTTGCATGTTGGTTCGAACCATGTCGGTCAAACCCACTCTTTGTGTGAAACTTAGGGGCATGATGCTTATGCTTGCTCCCAAGTCTGCTAGACCCTTACGCTCGACGTTGTCTCCGATGGCGAACGGGATTGTGAAAGCTTCGGGATCCCTTCTCTTATTTGGAGTGTCGGGCTTCACGAAGGATGAGGAGGCGGACCCTAGGTGCACGGTCTCAATCCTTCCTCCTCCCCTTTTCTTCATTATAAGGTCCTTGAGGAACTTGGTGTAAATCGACATCTCCTCCAAGGCATCAAGGAGGGGGACTTCAAGATGCAGTTTCCTAATCGAGTCCATGAACCTTTCATGACGCCTTTTCAGATTTGCCTTGATCAGCTTATGCGGAAACGACAGCCTTGGAGCATAAGGATTCTTCCCACCAGGTAGCTCATCGAAAGGCTTCCGTGCAGGCTCATGAGCTCCTGCTTGTCCACCTTCGCCCTCCGCTGGAATGATACTCTCCGTCCTCGGTACAGGTTCTGGTTCGGCATCAGTTGTGCGCTCCACCGTCTTCCCAGACCTCAGTACCGCCATTCTGGCAGTTTCCGGATATGAGAGTGTCTTTCCCGCAGGGTTCTTTATCAGAGCATCCATCTGGGCCAATCATTGATTGACTTCCCATTGGCGCATCTACAGACTTGCCATCTGGTGTTGCATGGAATTCTGGGCTCCAGGGCTGGGAAGTGCACCCTGCACCAGCCGGTTGATGATAGAGTCTTGTCTTTTTATGAAAGCATGCAACTGGCCAACCAGGCTGGGCTGGCGTGAAATCTCATCTCAGCCTTGACGTTCACCTTCGAATGGAGATTGTTCACAACAAGACATGGCATCAGATCTCAAAGGAATAGGTCACCGTTCTTTAGAGTTCCTGAGATGGCACGAGAAATCAAGTTTCAAAAATTGAATTATTAATTTTAAGCGAAAAATAATAATAAGAAGGAAAAAGGAAAAAGAGTGTTGTCAAACTCATTCCTAAGCTTGAGGCACAGGAGTGTAGTTAGTGGATTCAGATTCGTCAACAGTGCCATTTTGCCTTGTCCCCGACAACGGCGCCAAAAAGTTGACCGGCCTAAATCGCGCGTCCAAAAGTGGAGGCGGATTTGAGGTAGTCGAGCTTTTACATTTATAAACCCGAATCCTTCTAGGCCCCCGCAACTTTGTTTACGGGGTCAAAGTAGATATACGGAGTCGAACACAGGGATAAGGGTGGTAGTGCTGAGAACCCAGAATCGACACGCTACACTCCGGCATGTAAAAAGAGATGATAGATTCCCCAGAAAGGAAGCAGTAAGGTGTCACGAACAAAACAAGAAAACTATCTCCAAGTGGAGTTACTAGGAAGATTTAAGGTTTTAACCATTTAGCAATTTTTAGAGGTTTTCTTGCAACAGAGACAGAAGGATAAAACTAGGGCTGGAGCAAGGTATGAAGGATAAAACTACAGCTTAACAAGCGGCACCGGTAACATCCTGCACCCCTCCTCTCGGAGCGGGTACCTCTAACCAAGCCTCGGCACCCCTCTCGAGGTTGTTGGGCTCAAAGTTAGAGTGGAATGTTACCGAAACGACTCCGTTCCAGGCACTCTCGTACTCCAGAATTGGACCAAACACTAGAGCCACAACACAACTCTCGAAGTTGTTGCAACGGGAAAACACGATTCGGTAGCTAAGCGAAACGCGATCCAAACATGCAAGCTAGAGTTCAGATATCAAACATAGCAGTCATCCAACATATTGTACCAAGCACAGAGTAGCAAGTAATTAAGCTCTTCTATTTCCATAGACAAATAAAGGGTCTTAATTACAATGCGTATGTAAAGAATTAAATGACAGAAAATAAAGATAGGTGTCGCCTTCTTGATGTAGAAGGGCGACAGACTACTCAGCTCTCCAGCCCGATATCGGTCAGGGGCCTAGCCCGATACAGCCATGTCGGGCGGCACACCCTCTCGGGCGGCACGCCTGACGGGAAAGTGTATCGCTCAAGGATCCTGACCGATACGCTCATGTCAGGCGATAGACCCCCTCGGCCGGCACGTAAGACGGGCAAAGCGTATCAGGTTCGATATCATGTCGGGCATGGAGCTACGCGTTCTACTGTCGGGCATGGGTGTCAGGCACTTGTGTCGCATATCTACAATGGCCGATATCGGCCCTCAGTGTCGCCCGGTACAGTCCTAGGTGAACCATTCCCCTCCCTCTCGGGATGAGGAAAAGCTCACCTAGTGTCGCCCGGTACGAGCACTGGGGCACGATACGTCTGCTCTCGCAATTCTCCTCGAAGATAACTCAAGTTCCTAACTGTCCGAACAGTTCGAACTGTCTTTTATGCTCCCTGTAGCTGCTATTTATAGGCAGTGGTTGGGGGAAGTTATGGTGCTCGACGCGCCACGCGTCCTCCGAATTCACGAGTTTGGTGGACGTCTGATACACATATCGCACGACACAGGGATCTCGGCTATCGGTCACGTGACGGGTGGCGCCTGCCGGTGGGTGGTCCGTGTCGGGCGACAGGCCATGGCTGTCGGGCGAGCTTGGGCTCCCTGTCAGGTAAAGGGCGTGTCGCCCGTCAGCTTCTTCTTGCACGGTATCCCCGTGTCGCGCGTCGTTGCATCACGCCACCCTGTCGGGCAGTGCTTGTGTTGTATCGGGCCATTGGAAGGCTGATGCAGGTTTGGACTTTTGGACTTATTGCTTGTGGGCCGGGACGGCCTCATTGGGCCAAAACTGGAGGAAAGTTCTGTAAAAGATGGAAGTATTGGATTAAGAGCATTGCTTGGCCGATTATTGTGAAAGTGTATATAAAAGAGAGGAAAATAACAGAAAAGGGTAGTTTTGATAACAGAAAACAAGGCTAAAATGTCACCAAAATTGGTGTTATCACCTCCTACGTAGGGTTAGGTTCTATCGTGGCAGGTTCTTATGATGGCTCATTGTGCCCCAACCTTCCACACTTAGTACAGAAGTTAGGTAGCGATTCATCTAAAATTATATTTGCAGTCTCACGTCTTGTTATTTCATCTGAAATTATATTTCTCTAAAATTATAGAAGTTAGGTAGCTATTCATCATCACACACTTAGTGCATAAGTGATAGTTTCTTTTCTTAATCTTGTTATTTCATCTAAAATTATATTTTCAGTCTCACGTCTTACTGATTTCTCTTTTCTATTTCTCTTTATTTTCACTAGTATATATACTACCTCTATCTTTGGTTAAAATAGTCCTCTAACGTTGGTTTGGTACCGACACCTAAGTGGGCGACACTAGAGCCAGGTGTCTACAATGTCTATTTTTTGGGGATGCGTAAACTTATGATAGAGATCTACCCTCAGTTGCTATGATAATGAAACATACACAGCTAGGCATCTGTGTTAGTTTAGATCTTATAAATGTCGTTGTAGTTCCATACCATGTCACATTTTTAACCGATAAAGGTATATGTGTCATCATTTTTTTCATAGCTGACGACACATAGCGAGTGTGTGGTCGGTTGCTACCCAAAACTGATGCCAAAATACAGCTGGTGGCATAGCCATGCTGACCAACATGACTGCTTTAGGATAAACCTATAGTGTCAGCTTTATTAAAAAATGATGACTAAGACCTACAATGTCAATTTTGTTACGACACAATATGTCTTTTTTAAATAGCAAATCTACAGACCTGTTTGGCTATTGAGGAGGATGCAAAGCTTGCAATTCATCAGAATTGTAGGTTCCATCTTGTGTTCAAATTAATAACATTCAAATAAACCTACAAAACCTACAATAACAAACACAAAATCCACCCACATACAAGGTTCATTCTCCAATTCTATTCTTATGATATGTACAAATATAATTCTCATTATATTCATTCATCTTCACATTCATTGACACACATGTATATATACATCATTGACATACGCACAATTTCATTCTCATGACATGTAGAGACACAATTCTCATTGTATTCATTCATCTTCACATTCATTCACACACATGTATATATACATCATTCACATATGCTCCGATTCCATTCTCATGATATGTAGAAATTCATTCTCATTGTACTCATTCATATTCACATTTGTTCACTCACATGTATATATTCATCATTCATATAAAATCTAAAGTTTCAAGAAGTCATAAAAACCACATGTATATAGAAATAATGATATTAAAGTATAGAAAACTCATATTTTATCCCAATCAAATTCAATGTTTCCTTTCTTAACAAAAGCTTGTGCCTATTTTTCTCGTATCTCATCTAGCTCTTTTTTCATATAGGGCTTTTTCATTTCAAACAACTACAAAGAGAATGACATAATTAAAGAATTTAATTTGATATTTTCATATTATCAAATGAGACTTACTTATGATGATCAAGACTATATATAGATCATGTTCAATATGCATTGGATGTATAATGCCCTTTGTCTATTAATCACGTCCATATACTGTATCATGTAGTATGCACATGCCCAACTATTATCTTGTACAAGGAACTATAAATTTATCACCATACAAATAGTTAATAAATAAAAGTAAGCATATTTGGCATGAATATGCATTGGAGTAAAAAAAACTACCTCAATATTCTTCTAACTTAACACATTAGTTTTCTTATCCACCTTTCCTCTAGCCTTTTCAAATTCTTGTATAGCCCTATAAGTTAATGTAACATAATGAATTATATTAGTAAATACTCATTAATATATGTTAATGGATATAAAAGTTTACTCACCTGAATAACACCTTTTTCATTTTGTGTCCCTTACTCTCTACTTGGTTACTCTTATGATCTAGCTAATATATAGTTAGTGTCTCAAGGACAGTAACTAATAACACTTAATGATTATTCCTGAGTGAAAAGAAGGCAAACAAAACACAACTCAAAATCCACAATTGAAGTTAATTATTAAGTCAAAATTGTAAGCAAAGTAACTAAAACTTACTCAATATTGAAGGGATCTATAATCACCTTCTTTTCTACATTACCAAAATATTTAAATGTGGTAGACCAATATTCAATAACAGATGTAGGGTCTTTATCTATAGGGGTATCAATGATGGAACTACAAATACCACATGGGGTAGTGTGAACTATGTACACATCCTATGTAATCATCTATAGAACGTGTATCCTATATGCATTAATATATAAGAAAATAGATCAACATACATAAAATGTAGTATTTAACCATAAGATCTCACAATATTGAAAGTTCTTTTATATATGTATTCAACAAAGAATAAGTAAACATCTTCACAATATCTTGTAAAATATACTAGTATCATGAGGTTGACCTACATAATCCTCTTGAATACTGACCATCATAGGAAACCCTTCTTTAAAGTCACCTTCCATACTGCCAGTCCCTTACAATTAGGACCTATCAAGTTGAATATCTCCTTTGAAAGCCAACCAAGTGATTGAGTATCTTGAGGAGCAAGTGGAGGATGAGTTTTTGGGCGTTTCTTAGGTGATATGTCATGCATATATATATATATATATATATATATATATATATATATATATATATATATATATATATATATATATATATATATATATATATATATATATTCTCATATATATTGTCAATTATATATAAATACAAACATAATATAAATTTATCATACATTGGTATAGACAACTCCCGCTTTGGGTCACATAACCATGCCACCTTCTGCATCACTTATCATCTCGTTCTAGGGGTGGTCATATGGTAGTGCAGTCTACTTACAAGCATTGTAGACAAGCCTTAGCATAACACAAACCACATTGGCGGGCATCAGAGCACCATGAATCATGTCACATGCAACAGGTGGGTAAGCCGCACCAAGTGTAATGACATATCCTTCTAATACAAGATGACATGGACTCAACACCTACAAATTTGTATATAGTGTTATATATACCTAAACACAAGCATATTACACCAATCATTATGAAAGACTACTATATCACAAAAAAACTTACATCGGACGTGCTAGTTGGCGGGTCCATAGAATTACTCCCAACCACCTCTATCGTAGGGGGTTCCACCTAGTATGAAGAGTGGGGTGCCACATGTACTATCTGAGGAGCAAAAGGAAAAGCATGATATTGTTTCATTGCTTCATCTATTCCCTTTGTAATCATCTCTTATGCCTTCTCTTCTAAGAATCCTCCTTTCTAGATAGATTTGTGCTTATGCTCTGATGGCCCAAAGAATGCTCTTATACCGATACCAGCACCAACAACCCTAACACATCTCGAATGCCCTAAATTATCTAGAGCCACTTCAATTCATTGCTTATGCCCTTAGAGATGAACGTTCCTTGTTTCCTTTGCTCGAGGAGCTCCCACTAATCATCATCAATAGTAACTGGTCTGTAAAACATAAAAATCAAGTATCATGGTAAAATATAACAATCATCAATAGTAATTGCTATGACATTTGAATTTTACCATTTTTGCAGCCACCTCAGTGGTTGTGGGGTTGGGTATTTCTCCAGATTTGGTTTGCCTTGCAGCTATCTACATGTCGGGGTGAGGTAGATATGTAGTAGTAGTGGAAGACTTAGGAGTCCCAGGAATAGGTTGCTGAGAAGAAGACACCACTAGATGTTGAAGAACCTTTACGTAGCCACCTAGATCTATCTTGTGGTTGTACACATTCTTTGCATGCCATTATTTTTTAGCATCGCTCAAATCCTGGTTAATCCAAAATATATGTAAATACTTAATACATAAATACATAATTAGGAGGCTTAATACCTTGAATTTATCTGATTTTCTCTTAGTAACAAGGCATCCCATGCCTTTGGTTCAAGATATTTCCATTGCTTAGTGGATGATTTCTTCTTCTTATTTTTCTTCGTCTTCTCGTTCAATATGTATTCTCTTGTCAGAGTTGTCCTATAATTCCTTAATACCCTCCCACAACATTGCATCACCTTTTTATAATGTAATTTTCAATCCATCTCTAATATTCTCTATAAAACTTCAAATAATTAATGGAATATTCTTAAAAATAGAATTGTAAATATTTTCAAAACATAATTGTAGATCATAATATTTCACACATAGTTCCTTCCATATTGAGTCTTTCATTCCTTGAGTAGTTTCATGCCAATATTATTCTACATTTATATCCAGTTTTCTATGAGTAAGAACCCCTATATATTGCACAAAAGAATTGTGATTCTTCCCAAAAGGATTTCCTTGATCATCAAACTCAATGACCAACCTTGGTCTTTACCCATTTTCTCTAACTTATTCATCATCGTGATTCCTCTTTGACGTGCAAACTCATGATGTTGCTCAAGAATCTCAACAAGATCCTCAGGGCGCACATCCTTAGGCACACATCCTCAGGCTCAACATGATAAATTGACAAAAAAACATATATAAGTCATAAAAAATGTAACTTATAAATGTGATAAATATTGTAAAATGCACATCTATGTAATAAAACAATAAAACTTACACCACTGTCATTGTCATGGTTCTCATTCTCACAATATTCATCCTCACAGTCATCATACTCATAGTCATACGCCATCTAAAAAATGTCATAACATTTAAGAAAATAGTCAAACAATGAAATATAAGTGACAAAGAATGTAAAATGCACATCTAACATTGAAAAAAAATGATGCCTCTAGTATTGATTGAATTTTGGATCAATTAACATTCCTTCTGTAAGATCTCCATGCATATATAAGTCAGTGCTAGCTTCAACCTTTGGTGTTGGCAAACCAACTGAGAATGGACTGGAGTCATCATACTTGTCATAGTATTGTTCTTCATGTATAGGATCTATAATAAACTACATTTTACCATGAAGAACAACCAACCATTTTTTATTTACACGATCATCGATATAAAATACTTGCTTCGCATGTGATGCCAATATGACTAGCTCACCCTTCTTCCCAATCTTTTCAAAATTCACTAATGTGAAATTCAATTAATCCACTATAACTCATTTGGTGTTATCTACCCAATTACACCTAAAGACCAGAACTCTAAAATCTATGTAGTCAAACTCATGTATGTCTTAAATGACACCATAATATGACATATTAGCTTCACATGAACTCCTATCCTTCGTACTAGAAAAATACAATTAAGATGCTTGAATGGTGACCCAACTATTTTGTACGACACTCTTATCATCTTGATGTTTTTGTAATATGGAAATTCATGTATGTCAAACCCTTCATAAGACATAAGATTCATTTTTAGTTTAAATTTGATGCTTTTGATATTTTTAGTAACATTATTTGTTTTTTGATATTTTTGACGTAAGAATTTATCTTCAAACCACCTAATAAATGTTTTAATATGCTCTCTAGCAAGTTACATTGAATTGACTCTAGGATGTTTTGTCTTGATGAAATTTGTACATTTTGTGATATAAATGCTCACTTTGTTGATGTTGTGTAAAATATACAAGTGTGCTTGTTCCCATAACTCATGACTAATTACTTTCACTCATGCTCCTGAAGTCCCTTTGTTGGAATAGTCCTCAATATTCTTTTCTTTTCCATGAGATTCATTACAACTTAGAAAGTCATTGAAAAATTCCATAACCTCCCTAGCCACATAACCCTCAATCATACTCCCTTCAGGTCAATAACATTTTTGAACATTACCTTTAAAAACACTCATGTACATTTCAAAAGGATATATCCAATGCAAGAAAATTGGACCCAACATTTTCACTTCCCTAGTCAAATGGACAACAAGATGTACCATGATATAAAATAAGAAAATACATCTCAATATAGCACAGGGTAACAACCATTCTGTATTTGATGCCACATTTAGTCTTAGCTAGTATAATCAACAGAGTACCAATGTCACTATCACAAACATTTTTATCAACATGTATGGCATAGATACAATGCCTAATTGCCAAATAACTCCAATAGAAAGATCTCATGAATTTATTAACCTCTTCTTGTATAAATATTTGTCACTCTCTGTGGGAATAGTACATTGTGATCTCTTACCAAATGCATTGACAAAGTCTTTTACTCTTACATTATCAACCTCCCCCAATATAGGTTAAGAGGCACTGTGTTCCTCATTCGATTCATTGAACGCTTTGTGAAACCTTCAATAAGGATGAACTTTTGGAAATTACCTTTGATGACCAAGATATACATTCTTGCCACCATGTTTTAGTCATATTGAATCAATGTTCTCCTCACATATAGGGCATGCTTTGGATCCTTTTATGTTGTATCCAGACAAATTCACATATAGCAAAAAGTCATTAAGAGTGCAAAATAACATAGCATGCAAACAAAATGTCTCTTTATGCAAAGCACCCTAGATCATCAGCTCTCCTCAGAGTTGCTTTAAGTCATCAATCAGAGGTTCAAGATAAACATCGATATTGCAAGGCCCCTAAACTTGCTTAATGAGTTTAACAAGCTTAATTATAATAATTTAATTCTTATAAACCTAATATAACCTTGTTATATGCTTTGAAATCATAAGACAAGCTTAAGTTTCAAATTTGGTCCAATTTGGACACTATTTAAGCAAGTTATGCAAATTTATGCACATTTTGGACTTTTCTGTAATTTACCCAATTGAGAGGTTTCTTTGTAATTTATAACTTTCATTATGTTCCTTGGATATTCTCTCATCATTATTGATCTTGTTGAGCCATGGGGAACCTATTTAAACCTTGGTTTGAAAGTGTTTTCTCCAAGGGTATTTTAGGGTTTACCCCTTAACAGATGAGCTACCTTTAGTAGCTATCAACTAATGAATTATTTGATTGGATGGGAAATTCGAAAAAGCAAAGCTAAGAAGGTATATAAACATGGTGGGGTATCTGCTTGTGTGTGTGCTTGTATATTTTAATAAATTAAGGCCATGGACACTTGGATAGATAATCGAACTTCAACTTTGTTTTTTAATCTTAAAGTTTCATATACTTATCCCCAAGCACCAAAATGAGCCATTTTCTCTCCACCACTTCCCTCCTTATCCCAAATTCATTCTCCCTCTGTTCTTCTGTGAATTTTTCTATCCAAGGAAGAAGAAAGTGGGGATCTTCTTGGAAAAAGGATCTAGGGTTGCAATTGACTTCATTTTAGGGTTGAAAAAGCTTTCCTTCTAGTGATCTTGACCTAAAAGAGTAAGAATTCCCTTTTTTCCTCCGTATATTGCTTTTTTATCCTTCCTCCTAGCTTTCTCCAGGTCGAAACCTTTCTTTTCCATGGTAGAAATTTCTCTAAATCTCTAAAACCCTACCTTTCTTGCTCCTTATGCTTAAGGTTTGCCCATTTGATGAAGAAAGGTACTAGATGGACAAATTCATAGCTTATTCTTGGATTTTCTACCCTACCTACTCAAAATTTCTTCTATTTGGGGTTTCATATTCTCAGTAGAGGCAAGTGTTATAACTCGGTCCACGTTTATTGCTTAGCATAAGCTTTCTAGCTCATGTTCTTGCTTGAAAATGATGATTCATGCACTAAAAAGCTATGTTTGACTTAGATTTTGATTTTTATAATGTTCCCTATTCTGATTTCAGTTCTAGATGAACCTGCTATCATGTGTACATTATTCCTAAGGTATAATATTACTTGGATCAGGTTGGTTTGACAACCTATGGTCTTAAGCACCTATCAACCAATGGTCATAGGGTTTTAAGGTGATTTCTTCTATAAACCCATGATTCGATGATGGTACCATTGCAATAACCCTATGGTGTTGTGTTCATGACAACTGATGGTCGTGATCAAAGGTATCATATGATTGTGACAACCTATGGTCACCCCCTTAGGTCAGGTTTTGGATCAATTAGAAGTTTAATGATCAACCATTAAGTACCCTACTAATGTTATCAATCAATGATGCCATTAGCTTAATATTTGATGTTGATTAATGAATATAGTGTTGATCTAACAACCTATGGTGACTTAATGGTCACTAATGATGGTGTATCAGATCTCTAAAATCTATGGTGAGTTAATCATATAGTTGTAGCATCAATTAAGCCTTAGATCAATGGTTTCTTGGGTCACTTGATGCAATGGTCGAACCTATACTGTAATTGATGGTTTTAACATATGAACTTGACCCAATGGTCAAGATCTAATGTTTATTCCTCCAACAAAGTGGAATGATGGATAATGTAATATGTTGGTCCTAATAATGTGATTTAGATGGTTTCCTTTATATGATCAACTTAAGGAGATTACTTGTTGACAATGGATGGCTTGTTTTAACTGAACATTCGATTGTAGGTTTTACCCTACTCTCAATGGAACTTTTTGTGTTGTTAATCAAGGGATGTCTAGGGTTAGACGGTGACTCTTTATAGTGAACCAATCAAGGACTTCCTTGGTGGTTTATCCAAGGTGTTTACTTATGTAAACAACCAATGGTCTTACCTTTTATACATTCAATGGTTCTGGGTGACATTGTGGTATGGTGATATGGGTTGAATGATGATGGAACAAATGGAGGGTTACCCTTAATAAGGTAGTATTACCTATTCAATCATATGAATAGAAGGGATGATAATAATATTGTATTTATATGTAACCATAAAGAGGTATAGCTTTTTATACCTAGCTTTAATATAACTAAATGATGGTAATTTGGTATGAATAGTCCTTGAATGACTAATGCAATCATGGAGTACTCTGTTACTGTTGTTGAAACCCTAGTATGCTATAACCCGATGGTTACACCTTGATTTATGTGTGGGTTCATACTTGAGAATAGTATGGAATGTGATGGTGATGCTTCACCTTTTGCATTCATGATTTGATGGGGATGTCGTGAGTTAGGGTTTGGGGTATAAGTGTTGATTAGTAACATTGATATAATTTATCATGTTGAACCTAACTCTAATGCAAATAGATAAAGATGAGTATACATGTTTAACATTCTTATACGATGGAATGACGGTGGAATAACCTCCTTAACATGGTCATAACCTTAATGTGTTAATTGGTGGTTATCATAGCCACATGGTTGATACTTTCTTATGCTAAACATGTGCATTATAAATATGATGAGTGTTAATCATATCTAGATTACTTGCATGTTGATGTAATAAAGGAATGTTCTTAATGTTAATATAACCCTGCTATGATTGTTTATGAATATCTCCTAGCTCATTAATGCAATATTGTGCTGATTTGGTGTATTATATGTAAGTGATGTTGTTGAGCCTTGTTATAAGGCTTGGAAAGATAATGATGATCTTGTAGGGAATAGTATGATGGTCTTAATGACCTTTGGGCATGGTTGAACCCTGAATGAGGTGTAATCCTCTTGTGTTGATAAGGGTTGATAACCTGTGATATTGTGAAAAGGATTTATATCTTGTGATAGTATGATGAGTAGTGTGGTCTCATGAATGGCAAGTGAATAGTACCATGTGATGATGAGATGAGAAATTATGTTTCACAAATTTTATATCTTTTGAAGTTGTGATATTTATGTGCTTGCTAGAAGTGAATTAGGATTTGTATGTCCACTTGTTTCATGCATCCTTAATTCACCCAATCGGCATAACTAATCAAGTGAAACTCTAATCATGTAGTGCCTTATGCCATAGATCCATCTGAGTGTTAGAACTTGCTAGATGGTGAAATGAGTATTCCTATGGGAAACTTAGAGCGCATACTGATGAGTATGTGGGGGTGCTTGTCATCCTAAATTCAAGTGTTTAGGGAGGATGACTGCGGTCATACATAGCCTTCAATTTGAGAATGATTGTGGTTGTGTGTCGGTGATTATATATGTGATGAGATTGGAGGACAATTGTGGTTGTACCTCAGATGGTAGGGTATGTATACCCACCTCCTTTCACTAGGGGCATGACTTGTACCAAGTATGGACTAGGCTGTTAGCAGCTTGACCTTATGTGTCGCTGTGGAGGACCCGTACTAACCGGGGACGGAGAAGATCTTAGGATTCTGGCTCTTCCAAGATCTTTTATGGCATTGATTTCGACTTAGCAGTGGTCAGTTGGATTTTGAGTGGTATCCTCAATTTCCTCAGGGCATAATAAAATATGTAATACAACCGTATAGCATATCTGTTAAGGGTTATACATGACATTTCACATTGGATGATAACCCTTGTTTGTTATCTTTACATAAAGATGATGCTTAGTGCAATTAAGAGATAGTAGATATAGTTATGTTGTGGATGTGCTTAAGATTATAGATGCATACATACATTAGCCATGATTATGTTGATAACTATACAGCTACTACTGATTATAATCATGATGCCAGCTATCTCATGTTGTTAGTTATGTTTAGCATGCTAGCCATGCCTTTGTAACTTGAGATGCATATAATGCTAATCATGCTTATCCAGATAATTGTGCTTATGTTTTTAGCTCTTTTTATGATGTTGATATGTTCAACCTATTAGACATGCTAATGTTATTAGCTATGCTTATGTGGATAGACTTATTCATAATGATAGAGATTCTATGTTACTAGACTTCCACATGATTCTAGATAGGCATATGCTACTGAATTGCTTATATTGTCAACAAGATAAAGGATGATAGTCTGGCTAATGATGATAGTTATTAGCTACTCCTTTATGTATTTTGTTAATCATCAGTGTTGCTAAGCTGATTTGTTATATCTAATTAAACTTCTTAACTATTTAATTACTCAAAAATGTAGTAATCAATAATCGTTGTTGGAGGTTATATCTCTTGCTGGGACATGGGTCTCACCCTTGTGGTTCGCCACATCTTTTTAGGTAATTTGAACAAACATGTGGCAGCAAAGAGAAGCTATAGTAATGAATCTATGAAAAAGTTGATTAGATGTATAGTGTGTCCTAGATTCATCCCTGTACTCTCAGGTCCGGGCAAGAAAAAGTTTGTATATGATGTTTCAAACGAATCAAACTTTTATTAGCATATTAATGCTTGTTTGTGTGGCATATATGAATATTGTTCTCCTGTGTATATATGTGGTGGCTAAGATGATAGAACAATTTATATCAAATTCTTAGCATAGTATGATATAAGAAAGATTTTGGGCTCTTATGCAAATGTTTATGAGCTGGTGCTGACGTTGAAATCGGTTTTCATTTACCCATATTTTTGGGTATGTGATTAATTAGTGATTGATTATGTTTTATGTTTTGAGTAATCTCATTTAGTGTAATAGGTTCTAACAAGTTGGCATCAGAGCTTTAGGTTCACTGAGTCTACAGGGACACTAGGACTTAAGACTAGGATGATGTCTAAGTTAGGAACATGACACAAAAACATGGTGCATACTGCCTAATCTCAGTACTTGGATGCCCTGGACATGTATTCAATTATTGAAGAAAGGTAAGTATGGAACTCTTAGATTGTTATCTTTCGGATTACTCTGATCAAGTAGTCATTCTGAGACAATCTAAAGAGCATAACAAATAAGAAATCATGTGTGAATATCTCAATGCTACCTTAAAGAAGATGAGAATTACATCATTATCTATCAAAACTTAAATGTTTGGTAACTACAAGAGAAAGATACAACACCATGAAATCTAAATCTAAATACAAATTAGAAAAAGAGGAGTTCTTGAAGATGTGATTCAAGAATATAATAAAATAAAAGACAGATAAGTCTATGCTTATAAAGTGAATCAAGGTACGAAATCCACTTAAGATGGAAAGAACTCCTACAATAAGTACAAAATGAGAAGATAAATGGGAACTATGACAAAGGAATAAGGTGGAATATGAGTTAATCTCAGACCAACCTATGTGTGTAAGAAAGTGTTAATGTAAAATAAGCATAGCATGTGAAAGAAATTAAGGCAGATGATCCATTTTTAATGAAGAAAATGTGGAATATGATGATTTACCTGTTGATAAGTGGTTGAAAAACAATATAAAATAAAAGAACATACCCAAGTGTGATAAATAGTCATGAAGGAACGAGTAATGAGATGTGTTAATCATAACAATTCATATGCTAATGGCAAGGAATCAAAAATGAAAAAGGTAAAATTATACATAAGAAGTTGTAATATGCATGATGAAAGTATAATTGGTTACCTTTTTGGTAGTGACCCCTGAACAATGTTGCTATTATGTGGGAAGTATGTTTCCCTTTGTGTCTTTCCTTTCTAGGGCACAACTTTAAAGAGGATCATTGCCACTTGGTATGTGTGGATTCGTTGTAAACATGAGGGTGGATAGCTTATTATAACATACGGTTGCTTGGACTATGGTTCTAAGATCATAAAGTTTGTGATGAGTTTTCTTTTGAGCCTTCCAATAATTAGGAAGACTCCTTTTATATGTCTTGAGATTTGTTATTTGGTAAAAGTAGATGAGATAAGGATGTGAGTTCCTTATAGAACATGAGGTGGATACCAAGGTAATGAATCCTAGTATCTAAGATGTATCAACAGTATGTGAAGTATGTGAAGGTTGGAGATGTTTACTAAATGAACATATCGAGTATTTCTCCCCCTTAAAGAGAGGGAGAGATAGATTTGATGATGACCCTCTAAATTTTGTTTGGAAAGAAAAAAAAGTGATTCTGTAATGTTGTGTATGGTTCAGTGATAGCTGGGAAAGACCACTATCAAGGATAGATGGTTTGTTGGTAAATAGATATGTGATACCGTGTTCCTATAAGATAAACTTATGATCAAATATCAATGCATAAGAGTTAGATTGGATGACATAAATCACATGACCATGGTGAATTTAGAGTTATGTCCTTTAGACTAACCAATGTACAAATAGAATTTATGAATAGGAGGAACAAAGTGTTCCAGTCATGTCATATAAGTTATATCAATCTTTAAATGATGACATGTCAAAGTATTTCAAATATGGTAAAAAATATGATCAATATTTATTCGAAAACCTTAGGGTTGCCAAAGCAGCAACAACTATGAGAACAAGTTGAACAAGAGTGAGATGGGGTTGATTAAATTTCTTTATGGGATCATGATGTGTCTTCTACGTAGGTTGTGTAAATCCTAGTATGGTGAAGATAGTGTTATTGTTTCACCCCTAACAAGGTTGACTAGGAATGATGTTTCCTTGTATGGAATGACAGCTTCCAGCATCAACATTTCTTTTGATGTTGAAAAAGAACTGATAAGAGTTCTAGTGTCAGTGTAATAAAAAAAGGATGGATACATTGTTTTTTTTATGCTTCAAGGAATGGTGTGGGACACATGCCATGGTTGGTAAAAAGCTAGCAAGTATGAATTTTTAGTAATGTTTTTATACAATAGATATAATTTCAGGATGATAGCTAGAATTTAAAGTTGAAAGTTACTATTAGATTTGTATAGGTGGCACAACAAGTTTCTATGTTCCATATTTGCAAATGTCTTCTTATGTGGGGGGTTTTGTGATGAACCAAGAGGAGATATGTATGAATGATGTGACATTACCATTATGCAAGTAACCATGTGAAGGTAATATGATGAGGTGAAAAGGAAGTACCCATCTTTGTTTACCTTGGATTTTGGGGGCAAAATCCCTGTTAGGGGTTTATAGTTGTAAGGCCCCTAAACTTTCTTAATGAGTTGAACAAGATTAATTATAATAATTGAATTCTTATAACCCTAATATAACTTTGTTATATGATTTGAAATCATAATACAAGCTTAAGTTTCAAATTTGGTCCAATTTGGACACTGTTTGAACAAGTTATGCAATTTTATGCACATTTTGGACTTTTCTGTAATTTACCCAATTGAGAGGTTTTCTTTGCAATTTATCACTTTAATTATGTTCATTGGATATTATCTTATCATTATTGAGCTTTTTGATCCATGGGGCTCCTATTTAAACCTTGGTTTGAAGGTGTTTTCTCCAAGGGTATTTTAGGGTTTACCCCTTCACGGATGAGCTACCTTTAGTAGCTGTCAACTAATGAATTATTTGATTGGCTGGGAAATTTGACAAAGGAAAGATAAGTAGGTCTATACACATGGTGGAGGATCTTCTTGTGTGTGTGCTTGTATATTCTTAATAAATTAAGGCTATGGACACTTGGATAGATACTAGAACTTCAACTTTTTATTTTTCTTTATCTTAAAGTTTCCTATACTTATCCCCAAGCACCAAAACGAGCCCTTTTCTCTCCACCACTTCCCTCCTTCTCCCAACCTCGTTCTCCCTATGTGCTGCTATGAATTTTTCTGTCCAAGGAAGAAGAAAGTGTGGATCTTCTTGGAAAAAGGATCTAGGGTTTCAATTGACTTCATTTTAGGGTTGAAAAAGCTTCCTTCTAGTGATCTTGACTTAAAAGAGTAAGAATTCCCGTCTTTCCTCCATCTATTTATCTGTTATCCTTCCTCCTAGCTTTCCCCAAGTCGGAACCTTGATGTTCCATGGTAGAAATTTCTCTAAAGCTCTAAAACCCTACCTTTCTTACTGCTTATGCTTAGGGTTTGCCCATTTGAGGAAGAAATGTGCTAGATGGACAAATTCATAGCTTATTCTTGGATTTTCTACCCTACCTACTCGAGATTTATTATGTGTGGGGTTTCATCTTCTCATTATAGGAAAGTTTTATAACTTTCCCCACGTTTATTGCTTACCATAAGCTTTCTAGCTCATGTTCTTGCTTGAAAATGATGATTCATGCACTAAAAAGCTATGCTTGACTTGGATTTCGATTTTTATAATGTTTCCTATTCTGATTTCAGTTCTAGATGAACCTTTCATAATCTATACATTATTCCTAAGATTGAATATGACTTGGATCAGGTTTTTTTGACAACCTATGGTGCTAAGCACCTATCAACCAATGGTCAATTTTAAGGTTTTAAGCTGATTTCTTCTATAAACCCATG
The DNA here is from genome assembly GCA_963693085.1 of Alisma plantago-aquatica. Taxonomy (NCBI): domain Eukaryota; kingdom Viridiplantae; phylum Streptophyta; class Magnoliopsida; order Alismatales; family Alismataceae; genus Alisma; species Alisma plantago-aquatica. The sequence goes on from OY856415.1 coordinate 394,089,495, forward strand.
ACCCAATGATGGTACCATTGCGACAACCCTATGGTGTTGTCTTCATGACAACTGATGGTCATGATAAAAGGTGTCATATTATGATGACAACCTATGGTCACCCCCTTAGGTCAGGTTTTGGATCAATTATAAGTTTAATGATCAACCATTAAGTACCCTACTGATGTTATCAATCAATGATGACATTAGCTTAATATTTGATGTTGATTAATTAATATAGTGATGATCTAACAACCTATGGTGAATTAATTGTCAGTAATGATGGTGTATCAGATATCCAAAATCTATGGTGAGTTAATCATATAGTTGTGGCATCAATTAAGCCTTAGATCAATGGTTTCTTGGGTCACTTGATGCAATGGTCAAACCTATACTGTAATTAATGGTTTTAACATATGAACTTGACCCAATGGTCAATATCTAATGTTTATTTCTCCAATAAAGTGGAATGATGGATAATGTAATATTTTGGTCCTAATAATGTGATTTAGATGGTTTCCTTTATATGATCAACTTAATGAGCTTACTTGTTGACAATGGATGGCTTGTTTCAACTGAACAGTCGATTGTGGGTTTTACCCTACTCTCAATGGAACTTTTTGTGTTGTTAATCAGGGGATGTCTAGGGTTAGATGATGACTCTTTATAGAGAACCAATCAAGGATTTCCTTGGTGGTTTATCCAAGGTGTTTACTTATGTAAACAACCAATGGTCTTACCTTTTATACATCCAATGGTTATGGGTGACATTGTGGTATGGTGATATGGGTTGAACGATGATGGAACAAATGGAAGGTTACCCTTAATAAGGTATTCTTACCTATCCATTCATATTAATAGAAGGGATGATAATCATATTGTGTTGATATGTAACCATAAAGAGATATATCTTTTTATACCTAGCTTTAATATAACTAAATGATGGTAATTGGGTATGAATAGTCCTTGAATGACTAATGCAATCATGGAGTACTCTGTTACTATTGTTGAAACCCTAGTATGCTATAACCTGATGGTTACACCTTGATTTATGTGTGGGTTCATACTTGAGAATAGTATGGAATGTGATGGTGATGCTTCACCTTATGCATCTAGGATCCAATGGGGATATTGTGAGTTAGGGTTTGGGTATAAGTGTTGATTAGTAACATTGATATAATTTATCATGTTGAACCTAACACTAATGCAAACAGATAAAGATGAGTATTCATGTTTAACATTCTTATATGATGGAATGATGGTGGAATAACCTCCTTAACATGATCATAACCTTAATGTGTTAATTGGTTCTTATCATAGCCACATGGTTGATACTTTATTATGCAAAACATGTGCAATATGAATATGATTAGTGTTAATCATATCTAGATTCCTTGCATGTTGATGTAATAAAGGAATGTTCTTAATGTTAATATAACCCTGCTATGATTGTTTATGAATGTCTCCTAACTCATTAATGTAATATTCTGCTGATCTGGTGTATTATATGTAAGTGATGTTGTTGAGCCTTGTTATAAGGCATGGAAAGATAATGAGGATCTTCTAGGTAATAGTATGATGGTCTTAATGACCTTTGGGAATGGTTGGGCCCTGAATGAGGTGTAATCCTCTTGTGTTGATAAGGGTTGATACCCTGTGATATTGTGAAAAGGATTTATATCTTGTGATAGTATGATGACTAGTGTGGTCTCATGAATGGCAAGTGAATAGTACCATGTGATGATGAGATGAGAAATTATGTTTCACACATTTTATATCTTTTGAAGTTGTGATATTTATGTGCTTGTTAGAAGTGAATTAGGGTTTGTATGTCCACTTGTTTGATGTAGCCTTAATTCACTCAATTGGCATAACTAATCAAGTAAAACTCTAATCGTGTAGTGCCATGTGCCATAGATCCATCTGAGTGTCAGAACTTGCCAGATGGTGAAATGAGTATTCATAAGGGAAACTCAGAGCGCATATTGATGAGTATGTGGGGTTCTTATCATCCTAAATTCAAGTGTTTAGGGAGGATGACTACGGTCATACCTAGCCCTCAGTTTGAGAATGGATGCGGTCGTGTCTCGGTGATTATATTTGTGATGAGATTGGAGGACAACTGCGGTTGTACCTCAGATGGTAGGGTATGCGTACCCACCTCCCTTCACTAGTGTCATGACCTGTACCAAGGACAAACTAGGCTGTTAGAAGCTTGAGATTTTGTTTCGTTGTGGCAAACCCGTACTGACCGGGGGTGGAGAAGATCATAGGAGTCCAACTCTTCCTAGATCTTGTATGGCACTGATTTTGACTTAGCAATGGTCAGTTGGATTTTGAATGATATCCTCTATTTCCTCAGGGCATAATAAAAGATGTAATATAGCCATATAGCATGTCTGTTTAGGGTTATACATGACACTTCACATTGGAGGATAACCCTTGTTTGTTCTCTTTACATAAAGATGATGCATAGTGCAATTAAGAGATAGTAGATATACTTATATTGTGGATATGATTAAGATTGTAGATGCGTACATACAGTTTCCAAGATTACGTTGATAACTATACTGCTACTACTGATGATAATCATGATGCAAGCTATATCATGTTGTTAGTTATGTTTAGCATGCTAGCCATGCCTTTGTAACTAGAGATGCATATAATGCTAATCATGCTTATCCAGATAATTATGCTTATGTTGTTAGCTCTTTTTATTATGTTGATATGTTCAACCTATTAGACATGCTAATATTGTTAGCCATGCTTATGTGGCTAGACGTATTCATAATGATAGAGATTCTATGTTACTAGACTTGCTCATGATGCTAGATATGCATATGCTACTGAATTTCTTATATTGTCAACAAGATAAAGGATGATAGTCTGGCTAATGATGATAGTTATTATCTGCTCCTTTATATATTTTGTTAATCATCAATGCTGCTGAGCTGATTTGTTATATCTGATTAAACTGCTTAACTATTTAATTACTTAAAAAAAGTTGTAATTAATAATCATTGTTGGAGGTTATATCTCTTGCTGGGACATGAGTCTCACCCTTGTGGTTCGACACATCTTTTTAGGTAATCTGAAGTGACGAAAACAAACCTGTGGCAGAAAAGAGGAGCTATAGTAATGAATCTATGAGAAAGTTCATTAGATGTCTAGTGTGCCATAGAGTCATTCATGTACTCTCAGGTTCGGGTAAGAAAAAGTTTGTATATGGTATTTCAAACAAATCAGACTTTTATTAGCATATTAATGCTTGTTTGTGTGGCATAAATAAATATTGTTCTCCTGTGTATATATGTGGTGGCTAAGACGATAGAAAAATTTGTATCAAATTCTTGGCATGGTAAGGATAAAAGAAAGATTTTGGGCTCTTATGCAAATGTTTATGAGCGGGTGCTGACGTTGAAATCATTTTTCATTTACCCATATTTTTGGGTATGTGATTAATTAGTGATTGATTGTGTTTTATGTTTTGAGTAATCTTGTTTAGTGTAATGGGTTCTCACATATATCATTGCTAGGTTGTTTAGGGCCTGATATCAACACAAACATCATGACATACTTATTTTTCATATACAATTAGGGAAGGAGATTTTATATAATAATCATAACAAGCCAAGTGTTATGTTGGCTGCTCAATGTGTTGTATGAATTGATCCCATCAGTATAAAGCCTAAGTCTTAGATTTCTAAATTCTTCACCAAATTTTGGGTACAATAAATTAATATTCTTCCATTATGGGAAATTTGGCGCATGTCGCAAGATCCCATCATTATTTTTCTTTGCCTCTGCATCCACGAAATTGGCAAACAAGTGTTGAAACTGTGGTATTACAGGTAGATACCACATCATCTTGGAAGGAGAGCCAGTTTTGGACTTACCCGAAGTTGTCATTTTATACCCTGACACCCCACATTTTGGATAATCTTTCAAATCAATATGCTTCTTTTGAAATAACACACAATCATTCGAGCATGCATATATCTTCTTAGCCTCCATTCCCATTGGGAACAACATTTTCTTTAATTTTTATGTTGAGATTGGAAGCTTGTTGCCTTTAGGAAGATTTTTTTTCAACAAAGACAACAATGACTTGAATCTTTTATCCCTCCACCTATTGTTAGCCTTCAGAGTATACAATCTCAACACAATGCCCAGCTTCGTAAACCTAGTACAACCTAAGTATGATGGTCTCTCAACATCATGCACAATGTTTCTAAATAAGAAAGGTGGATCAGTGTGCTCTACCTCACAACTATCTAGCATGACATCAACCATGCCATTCGGAATCAGGTCATTCACATATACATCATCGTCGTCAATTTCTTCTTCAAAAGAAGTATTGCTATCGACATCTACTGATCTCATAGTAGGAATCTCTCCATGCCAGTACCATTGTATATATCCATATACAATCTTGTTGCACATGAGATGACTTTTGATTTCCTCAACAATGTCAACTTTCAAGTTGTTACTGCAATTCCTACATGGACAATAGAACCTATTTTGGGTCATTTCCTATTTTCCTTCACAAATCTTATAAATTGATCAATACTAGTAATAAAGTCTGAGGTGCATCAATATGGAATGGACATCCATGATATATCTATTCGATGATCAAATAAAAAACAAGTATTGAATCAGGTGTTTAGAGATTAGCATTAGAGATTAGGGTTTATCATTTCGGGTTTAGGGATAAGAGTTTACATATTAGGGTTTATCATTTAGGGTTCAGGGATAAGGGTTTACATATTAGGGTTTATGGTTTATAGATTAGGATTTAGGGATTATGGTTTACAAATTAGGGTTTATGATTCAATAATGAATGTGTGTACCAGCTATCCCATTCTTGAACACCTAAACTCACTACTGAGTGTATAATGTGTATTAGATTTTCAAGAAAATTTTGGTAGCATTTCCCCACAGTTCTCCAAGTACACCAATGTAGATGGGGAAAATATCCACCTACATATGTACTTAGAGAGAAAATGAGGAAGTGTTGACAAAACATCATGAAAATCAAATACATATGATATACTTACATCCTAAGTGAGGTTAAGTGTTCAAGAACAGTCCCAAAGTGGGGACTATCAAAGATTACTCCTAATGAGTAGATCTTAGATGGGTTTCTAGGCCAACATACAATGTTATCATTTATATACCTATGATCCTAGTGTCATCAAGTTGTTACAACCACAAACCTCCTTATATCAAGGTTAATGTTTTATACATACATACATACATACATATATATATATATACATACATATATATATATGCATATATACAAAGAGATAAAAAATATCTAGCATCTCCCACTTGTCATCACTTCTTAGAATAAGATATAATATATATAGAGAGAGATTGTAGTCAACATGATATTGTAATTGATTATCACTTTTCAACATATTATAAATAAAACAAAATATTCCCCTTTAAACCACCTTGAATTTGGAATATCACTGAATTATTTCTATCATAATGTAATAAAGAGAAGGAAGTGTTCCTTTGTAATCATTCATAATGCAAAATGTCACTAGATATCGCTAAAATATGAGTAGTAAGGTCGCCCCTTCTATTTCTTGATATTGCTCATGTATGTACCTATGACCATGTTGGAATCCACGAATGAATATAGGGCACATAATACTACATATACCTTCTTAGATGGTGAGAAAAGTAGAGATGGCGGCGAGCACAATGACGGCTCTAGTGGCGACGACAAGCTCCATTAGCAACAACGAGATCCAGTGGCCACGATGACAAGCTCCAATGGCAACAATGATCTCTAGTAGCGATGGTGAGCTTCAGTGACAGAAGAGACGAGTAAAGAAACGACAGTGCCGAGAAAAACAACTTGAGTGGAGGAACGATGATGATCAAAACACACAACGATGATCACTAGAGCAGAGTGCTATTAGGGCTATGAAATAGAAAATGGGGGAAAGAAACATTTTGCGGGTGTTATTAATGAACTTAGTCGTCAGTTGAAAGAAACATTTTGTGGGTGCTATTAAGTGAACTTAGTCATCGATTGAAAAAAGAAATGATGATATAATTACATTTAGTCATCAATTCGGCCAAGAAAATTGATGATTATTTCCCTTATCCTACTAAAAAAACGTCAAACTCATTAAGGACTTAGTCGTCGTTTGTGGAGAGAAAAGAAGCACTTGGTCATCAGTTTGCTAAAAGAAATTGATGCCAGAGGCCCTTATCTGAAGGAAAAAAGTTAGCCTCAGTCCTCTGTTTCTTTTGAGCAAACTGACCCTAGAGAACAATTTGGGGGGGGGAATAGTATTTTCACAGAGACATGGAGTCAATCCTTTGTCATTGGTTTCTTTACTCAAACCAACACTGTTTGTACAACTTTTTTATGGTCTATAATATGTACAACGTTAGTTTTACTACTTCCCAATCAACGATAGAACTATTTTGGAGGAAACATTTAATTTGAGTGAAGGTATTATTCATCGGTTCATAGGAAATCGACAGTGATCTTAAAAATTTTGTTGGCAATTTTTTTCCCTAAAAATGTGTATTTTGTGAGTTATATAGAAAGTTGATTTCAATAATAGACAACCGATGTTATAGAAAAACCGGTACGTATGTCTTTTCTAAACTGATAGGACTTGACCATGGATGACGTTTTTGCTCAAGAACTGAAATTGTTTATTTGATACTGTCAATTTGTTTGTAGAATCGACGATCACTACAAAAAGGGGGCTTTTAGTGGAGGTCATTTGTGAAGGAAAAAATCCCCTAAAAAAATAATTGTTTGTGAAGGATTGACCTTCACAGAAAGGCCCTCTTTCCTTCAACTGAAATCTTATTGAAAACCCAAATTGTTCGAGGCTTAAAGTCCTTCACAAATAAAAGAAATCCTTCACTGGGATTCCCACCAAAATTTCCCACCCCAATATTTAGTAATTCATAAGATAATTAGAGAATAACCGGTCACTCCCCCCCACTCGATCACACTTGATTGCGCAACGCTGAAAGTGAGAAACTGCTCCCAGTGCGGAAAGTCCCGCCCACCATCGATGTTAGGAAGTGAGTGAGGGCAGATCGCTGTCGTCGGTGTGAGGAAGTCAGCAAGGGTAGAAATTGTATTGCCAACCTTGATCATGACGTCCACCGTCTCTCTGAGCCTACAATCGGGTATCCTCCATCATCCATAAAGAGACTGATTTCCTTTTTGTGGTTATTTCTCAAGTGAGCGACGGCTAGAGCAAGTTGTGCATAGACCTGATTACTGTCCTCTAATCTCTCTCTTCTTGCAACTGGGTATGCAACATGTGTCCATTTCTTTTCCTTCAATCGTCTCTATTTTCTCTATTCATATTCAATGCCACAACACTGTCTCATTACATGATCTGATAATTGTTCATCGTAGTTTGCCTGTAGTTGCTAATGGTCTATTGGGTGAAGTCTTACTAGATGTCAGGCAATCACAGGCATCAATTGACTAGTGTGTGCAATTATGAGATAGCAAAATGAAAATGTGAAGAGATTTATCCATGTATTATTGTGTTGTTTTATCATTAGTTCTAATGGGAGTATGTGAAGAGATTTCTGTATGTATTATTGTGTTGCTTTATCATTAGTTCCAATGGGAGTCACATTTGACCATCAAATTTCCCAAAGCATGTGATGAAGTTATGTTTGGATAACGGTTGTCACAGGTCCAATGAGGGCCCACTAGAAATGTTCCAGGAAATCCTAGATGTAGATCTAGTTTATGTCCACCTTGGATAGGATCTAGACCCACATTAAACTAGGCAAAACCCTAACATTTTATGTTCAATGGGTCTTGAATCCCTAATGAAAAACAAGTCAGGAATTCTATTTAATAATGATAATATATGAAAAAACACTTGTTCATCATACAAAGTTAGGTGCAAAGCAAGTTTGTTCATATTAGACATAGGTTCATGTGTGACCACTATGATACATATGGCTCATTGTAGATGTAAATTAGAGTTATACAAAATTTAGGAAATATTTGTACTCACATCAAAGCCACACAAACTTAACTTGGATCAAATAATATTACATGTACATAGTACACAATTTTATCCACCTAGCCATTGTGCACTAGTTCTGGAGTCTTCCAATAAAGTCACCTCATTTTGGTGCCAAATGAAATTTTTACTGGGTGTGCAAAGCTAGATTGCAATAATTTAAGAGTTTTTTTGAAAAAGATACCTAGACACCAAATAAATATGCACCTCTAAGACCCAACATGATCTCTGCCATCCAAAAATATGCATGTATTACAAAGCTTAAGAGAAGCCCACATGAAACCCTGTCACTATCAATGAAAATAGTGGGTGATAGTTTTAAAACATGAAGAGAAATCTACCCCATCACTTTCTTCACTCCAGAATAATTAACGGTACTAAAAACATGAGAAGGACTCCCATAAGAAAATAGAGAAAACAACACACACACAAATATATATATATATATATATATATACATAGAGAGAGAGAGAGAACCAATAATGTTCAAAATTCATTCAGTTATGAGTGAGGACACAAGGTGCAAATCAGTCGAAACTTGCTCTTGACCTTTCTCAATTTCCTCTATCTTCTTGAAGCTATATTGACATAGTGCAAATCATATTAGAACATGCTCTTGACTCCTCTTGATCACATATGATGATTGGATTTGGATGTTTGTGGTGAATATATAATTGTCACTATGTAGTTTAACGCCCTATGGTGCCTAAAGTCAAAATATAGGCAAGGGAAATACTCACATCATCTTATTCCTCATGATTCATACATCCTCCTATTTAAGAAAATACATGCAACACTATTTCGACATGCAACAAGGGCACCAGCCACTAACGCTTACAATATGAAAATGAGAATGTTGAATTCAAAGTTTCTTTAGCATTACTTCCTTATCTACACATGAGTCATAATTTTAGTTTGCTGGGGTTTTATCCAACTAAAACTTAGTTCCAACTTTAAACCCCCTTTGCATTTTGTATATATCATAAAAAAATGGTGACTCGCCTAGGTTTTAGTCAAACTTGAGTTGTAAATTTCTTTAGGATCAACCTTGGTGTGAATCAAGTTAGCACCTAGATTCTACTTGGCCATGATCCAACTATTTTATTATCAAATACCCTGATTTTTATCCACCTAGACTCACCTAATTTTTACAAGGACAATTTGAACTTTTGGTCAGATCTAACATGGAACATATGCATTCATGTCCATGATCTTTTATGGGAATGCAATACAATGTCCATTGTGCTCATCTTCAACATTTGTTATCTTTGTTACTTTAAACTTGTTCCAGGGGAATCTGTTTGGCACCTGGAAAAGTGTTTCATTTTTCTCTATTTTTTATTCTTCTTAATTCTTAGTCTATCTTTTTTGAAACGACACAATTTTGTAATGCTATACTATTTTGCACCTAAAAAAATACTATTTTGCACCTAGAACATTGCTTGAATTTCAATCAGACTTGTTTCAAACCACAATAAGTGTTGCAGTGCAATGTATGGGTTCCCACAAAAATGTTTTTATTTTTAAGTTAGATCTAACAAAGCACGTATTCTATTCATGTCCAAGATGTTTTAATTCTACATAACTTCTAGGAATATCAATAGCTACGGTTCATCAATTTAAAACCTTATCAACTAAGTCTCGCATGGTTTGAGACCAAAATGGTATCCAAATCCAATCTTGCAAATTTTAAAATTTGAACTACCCAAGTCTAGACATTTCCAAAGCATGTGGTCCAACATTTTTAGTGTTTCTATTATATAAAATGCTAAGTGCTATGTGAAACTCCAAAGAAGATGTCAGTGACAAGATTTGATTTGTATCCTTAGTCTAGTAAGTAGTGATATGATCTGCTTCTATTGTTGTAGATTTGTAGGCTTGTGATCTTGAATCAGTGGTGTTCTCCTTGTATTTTGCTGAATATGCTCTTGTGGAAAGAGGTTGACTAGTATGTTATTGATGCTTCAAGCACCAACTCTATTGCACAAGTCACTGTAGAGGATTGAGTGGTTGTATCCATGGTGATCTTGGTTGAGGTGTTTATGTAGTTATCCTTCCCATGTGGGTTCAACCTAGATGCCTGCTCGATTGATTATGGAGGCTAGAAGAGCACTACCATTGAATCTAGGGGTGTATGTAGGTTGCAAGACTGATGGGGTTAGTTTGTAGGTTCACATTTGATTCCCTAGCAATTATCTGAGATTCATGACTGGAGATCACAAAGTGAGGAAAGAGATTCTAATGGTTTGTTGGGTGAAGTCTTACTAGATTTCAGGCAATCACAAGCATCAATTGACTTGTGTGTGCAAATATGAGATACAAAAACGAAAATGTGAAGAGATTTCTCCATGTACTATTGTGTTGTTTTATCATTCGTTCCAATGGGAGTCACATTTATGGGCTGAAATGACAAGAAGTGTCCAATATCAGGTCTTTGTACCATGTACCAGTTATGGGCTGAAAGGAACCCAAGATACTTTAATGGAAAAGAATTCAAACAATCTCCATGTTGAGAATTCATTAAATTTTACTTGACCAGTCTTATTGCCCAGTCCTTTCCTTATTATACAACTAGGTTTATAGCTTCCTATTTCTTTATTTGTATATCTCCTCCCTGTATATCATATATGAATATTGTTTCTTTCTTATGATATAAATAAAATGGGCAACATCCATATTCAACAACAAAATATAATATTACAAGTCTAATATTACTCTCATCCAAGAATATTGGATAATGTGTCAAACCTTCCTTCATATGAATTATGTTATAATAAAAACATATGTGGAATTCTAAACAATTCAAACATATAGCTATTGGGTAAGATTCATACATTATCATGATCTTGTCCATTTGTCCAAAAGCATCTAAATCAAACCAGCTATCAAGCTAGCAGTCACGGGTGGCATCACTACTGGAGTCCCTAGAACAATAACTATCACTCTCTTCCATTTCTCCCATTCTAGTTTTGTTATGATTAAGTGAACATAGTTCTTATGGCTAAAGTAAGCAAGTGTGGCAAACATATGTAGAAGCGTTTAGTGAAGCAACAAACAAAAACATGTTCATTAACATCTATATAATTCTTCACCAAAAAATATAATAGTAAATGAGAGTGATGATTGTGCATTCATTAATGTATCAAAGAACATAACCATGTCTTCTCTTATATATGTCATCCCTTTGTTCAGAGATAACATAATCATGTCTTCTCTTGTATCTTGGATGATGCCCACCCTTTCAAGAATTTTTGGCTATGCCTCTGATTATATTCATTTAGAACATGCTACGCCACTGATTATAGTCAAGTTCCACTTAGATTCATGTTTCCTCATAGTATTGTGCTAGACTTAGGCATGTGATATGAAAAGGTTAGGTGTGTGCTTGATCTAGAAGCATACATGTTAACTTATTGTTAAATTATTTTGTTTTCTATTGGGAATAGAACCAAAAATGACATCAATTTATATTTTGTTTTCTATAGTTTTATTGTTAACTTATTTTCAACTTGTTTGTAGACGGATTTCTTCTGGGATAGAAGTTGGATGTATATTGGGAATAGAGTGCAAAGTGAAGTATTCCAGTCTGGTTTACAAACATTCATTGAATTTGCACACACCCATCAAACACCAGCTAGACCAGGAAAATTAATTTGTCCTTGTAAAACATGCTCTAATAGATACATTAAATCTGAGGATTATGTATTTCTACATGCTTTACAAAAAGGATTTGTCTGAAGCTATGATGTTTGGACATATCATGGAGAAATGATAGAGAGGAATACAACTAGTACAACATCTCCTACACCTACATCAGACCCTATGCATCGAATGCTAGGGGATATATTTGGAATGGGAGATACAAGACATGGCACTGAGTTTGAGATGGAGGAGGATCCTACAAATCTTAACACACAATGATTATTCAAGCTTTTCAAAGAGGCAGATCAACCTCTATATAAAGGTTGTAAAACTCATTCTAAGTTGTCCTTTCTAGTGCCTCTATTATATATGAAGGAGGAGTCTGGAAGGTCAAATAATTCTTTCTCAATGCTCTTGAAGTTGATAATCTCAGTCCTCCCAAAAGAAGGTTGCCTATTTCCTGAGACTTATTACAAAGAAAATGTAGTTATCAAAGATCTTGGACTTTAAAAAGTTAAAATTGATGTTTGTCAAAATGATTGCATGCTCTTTCATAAAGGTTCAACGAAGAAAGACATATGTGATACTTGTGGTGAGTCTAGATGGAATAAAAATATATATAAAACAAAAGGTAAGAAGGTAGTTGAAAAGGTGATGTATCATTTTCCTCTTATCCCTCATTTGGAGAGACTTTATATGTGACCTTCAGTTGCTAAAGATATGCTTTGGCCATTTAAAGAAAAGGGAAATTACGGTCGTGTTCATCATACTTCTGATACAGAAGAATGGCTCTCAATAGACAGAAAATATCCAAACTTTGTTGTTGAATCACGCAATGTTAGACTTGCTCTAGCTACAGATGAATTTAATGCATTTGGACTTATGAGTGCTTCACAGAGTATATGGCTTGCATTGTTAACCCCTCTCAACCTTCCACCGTGGATTATTCTAAAGGACCCATACATAATGATGTTTCTATTTATTCTAGGCCCCCAAATGGTTGGGAATGACATTGATATATATTTAGAGCCTTTAATTGAGGAGCTTCAAATTCTTTGGCAATAGGGAGTTAAAGTATATGACGCTTATAGCAAGAAAAACTTTATAATGTGGGAAATAGTCTTATGGACTATAAATGATTTTTTGACTTATGGTGATCTTTCAGGTTGGAGCACCAAAGGTAAAAAGGATTTCGGGTGTCCATCTTGTAATATAGACACCTTATCTAAGTGGTTGGATTTCACAAAAAAACAATGCTAAGGGTTCCATCGTCGTTTCTTGGAAAGTAATCATATTTACAGGCATGACAAAAAGAATTGTACCAGACAACAAGATTTTCATCCACCACCTAGGCGTTGGTCTGGTGAAGATATACTTCAAAATTTCCAGGGCTGCACTAACATCACATTTGGAAAAAATAATAAACGCAAAAGGTCTACTGATGAAGCTCGACCATTACCACCTGGATGGAATAAAATTAGTATATTTTTCCAACTTCCATATTGGAAACATTTACTGCTCAGACACAATTTGGATGTAATGCACATAGGAAAAAATGTGTGCGAGAACATCTTAAATACTTTATTAGGTGATTCAAAGAAAATTAAAGACAACTAACAAGCCCATCAAGATCTACAAAAATGGGGTGTTCGAAGTGATTTGTGGCCTGTAGATGCAGGGAATAAATATTACTTACCTCCATCATCTTTCACAATGAGTAATAGTGAGAAAGAGAAGTTTTTATATGTTCTAGAAACATTAAAGGTTCCTGATGGACATTCATCTAATATCTATAGGTGTGTCAGCAAAAGGGAGAAAAAGTTATTGGGATTGAAGAGCCATAATTGTCATGTTTTAATACAACAACGCCTACCTCTTTCTCTACAGAATTGCATAAGCTTGGATGTTTATAAGCCTATTGCAAACTTATGAACATTTTTTAATAAAATTTGCTCAGATGCAATTGATGTGGAAGAATTCAAGAAGCTAGAGCAGGACATCATTGTCACACTGTGCCAATTAGAGAGAATCTTTCCTCCATCATTCTTTACCATTATGATGCATCTACCTATCCATTTAGCTTATGAAGCGACGGTTGCTGGTTCTATTTGCTATAGGTGGATGTACCCTATTGAGAGGTACTTAAAGAAACTAATTTTTTTTCAAGAAATAGAGCAAAGCATGTTGCTTCTATTACTAGAGGATATGTAGTAGATGAATGCTTGATATTTTGTTCTAGATACCTACCTAATTTTGAGACAAAATTCACTCGTGCTCCTCATAATGTTGATGGATAACCTATTAGAGTGGGAGTAGAAAAACATTTTGACATGCAAACATTGGAACAAGCTCATCTTAATGTGCTATTCAATACATACATGTTAGACAATTACAGAAGGTAAGAAATACTTATTTTTCAATTTATAAAATTGTTGATATATAATAATGACAACTTTGGATTGCATTATTAATTAGTGAACACATGATCCTACTTCAAGAGGCTGAACCAAATATCACGCTATGTGCTTTAGAAGCAAAACATGTAAGACAATTTGCTAGGTGGTTGAGATCTCATGTAAGTAATTTAGAATATTTCTCAATTTGCTTAGTAATAATGTATGTCTCTTAATATTTGTGTTTTTATAAAATAGGTAATGCACATGCGAATGCGTCAACCAAAAATGTTAGTGAAGAGTTGAGATGGATATCTCAAGGACCTTCCATAGATGGAATGTCCTATGAAGGCTATTCAGTGAATGAACGTCGATTTTGGTCAAAACATATCGAAAGTAATTGTACTACACAAAATAGTGGGGTGTACTTGATGGCAGATACATCTTGTAATGACCCTGCCTCCCAGTAACCCCCAATTAAGGGAGATCAAGAGGTCAGAGCTGTAATCCCAATTGCTGGATCAAAGGTTCAACAAATAATCAATAATAATTATCAAATTATACTAAACTAAACTAAAAGGTTGTAATAAAAAAAATTAACTTTGCAAACCTTTTTCAAAAATTTGGATATCTGTCCACATATGAATTCTATTCTAACTAATCCTCCTTTGTACTTTAATTTCCATTTAATTCCACATATGCCACTTTACTATTTTTTCTTTTCACTTGAACCTAAAATGCTGACAAACAAAATGTCGGTCAGCATAAATGAATTATGCTAATATGTGGGGGGAACAATAATCGTGCAATTAACTGTAACAACATATTGTAGTCAAATATGATTTAACAAACAACTTTACGTTTTCAACATAACTACTCAATCCACACATACCCTAACATCTGCATTGTCCCTACAGTGGACCTGGATGCTACCTTCCTTATGGTAGATCCCCATTTAACCCCTCATGATCCTACCTAAGAGGTGAATCCATTTCTATGGTTGAGTCACATGGAACTACCCATAGGTAGCCCACTCCTTAACTCATGGTATGTTAAATAGTTGCATGTCACTACACATAGGTAGCCCAATCCCTAACTCTTGATAGCCTAGACCTTGCTCTAGGTTACCCTTTTTAGCATTTGCAAAGCCACAGAGGAGGATCAGGATCTGAGCCAGTCATGTATGCATACTTATGGTGATAGTCAGGGTCACTTTATAGTTGCATGAAATAAAAGACATCCAAGCAGTTATTTTTAGGCTACCGATAAAACAATCGAGAATCGCCAAGAAACTAAAGCAGGTATCCATAAGCGTAACCGCATACCTGCCAGGATGATTTGAGACAGAATAATCCAATCAATCAAGAATTCCAAATAGGCAAACAAGCACATTATGAGATCCTGAAATATGCATAAAATTTTCCTATTATTAATCATACCATCAAGATCTATTAAGCTTAGCTCGCTTCGTAGGGTTTCTAATCCACTTTTAGGGTTTCCATTGCAATTAGGGTTTCACTTCATTTTTACTATTTTAAACCCTAATTTTATACAATTATTCTCAAACCCTAATTATCTCATCTATTCTTCACAAAAGATATTAAGATTATCATTTAACAACATTTTACCTTAATCTCATATTACAGGAACAATTAAGTCCATTAAACCTCTTTTACATTAAAGCTACCATTTTTATCCTTTTAATCCATGACAAGATCATTATGCTCATTTATTATCAATTCATAGTTCATTATGTCTAATTCACATATGAACTCTATTTGTCATTAATTCTACCTTTATCCATTAGAAAACCCTAATTACTACATTAAGGGTATTTATCCACAATTAGGGACTTTTATACTTGAAATAGCTTGGAATTATCATATCTCAACTTTATTTATGATTTTGAATAATTAAAACCATTATGAGTCACATTTACTAATATTAGGGTTTCAAGGCCCATTAAAGCATATTTATGTGCATGAAACTCTAAATTAACCCAATTATGTGCAAAGTTCATTCTTTTTGTTCTTAATGTACCTTTTTACAATTAACATGTTAATATCAACTTTAATCATCCATTAAACCCTACTAAACACATTAATCATCTCAAAATAGGGTTTCTTAATCATTAAAGTATTAAAGTTGATAACTTCCATTACTTTTCGAGTTGTAAGATGAATTAGCCTCTAAAACCATTTTTAATGAATTCCTCTCATTTTTCTGAGAAAAATGCATATATTATTTGCTACCATCGGAGTTACGAATAGGGAGATACGGTTTTTGTAAAATTAACTTACCTGAGCCAATCAGAGGCTGACACGTCACCTCTTTCCATGCACGCGGCCCACTGGTTTGGAAAACATAACAAAATGTCTATTTTTCCCTTGACTTAAAGATCTGCTTTTTGGCATGCAGAGGGGCAGAAACGTCCAATGTGCCCCCCTCCCTTCTTCAACCTCGCGCCGACGGGTTGCTGTTGCCCTAACTGCGGTTGGGCACGACTCCTCTTTCCTTCCTGACCTTGACGGCCACCAGGGAGGGCGTCGTTGCCTCTGTCATACCCTGGCACACATGAGGCGCCTCTAAGCCATGTCCAAGCTGGCCGGTTACCCGTGTGCAAAGGCAGCAAAGTGCGGCTGCTCTTACAGCCGTGCTGCTACTGCTGCACATGGCTAGGGAGAAGTGATGGCCACCGAGCGTTTCCCTTAAGGTCGTGGGAGTAGCACACCTTCATCGCACCTTCTCCATGGCCCTTTGTTGCTCGAGGATATGAACTACCCTCTCTTCTAGGGTTTTGAAAGAAAAGAAGCAAGAAGAAGATTAGGAAGAGAGAGAGAGAGACGTGGGATCTTCCTTGAACTTGACCCTGGGCTCTACCCCTTATATAGGGGAGGGTATCCATGCCCAAGACATTCATTCAAGAGGAAACAAGTCCCTTTCGTAATAGGAAACAATTTCCCTTAATTAAGAAGCAAACTTTTCTCTCTTCATTATCCCTTTAATATTCTTTATTCTTTAGATATTAGGATTTCGAAAATCACCTCTTTTATTCTCTTTTGTACTAGTCTTTTATCCCATTGGCACAAATTTATAATTTCTTTTAACAAAAGATATCTCTTTTTGATAATGTCAAAAAGGCATTAATGATGTATCACATTATCCTCTTATTTTGTTTTATTTCCCTTTTCTCTTTCTTTTTCTCCATTGGGGCTCCTTGGACCCCAAGAAACTCTAAGATTTCGAAATTCCTTTTTAAGGATACTTATTATCATTCTAGATGCATCTATATCTTTCTTATTAATAATGGAGTTCCTTTTGTATTTTCCTTGTTATTGGGCCCAATAGCCAATAAAGCCCACCAAAACAATTATCAAGGCTATTGTAAACAAAACTCATTTATTCAAAACAAATTTTATCATTATTTGTTCAAATATCTTTATTAAGAGAAATTACATTTCTCAACAAAAGAACCCAAAAATTGGGGTTGTAACATCCTTCCCCTCTTATAGGAATTTTGTCCTCAAAATTCCATCAAGCAAACAAACAATTCAGGATAAGACTTTTCCATATCCATCATTGGCCCCTATGTGGCTTTACCTTATCCATGGCGCTTCCAAAGAACCTTTATTATCACATATTCTTTTCTCTGAGTTCTTTCACCTTGGCATCTATAGACCTCACAGGTGAATCAGGTCATTTCAGCCTCCCTTGGGGTTCACTAGGTTCATTGCTCAGCACCTGGCCTGGGTACCTCACATAGTGCTCGAAATTGGACACATGGAGCTCATCACACATCACATTATCCTGAGGGGTAAGGGCAAAACTTAACCTTCTCCACCAAACCATGTCAAAAGAACCCATGCATAGGGGACTCAACTCTCTTAGCTATAACTTAGAGGGGTCGGATTTTCATGTCACATATTCCCCCACAGTGAACTGCATGTTAATCTACTTTGTATCAGCTATGACTCATGTCGTCCTTGGGCTCCTTTCAGCCATTGCACGAGCAAAGCGACTTCATCTGCACACACTGTGGTCCTTTCTTAACCTTCATGAGGTCCCCCTCACCAACATCATCTTAATGAAGTGGTGACTGACACAACCTCCCTTGCAGAGCTTCTTTACATCCCGATACTGGCTATGGTGGTTATCATCACATCTTACTGAAGACAAGAACTATCTCCATGTATCACCCTGAATGAGCACACATGCTCTCATCAGAGCCTCTAGTCTGGATCACACTAACCATTAGTTAGGGGTGATAAATTGTATTAACATCGAGTTCTTCATGTATCTACTTCCACCTTATGCAAGCGTATCTTTAGGTTATACTCAAGAACTTTTAAACTCGCATCATGGTGTAGTTAAACCATCTCCTTCTCATATGTAGTTCAACCGGATTTGTCCCTTGACAATACTCTTTCTTTCTCATGTCATCTAGGTAAGGCGATCTACCATAACCCATATTGCATCTTGACCTTCCTTGGTCTAGGGGAGACTTACCACAACATCCATAGTGATGAACTCCCATTCCCTCTCAGGGACTCTTTTATCCTCTATATCGATACACTAGGTTACAGGTGTTCGTCCTTCACCTCTTGGCTTACATGGCAACATACCCCATGCAACTTCATCTTAGGCATCCAAAGTACTACTGTCACTTATTGGTAGTACCATGGCATTTGGTAATCTTAAATCATGATCTCATGTATTGTCATGATTCCTTAAGATTGATTCTTCAGAAACCCTAAACCACTCTAATCGGGGTTTCATCACCTTCCTTTTCAGAGAAGTGCATCTAAGGTTCTACAACCATCCTTTTATTGCATCAAGGACTAGGCTATCAAACAATTGATATTGTTACATCTGAGTGTTAGCCAAACTTATCTCTTTTCCAATAGGGGGTTATCCTAACAACCTCTTCTAGCCTCCATCTAAACTAGGCAGTTGTATCTCATCCAGAGAATCCATTACCACTTCACATCCTTAGGTGTTAGGTAACGTTGAAGACATACACCTCCATGTATTTCACTTATTACCTCATCTCAGCTCTAAGTCTATCTTCATAAAGAAAACTCTAAGCTTATTCTCTTGGTTTTTCGAACTCAACCTTGTATAACTCATAGCTCATAATAAAAACATCCTCATAAGATGACTACTTTATTCTATTAGTGTTTAAAAACCATTCATGTATCATTTACTCCACAAGGGCATGTTATCATCTCTGTCCTCATACCTCATAACAACGTTCCCACTCACATCATCTTTTATCCTTGGTGTATGGCATGCGTATTGTCCTATCTATCACTCCCATAACAAGAGAAAATAAGCATTTGGCTGCAGTCCAAATACAGAGTTCTTCCTGTTCCAAGAGTAGAGATGGTACATCCTACCTTTCCAGTTGAAACGTGCCTCATTTGTCTCTACATCACAATCATCTTGATATCAAAGTTACTTCCATGGAAAAGTGGTCTCAAACTTACTTGGATCCACACACAATCCTTGGTCATGTCCTCTAGGTCTATAGGATGCCGACACTTTTGGGTTCATCCCTCTTCCCTCATGCATCCAGAGAGTGCCCTACTCATCTGCCCTTTGGGTCCCATGAGTTCATGAAGGTGATCAATCTCCTAACCCATGGCCCTCAGACAATGATAGTTGTTATCTCGCGACCCTATGGTCATGTACAACTAGGGAATCAGGCAACTCCTACTTCCATCGGTCTTATCCCTACCTGACCCTAGGATAGACTTAGGATTCTATTATAGTACACATCCAACTTAGAACCTTACCCAAGCTTTCATCATCTCTCTTTCTGCATTCATGGGATGACTTTCATCCTTTCATAGGGGTCATGGCAACCTGCCTGCCTTGGTCAGGCCCCATACCGATTACCTCCATGGTAGCACATCCATATGCACTTAGAGATGGTTATCTATGGGTCTACAGGTTCATTCTCATACCATGTACTTTTCACTTAGCTTCTCAAGATCCTATGAGACCTCTTTAGGTTTACTCAAAACCCACAAAACTAGTATACACCCTACACATGAGTCCCTCTCCCAAGATGGGAGGAAACTACACCTCTTGATAACAAAGGTCACAAACGCCTTATGTTTAGGGTTTACATCCACATGAGCATGTTTAACCCTAGGAATCCACTAAGGCATAAGCAGACCACCTACTAAACCATGCTAGGTCATACTTATTCTCTTTCCTCAACGCTGGATCAAGTTCATATCTTCCCATGTCATCACTTAGTTGTGAGGGGTTCATCAAACATACCTTAAACTTAAGGGGTTTCCATTTCCTCTAAACATGATGAGTACCATGCTCGAATCTATAGAAACTCAAATCTCATCATGGTCATTGGGTACACCACTTCCCCTCTTAGGCCTAGGAACCCTAGGTTCACTCCTCTGATATCCAACTATCTGCTCAACCTCTTAACCACGAACCAAACATGTACAAGGTATGACATGCACTTCATGTCATCCTTCTACTCGAGCAACACTTTATAGTTGAGTCCTCCTCAAGGACAATCAACAAGGTACAAGGCCTCACAACCTGTTACTAAACCTCTCCAGGTCTAAGGAACTCTTCTTCTCATCTATACCATAGGTACAGAGGTACCAGTAGGCTCATCCTCTCTCTAGGGTTTGGTTCCTCTCATGGAAACCAAGACATCATTAGCCTCCAGGGATCAAGCATGAGGCAACCAGAAACATCCACTTAGGTCGCATCATCCTCAACTCCCCACTTTTCCTCATATCTCGAAGTCTAGGCTTCCAACCTTCTTGCTTGGGGTCTTGCTCTCTCTCTCTCTAGAGCTAACCCTACAAACAACCTAACTATTAGAGGTCCTCTCTCCATGATGGTGGTTCAAGATTACAAGCATACCCCTACCTGGTGAAGCCTATGTTCAAACTTATGTTTGCTCAAGGTTATCCCTAGCCCTTTATGCTTACTTCATCAACTATCCAACATACTCCCTTGGCCATGGTTTCAACCTACTGCTCGCACTACTGACGTATTCTGGTTTCCTACTATGCCATGCTCATATAAGCTCATGGGGTTTCCATAGTTTCTTATCTAACCTCATCAATGAAGGAGATATCCTTTACTCTAACATGCACGACCCTTCCCAGGGTTGGATTGCCAAAGGTACTCAGACATCCAACCTCTCATGGCTCATATGGCATCCAAGGCATGTCCATCCAAACACCTGGTCTACCTTGTCATCATCTAACCTTCACTTAGGGTTAGGGTTAACATCATCCTCAAAGGATGTGCCAGGTCTCTACTTTTAATGGAGGTCTCTACCTCCAAGACTAACTTTCTTTACTTATCATCTTGACAAGAAGGTCTAGCCTCATGTCTCTCCTGAGGGCATGACACTTATGGCATACGACCTAAGCATGTATCTATTCTTTTATGCTTAATCTATTAAGTTTATGTCAATGACATCTTATTTACATGCTTTTTATTAATTTGGTGGAGGATTCCTTAAACCTTGTCAACCTTACCCATACCTCAAGAGGGTGAGGAAAAGAGAGAAAACCCTAATCCTTATATTCCTTAACAAAATTTGAGATGAGAATGGTTGAACAAGATGAGAGAGTCCTAAAGGTATCTTATTTCGAGTCAAATCCTGAGACATTGGCCAGGCAGTCACACTAATCTGGGAGTCCTCGTATTCCAACTAGCGGTGCCGAGGAAAATCTTGCCAGCCCCCGGACGTGATCCTTTTCTAGACACCTCTATCTCTTAGAAATTCCTCTAATAACTCCCTTGGGTTCTACAGAGTTTGTAAAATTTAATAATTATTAAAGATCAAATGAGGAACATATGCTCTGATACCAAATGTAATGACCCCGCCTCCCAGTAACCCCCAATTAAGGGAGACTAAGAGGTCAGAGCCGTTATCCCAATTTCCGGATCAAAGGTTCAAAAAATAATCAATAATAATTATCAAATTCTACTAAACTAAACTAAAAGGCTGTAATAAAAAAAATTAACTTTGCATACCTTTTTCAAAAATTTGGATATCTATCCACATCTGGAGTCTATTCTAACTAATCCTCCTTTGTACTTTACTATTTGTTCTTTTTCACTTGAACCTAAAATGCCGACAAACAAAACGTCGGTCAGCATAAATGAATTATTCTGGTATGTGGGGGAAACAATAATCATGCAATTAACTGTAATAACATATTGCTATCAAATATGATTTAACAAACAACTTTACGTTTTCAACATAACTGCTTAATCCATACATACCCTAACTTCTGCGTTGTCCCTGTAGTGGACCTGGATGCTACCTTCCTTATGGTAGATCCCCATTTAACCCCTCATGATCCTACCTAATAGGTGAATCAATTTCTAGGGTTGAGTCACATGGCACTACCCATAGGTACCCCACTCCTTAACTCATGGTGTGCTAAAGAGTTGAATGGCACTACACGTAGGTAGCCCAATCCCTAACTCTTGATAGCCTAGACCTTGCTCTAGGTTACCCTTTTTAGCATTTGCAAAGCCACAGAGGAGGACCAGGATCTGAGCCAGTCATGTATGCATACTTATGGTGTTAGTCATAGTCACTTTATAGTTGCATGGAATAAAAGACATCCAAGCAGTTATTTTTAGGCAACCGATAAAACAACCGGGAATCGCCATGAAACTAAAGCGAGTATCCATAAGCATAACCACATACCTGCCAGGATGATTTGAGACATAATAATCCAATCAATCAAGAATTCCAAATAGGCAAGCAAGCACATTATGAGATCCTAAAATATGCATACAATTTTCATATTATTAATCATACCATCAAGATCTATTAAGCTTAGCTCACTTCCTAGGGTTTCTAATCCACTTTTAGGGTTTCCATTGCAATTAGGGTTTCACTTCGTTTTTGCTATTTTAAACCCTAATTTTATACAATTATTCTCAAACCCTAATTATCTCATCTATTCTTCAAAAAAGATATTAAGATTATCCTTTAACAACACTTTACCTTAATCTCATATTACAGGCACAATTAAGTCCATTAAGCCTCTTTTACATTAAAGCTACCATTTTTATCCTTTTAATCCATGACAAGATCATTATGTTCATTTATTATCAATTCATAGTTCATTATGGTCTAATTCACATATGAACTCTATTTGTCATTAATTCTACCTTTATCCATTAGAAAACCCTAATTACTACATTAAGGGTATTTATCCACAATTAAGAACTTTTATACTTGAAATAGCTTGGAATTATCGTATCTCAACTTTATTCACGATTTTGAATAATTAAAACCATTATGAGTCACATTTACTAATATTAGGGTTTCTAGGCCAATTAAAGCATATTTATGCGCGTGAAACTCTAAATTAACCCAATTATGTGCAAAGTTCATTATTTTTGTTCTTAATGTACCTTTGTACAATTAACATGTTAATATCAACTTTAATCATCCATTAAACACTACTAAACACATTAATCATCTCAAAATAGGGTTTCTTAATCATTAAAGCATTAAAGTGATAACTTCCATTACTTTTCGAATTGTAAGAGGAATTAGCCTCTAAAACCATTTTTAATGAATTCCTCTTGTTTTTTTGAGCAAAATGCATATATTATTTGCTACCATCGGAGTTACAAATAGGGAGATACAATTTTTGTAAAAATAACTTGAGCCAATCAGAGGTTGACACGTCACCTCTTTCCATGCACGTGGCCTGCTGGTTTGGAAAACATAATGAAATGTCTATTTTGCCCTTGACTTGAAGATCCGCTTTTTAGCATGCAGAGGGGCAGAAACGTCCAATGTACCTCCCCCCTCTTCAACCTCACGCCGACGGGTTGTTGTTGCCCTAGCCGCGGTTGGATGTGGCTCCTCCTTCCTTCTTGACCTCGATGGCCACCAGGGAAGGCGTTGTTGCCTCCGCCATACCCTGGCGCACACGAGGTGCCTCTAAGTCGTGTCCAAGCTGGCCGGTTACCCGCACGCAAAGGCAGCAAAGTGTGGCTGCTCTTGCATCTGTGCTACTACTGCTGCACATGGCTAGGGAGAAGAGATGGCCACTGAGCATTTCCCTTGAGGTCATGGGAGTAGCACACCTTCGTCGCACCTTCTCCACGGCCCTTTGTTGCTCCAAGATATGAACTACCATCTCTTCTAGGGATTCGAAAGAAAAGAAGTAAGAAGAAGATGAGGAAGAGAGAGAGAGACGTGGGATCTTCCTTGAACTCAACCCTGGGCTCTACCCCTTATATAGGGGAGGGTATCCATGCCCCAAGACATTCATTCAAGAGGAAACAAGTCCCTTTCCTAATAGGAAACAATTTCCCTTAATTAAGAAGCAAACTTCTCTCTCTTCATTATCCCTTTAATATTCTTTATTCTTTAGATATTAGGATTTCGAAAATCACCTCTTTTATTCTCTTTTGTACTTGCATTTTATCCCATTGGCACAAATTTATAATTTCTTTTAGCAAAAGATATCTCTTTTTTATAATGTCAAAAAGTCATTAATGATGTATCAAATTATCCTCTTATTTTGTTTTATTTCCCTTTTCTCTTTCTTTTTCTCCATTGGGGCTCCTTGGACCCCAAGAAACTCTAAGATTTCAAAATTCCTTTTTAAGGATACTTATTATCCTTCTAGATGCATCTATATCTTTCTTATTAATAATGAACTTCCTTTTGTCTTTTCCTTGTTATTGGGACCAATAGCCAATAAAGCCCACCAAAACAATTATCAAGGCTATTGTAAACGAAACTCATTTATTCAAAACAAATTATATCATTACTTGTTCAAATATCTTTATTAAGAGAAATTACATTTCTCAACGAAAGAACCCAAAAATTGGGGTTGTAACACATCTAGTTATGCAAGTGGGAGGGATAAAAATCCTATTACAGCTACAATCACATATTATGGACAATTGGAGGAGGTCATTAAAATATTTTATGGTCCTATCATTAAAATACCATTGTTTCGATGTTCTTGGTTTGATGAAAGTTCTTCTAGCGGTTTGCGTATTGTCAAATACAGGTTCACACAACTCAATTTCTCAAGGAGACACAATCAAGATGAACTGTTCACTCTTGCTTCACAAGCAATGCAATGCTTTTATGTAAAAGATCTTGATGATGATAATTGGTTCACTGCTTTGAAACTTCCCCCTCAAAACTATTCAGAAGCTCCTCTCATTGCGAATTATCTAAACGGAGCACTAGATCAAAGTGTTAACACTAGTACAAGTGTTGATGTTTCTTGGTCGAGGGTTGATATGCAGGGATCTTTTATTACTAGATAACATGAATTTTAAATTTTGAATGGTCTAGCATGTATTTTTTTCCTATGTGGCGCAAACATTCATGAATGGTCTAGCATGTATTTATTTCTATGTGGTACAAACATTCATGAATGGTCTACAATGTATTTTTTTCCTATGTGGTGCAAACATTTATGAATGGTCTAGCATGTACTCTTTTTCCTATTTGGTGCATTATGCATGAGTTGTAATGCTCAGTTAAATTCATACTTTTTGCATTCGTTGATTTAAAATCTTTTGCAGGGTAGTTCCCTGTTGGATGTCTCTTTTTTGGTTTGCTATAACCAATGCTCTACCTACTGAGTATTCTTAGCCTCAGAAAAAATTGTTTGTCTGCTTATTTAATTTTGATTTTCACTTGTGTTTAGTAAAATGATTGTTGTAGATTATTTTATTTTGGGCATGTCTGTTATCTCTACTAAAATCAATGTTCTACTATTCTCTCCTACTCCCTGAGTATCCTTAGCTTCAGACGAATTTGATTAAGATGACTTATGACATTCTCATAATTGCATGCCTCGATTAAAATGACTGTTCCAGATAATTCTCAATTTGATGTGTCTTTTAAAACCAATGTGTTACTATTCTATCCTGCTGGTTGAGTGTAGATATTCTCAGCCTTATGCATTGCTTTATTTACTGGAATATATCTTATGCACTGTTGTATTTATCTATTAACAATTGTTTTATGCTCATCTAATGTAGGATGCCGAATATTAGGTCCAAATCTAGAGTTGCACCACAAATATCCCATTTAACACCTTCTAGTGGTGATGGAGTTCAAATGCCCTCTTCACCAACTACCACTATTATTGTTGATCGACTTCAATCTCCTCCCCATCCTTCAACTAAAAATGTTGAAGTAGAAGATGAGAAATTGAATGAGGACCTTGAGGTTGAACATGAGAACCACAGATCTGGTAGAGGGCCTGCAAGTGAAGTCAATCTAATTCCAAAGCCAAGAGACCAACGTCACAAGGTCCAATGGAATGCAACTGGTAATGCAATCAGGAAAAATAGTATAAAGTTGAACAATTATTGCAGCATATTAGCAAGAAACCACAAATTTGGAATCTAGATCTGCCACGACGTGAGCAATCAGAACTTGCATTTCAAGATAGAAAATCATGTATTGAGGTATTTATATAAATATAGAATTTTTTGTAATATGACGTTTAACTTTTTTTTTTGTTTTATTAAAATCTCCACATGATTTTCAAAAATACTTTGATCTGGGAAACCACCCAAATGCATGGAACTATGTAGACAATCACATCCATAAAGCTTTACAAACTTGGAAGTCACGAGTGAAGAAAGATTACTATGAAAAATACATTGATGATCCAGATATGATGAGGAAGAAGGTTGAGAAGAATCCATCAATAGATATTCATCAATTTGAAAATCTTGTAAAGAAATGGGGTACTGAGAAGTCTAAGGTATAAGCATACTTTATTTAAGTTTAGGACTTTCATTGCTATTATTCTTAAGTAACACATTTCCTTTGTCCAGAAAATTTCCGCCACAAATAAGGTCAATAGATCTAAAAAACAAATGCACCATACTACATTATCCAAGCCATGGAGTTGCTATAGGGAGGAAATGGTATCAAGTTACATCTTCCAATGGTTTCTCCAAATGTACTGATACAGACAACCTAATACTTACATTTTCGTTTTTTTCATTTTAATAGAAAAATTGGGAGGTAAAGATAAGTCAAACCAAATTCCTGAAGAAAGTGCATGAGAACAATCCATTGGTGGTAATTTGTTATATACTTCAATATATATAAATATATATGTATATAATTGAAAATATATTAGGTTATTGTTACACTGACATTGATCACTTACAGGATGAGATAACTGATATTGTGGAAAATGAGATTACTAATGGTGAAGTAACTGACCCCTCAAAAATTGATGAAGTGACAAGTCATGTTTTTTACATGTTGTAAACCCTGTGAAAAGAAATAGGGTTCGAGGTATTGGACTAGGACATGCCGAAGAAGGTAACAAAGGGAAAGTTGCTAAGATTAGATATGAATTGTTATTGCGAGAAAATGTTATAAAAGATGTAAGTATTGTAACTAATGTGCAGGTTTCTTTTGTTATTTTCTACATTTTCATCTAAAAAAATTCTTCATTGTAGGATAAACATAAAAAGGCTACAGAAGAAATGAGAACTATGCGACATTCTTGGTCTCAATTTGTAACTTGGTGGCATCAAACTCAGGTTACTTGACAACAGGAAATAACCAAAGTTTTAGAATATGGATATAATATTGAAACATATATTGCATTGAGTATAACATGTTGTTGTGTTTCACATAGGTTGAATCTACTAGAAGTAGTGTTCATACATCGTTTGGGCCACAGGTAGGTCATACAAGTGTGTTTCCAAACATACCTCCTTCTAGTGTGCTTCCAAGTGCAGGCGGTACAACTGGAGAACCACCTAGCATGTTCCAGACATCACGAGGTGTAAATGTGGCGTCATTCAAATTTCAGTCACAGGTAAATATCAACATAATTTAATTTAAATTCAGAAATTTAGGTATTAACTAAAGTTAAAAATGGGGATATTTTTTCAAAGGCTCAACTATATCCAAATAGGACTTCTACTGGTGCCTTTTCTACTCAATGTGCTACAAATGGATTTGGTTATGCTTCATATCATACACATGGTGGTATGAATGGGACATTTTTTGACTTCCAATCACATGTATATATTATATATTATATTCATAGTGGATTTTCTTGGATTAACTATTTTTGATAAAAAAATTCTTCTAAAGCAGCAATTTTTCCCAAGAACCACGACAACCACTATGTTTCCCTCTCAAGATGGTACAAGTGGATTCCATGTATAGGAACAAATAAAACAATATTTTTTTGGTTATTCATTTTAAAATTAAAGTGACAATTTCAATCCTATTATCAAGGCACATTTCTTTCCAAGTGGAACCACTCCTGTTGTGCAATCTTCTCAATCACAGATACATATTTACAAATATTATCTTATCGTTTGGATCTAGTGTTCTCTATTAATTACATATTTTGAGAAAATAATTATTCAAAATCAATTTCAGAATGGTCACACAATGGGAGAAAATCGTAGATGGACTACTACAATGGAAGACAACCATAATGCTTAAAGAAATTTCAACAATTTACATTCTCTCATGGTTTCATTTTCTTTAAATTGTGAATATCATACCTATCTTTGAAATATGTGGTGTATTTTTTATGAACAGTGTGAATTTTCTCATTGTGAACTATGTCAAGTGTTTAATCTTGTATAACTTGGTTGTGGTCAAATTTTGCATTGAATGGTCTTTTGATTGCACCTTTCAACACCATTGTGATGTGGTTCTTGTCTTCTAAGCGCACTTGTGGGGTTATTGGCTTCTAAGGGAGGTTTATCCCCTTTGGGATTCTATATTGTGTTGGTTTATTGATATTCATCAGATATAATGGTCCGCAAGCTTTAATGGACGATCTACCATTCACGGTGATCCGAGTAATGTCTTCAACCCCACATTTGAAATCCTGAGTAGGTAAGTTGTGCACAATGAATGGTATGACATTGCAGGCTTGTTGTACACAACAACCATTCATAGTCACCTAAGCAAGTTCCTATCCTTTACTGATTCCTTCAATTTCTTGCTATTTCTCCTTTGTTTCTTCCTCTTACTTCAGTTTGTGCAGGCCGACATGGAAGGTCCGCAGTATCGGGTGAAGGGGAACCAACGAGCCTGGACTTGAATGGTTTGCAACGAGCATGGGGAAGTTAAAATCCAATTTCTTATATCTGACGAGATTCTAACTGCCTATGAGCCATACCCTAAACAAGAGGTAAATTAAAATCCAATACTATATGTCTGCAAGATGCAATCATAACAGTGTTCTTTTCTTACAAGTACGAGAAAAAGCTCTGACGGTGTTGTTGGTTGTCTCATTTTTTGTGGTTATAGAGATTATAATGGAGGTGATTTATGTTTGGGCTTCACGCAGTGTATAAAAACTGCCACGGTGATCCAGTTGGATTTGCATTATCCAGTATTGCCTCAAAGGTATAATCAGAACACAACATTCTCCAGATTATTTTTATATTCATTCCTATGCATGATGGATGAAACCAATCTTTACATCCTTTACATTCTACCATGAGGTCTTATGAATTGTATGACATTGCAGGCTTGTTGTACACAACCAATTATTTGCAATCTTTACATCCTTCACATTCTTTTCTCTATCTTGCAGGCTTGAACTTTCTGAACAAACTTTCTGAACAGTAGCATCATACACTTGAGGTTGGCCAATTATTTGCAATGTTAAGTACAAGTGGACACAACCAATTAAAGAGCATGAGGAAAGAGGATGGAGGAAGTAGAACATTCATTACTGCCAAGATAACCTTTACAACACATTTTCATTGTTTTGTGTCTTCTCTTTCTCCTTAGTAGAACATTCATTACTGCCAAGATAACCTTTACAACACATTTTCATTGTTTTGTGTCTTCTCTTTCTCCTTATTTCCCAGCTTTTGACTTGTCAAACACTTCCAGGTGACAGCATGGCGCTTAAAGTTCAATGGTGACCGACTAACAGTCCAGGAAAATACATGTGTGCCTGAGATGATTCATAGGATGAAGGTTATATACTGTTTTTTTTGTCGCGCATAAGTCCTGTTACTAGAAAATCAAAACTTTGGGTACAAACAGTGCCCCGAGGGGAAAACAAGATCACTGATAGTCCCACACAGGGGCTCAAAGGTAGGGATCAAAAAATCAAAAAGAAGAACCTCCAGCTAAGAAGAGACCAGTGTTAATACAGATCGGCTAAACCACACATCTAGAAGATGAGGAGGGGAAACATACAGACTCAATAACGCATACCCACAAAGAAGTCTTAAGAAACACCAACTCATCAACCAAACAAGTAATCAGAGACCTCCCTGATCACAACTCCCGGTTAGAGAACAGCTGGATCACTGAAAGAAAATAACCACCTAAAGAAGGAAAGTCTGCCACTCCGACCTTCTTCCTTGAATAATAGAAGCATTGTCACTGGTCATAAACTTCATCCAACATACCAAAACTCCCGATTCCCATCACCATACCAGGGAACACTAACAGAGGTCATCTAAAGGATAACTGCAGCTGATGAATCGAACCTTAGACCTGTTACAATCAAAACACCCACAAATACAGATCATACAACAAGACCCAAACAGCCACACAGACCCAAAATCAAACTCCTGCAAGAGAACCAAAGTATCACGATAAAATCTGTTCTGGACCATCCAAACTTTAGAGAAACTGATCATTAAGGGGAAGGAACCTCGCTTCCAGCTTCTTTATGCTTTTTCTTCTTTTTCTTTGCCTTGACGATTTTGTTAACACTGAAGTCATCAAGCATCTCCAGGTCAATATCATAGGAACTAACCGATGAGGCTTCATCTGAGTTCCAAGAAATTTTCTGTTGATATTCCAGAGCTAGTTCGGTGTCAATTGCAAGTTGCTTCTCATGTTGAGGAGTAGCACTTAATCTTGATAGGAGGAGTTCCCAATCGAGGTTAAGTGGCTCGCATCCCCTCTCTGGTGAGCAGCAATGCATGTCCGGCTCCTGATCGCACAAAGTCCTCTTCCACCCACAATGGAACTGACTTCAATGGAACCACCAGTAGTTGGTTCACCCGTCACCTGCCCTGAGGTTGCTCCAGCATTCCTACGAACACCTTGCCTTCCCCCATTTTTCACTACTCTGAGTTGCAGTTGACTAGGCAGCGACTTGCTTCTTGCTGTCAAAGGACACGATGGCAGTCTATGCCCAAATTGATTGCAATGGGAGCAGATCTTGGGCTTTGCAACGTACCCAACCTTCAACAGCTTGGGAGATGCATCGACAAAGATCGTTACCTCCTTCGGGAAATCAGAGCTCGCTTCCATCTCAACGCAGACCAAGGCTTCTTTGAGGCAATCCACTGATAGACAAGCATCTTCGATGTCCAAAGGATTTCCAACCAGGCTTGCCACCCCGCCTAGCCTTCTCGACGTCCAGTGCAAGCCTGGATTCTCAAGTGTGACCCAGACTGGAAGCTTAGGAAAGGATAACGGGGGAAGAGGGGAACCTGGCTCCCACACTTGTGCTATGATGAGCGATCCATCCATCATCCACGATGCTTCCACTAAGATCCTCTCCCTTTCCGTAGCTGTCAGAAGCTTAACCACAAAACCTTATGCTTCCTCTGCGATGACCTCGAAGGATCCACTAGGGCGCCAATGGCGGCGGATCCAGCCATGAAGCTGGCTTCGATAGGGCTTCCTCACTGTGAATCTGACAGAAATGTACTCTTCCCAAGATGGGAGAGCTTCATCATCACTCGAGATCAAGAAACAATTGATGCCATTCCTGACCTCGGGCTCAATAAATTCTATTACAGAGACGTCTTCGCATTTCCTTCCAGTGCGACTAACGGAAATCCAGTCGACCGCGGTACTTGGCGAAGATGAACTTTGTTCTCCCAGCGGCGGTTGCGGAATCGATGAGGTCGAGGGTGAAGGAATCGCCAGGGTTGGAATCGCTTGAGGGATGTGGGCATCCTTGGATGAGGGGCTCCTTGTCTCACCTGCAGCCTCACCAGATCTACTCAGAGGAATCAGGGACGATTCAGTTGGAGGAATCCTCGCCACCATCGTGCCATCATCACCTCTAGGGATCCTCCCCCTCCCTCGCCCTCTTCTGCCTCTCGCCATCCTATTTTCAAACAAGATACCTTTCTAGGTTATATACTGTTATCTCTGACTAATCAGTAGTATATGGGTGATCGGTTATGATCAAGGAATACATCTAAAAATTCCACGATTTGTTATAGGAGACTAACAACATCAATGAAATTTATATGAATTTAATTTCAGGGATTTCAGTTTGACTATTAGGGGGAGGCGTGTATCTACCATGCTCTGACCATGCTTCACAACCACCTCTTCCTAGGTGTAGCATCCTCCACCTGATGATACTCCACTATATCCTCATGATGATATAAAATCAGTTAGAATAAGATAGAGCTACAGAAAGATACCATATAAACATTCTATTATAGTGCGCAGAACATAATTTTGTATTTTCTCTCCACCCTCTTCATGTTTTCTTACTCCTAATGTCTCCAGTAATCCTCTATTATTTACCATCTACTTTTTGTATCTCCATTAGTCCCCCATATTTTCTACCATTTGATTTTTCATAATTTTTTTATATATGTAGTTTCTGGGACGTGAAATGCCTTCAGTAACTGGTTGGGCAAGGATGGAGTCATACTTCACTAAAAGCCCCCTTTTCTTTAGTGTTGGGAATTGGTTGGGCAAGGATGGATTATCTGAACTCATCCATGCACCTTGGTTTCTTTGAATGCTTGGTATAGAAACCACCACGCCACTGATCCAGTTGGTTTTTGATCTCTGAAACATAGCTAACTATAACGTCCTTGAGGGAAGCCAATGCTTGGAATCCAGTTGATTCGATACTGTGGACCTTCCATGTCGGTCTGCACAAACTCTGCCTTAATCCCACTCGTCATCGAATCGCCCAATCCCCAAAATGACTGCCGCTACGACCAGTTGGTCCTCGGCCTTAATCTCCATGTATCTTCTCACATGGGTAGAACCTCTATGTGACCATCGTCTCTTTCACATGTGTTGCCGCTACAGTCAACGTCAGCCTCTCTAACATTTCCATGATGATCTGGCCGATCCTTGCCATCTTTCTGGTCAGTCCGCACAACACTCCGACTTGGCCTCTCTGGCGTCTATGGCACAGCACTCTGACTTGGCCTCTCCGGCGTCTACGCACAACACTCTGACCGATAACACCGTGACACCGTCGCTTCCTAAAAATATGGCCGGTGTGGATGCAGAACTCCACACCATTTTAGAGATCTGGTGATATGGAACCAGTTTTCTACATACTCTTGTCATATTGCGGGCCTCCGACAAAATTGTTGTTCATAACTGCGTATGTTGGTACTCCACCCACAGAAATGAGTATTAGGTGTTGTTTATGCTTTATTCTGCCTTCGGCAACTTCTCTTGAAGTCGGTGGTGTGAACTCAATCATGCTCTATCCATATTGCTATTACAAAAGACACATTGTAGTCAACAAGTCACATCTGATCCGATGCTCATTCTAACCAAACGTAGGATGGGAAGTTCAACTTCCTTTTGTAATTTTTTTCCCATGACATCCTTTCCTTCCGTCTATGCTATTGATTTCCTCCTTCCATCTATCCTATTGATTTCCGATCCTATGTACCAAACATGGCCTAAATGTCCATAACAAGTTCTTCAGTCCGTTGGGAAGATGCTTGCAGTAACCTGTTCTGAAATGACTGTCTGAAGAATGCTCACTGGGTATTATTTCGACCCAAATCCTATTGGCCCCTAGCATTGGTGTATGCCTCGAAGTGGTGCTACCGTGTGTGCTTATGAAGTTCATGAACTCTGTAGACTCTAGAGACAATAGGGTTCAGTAGATTCTACATACATCACCTTCATCTTACGAGAAGAATCTCCTTTCTGGATTCTTAATTAAGAACATGACGAATGGTTGTTTAAAGGAGTGTTTTTAGTTCTCTTATGTCTACATTTTCCTTTTAGATTCTATGAAAAATGGTTGTTCAAAGTTCGGGTAATTCTTTTATCTATCTTGCAGGCTTGAACTTCCAGGACAAGCTTCTTCATTATGATCACCAAGACAGACTCATAGCTCGAGAAGCCCTGGTACTATAACCTAGTTTGCTTACTATGTTCCTTTTTATTCAAATCGGTTTCAATAATATGACAAATGGTTTAATAAATGTTGTGCAGAGTTCCTATCAACAAATAACTATTATGTGTGTAGGATCAAGGGCTCTAGGGGGTGAATAGAGCTTCACAAATCTCACAAAAAGGATTAGACCACCAAATTATATTAAGTAGAAAAACTTAAACAAACAGCGAATTTGATGTCTTAGCTAGCAAGCACACAACTTGGATAGGTGGTTTAGAGTGGTTCCACATCCTAACTAGGAGCAATGTTAGTACACTACCTAGAGGTGGTTAATCTCTAGGATTTGCAATCTTGGCACTCTTATATTCCATCATAAGATTACAAGATACAACAACCACACATCCAAGGGCTTAGTACCTCAAGTAAAGATCTTCAACCTATAGATGGAGCTTACCCACTTGAATCATGGAGTCTTCAGCCATCAACATGGACTTACTCCTTCTTCAAGTCTTCGGACTTCAAAGGATTACCTATCTTTCTTGAGCGCTTACCTTGACCATCTCCTTCACTTGGAGATCTGGAACACCTTGCCTTCTTCAACCCTGAAGAACAACAACCTCTTCTCCTTCACTCGGACAAGATCTTCAACCTTTTCTTTTATAGGAAAGAGGGTAGGAAGATGGTGGAGGAGAGATTTACATCAATACATGGAGCAACTCTCTTACAAAGGAACCTATCTCACTCATTCTCATGAATTTGACTTGAAGGTAGAGAGAGAAAGGGGCTTAAAGGGTTAGAACACTCTCAACTAGGCTAGGACCAAGCATGTAGTGAATGAGCAACCTTGGAATGAACTCCAAGAGGTCCTATTTATAGTTGAGGGTGCTTCTTTAAGTTGTGGGACACTTAGATATGAAAATACCCATTTTTTTCTCAAAGCAATGACTCTATTTTTGCTCAAAACACACACCAATGGTCCATTTTTTTTTCTCAAAGTAACAACTCTATTTTCGCTCAAAACACACACCAACAGTCACATCACTTTATTCTGCAAATTCCGTACAGTGCAATCGGTCGAGTTTCAATAAAGGTAACTCGACCGATGGAATAAAAGATAAAGCTGATATTCAAATCATCGGTCGAGTTTGTCCTAAGGAAACTCGACTGACCAATGAAGATCGATTTGATCAGGTACTCGATCGGTCGAGTTCTGTGAAAACACAACTCGACCGATGCTATCTTCAGAAAATTGATCAAGATGGATCGATTGAGTTTGTCTTGGGGAAAACTCGACCGATTGACAACCTGATGTCCATCTTTTGAAAATGCATCTAAAGTGATTTAACTTTGGTGTTTTATGTCCCAATTATTTTTCTCATCTAAGTTACAAGTCAATTCATCATTACAAGTGATTACAAAAATGTTCTAAGGTCATTTACATAGATTTCCCAAATTGCACACTTGTAGCTCTTTTGACTTTAACTTGAGCTAAACTAGGGCTTTTGATTTTGGATCCTTTTCATGTACCTAATGCCTGAAATCAATCTTTTTTTTTTGCAAGCCATAGATATTATATATTATTCATCTCATTCTCTATTACGGGCCAAATAGAGTGAACATTGACATGGATATCCTTGGACAGCCATGGTGGTTTATTGCAGTGGAAGACATATGGGGAAAAGGAGAACAAGGTGTGTTTTGCAATGCTATCCGCTACGAAGTTATGGCTTCTAGGGATGTAAGAGAGTTGTATGCTGGTGAGCTCCAGCAAAAGAGATGCATAGCGTCTCCGGTGTTGATCCAGCATGTACGCAGGGCGGTCCTTTTATTGCAAAACCTTGATTGCTGAAGATGCATCCGAGTAAATGGCAGGGTAGGTCCATTGGTGTTCTTTGCAGAGAAGAAGCGCTTGGATTATAGGCATAGTTTTTGCTTATAGGGATGACGAGGCCATGGTGGGTAGTCCAGTTCTTATGATGCATGTACTGGAGTGAGTCATTGCGTGAGTACCAATGCCCTCCCTCTTGGAGTGCTCCTGGAAAGTAGCATCAGCAAAGATTATGATGTCACAACCGGGCGGTGTCCTTTCAGTGGTAATGAGTAGGTTGTATTGGGGACAATGTAGATTGCTCAATCTTAGGATGGTAGATGTCCTCTCCTTGATAAAAGTGGCTAACACAGATTTGTGACTTGGTGTTCCTCCATGTGTGCTATCATTACGACAATGCTAGATCGACCAACATCCTACACAATGTAGTATGCGTTATTCGCGTGATGCATGTGGGGAAATCATCTCCTAGGTCCACTCATGCTCCATCAGGTGGAAGAAACCATCCGACATGTTCAGCTCTTGCCATGTTTCCTTAATAGATTGGCAATCTCTGAGGCAGTGTAAGAGGGATTCCTGGGCGTTGCTACAAAGAGGGCATGTGTCATCCGTAGCAATGTGTCTACGAACCAGCTCGAGGTTTGTCAACAGCGAGCCATGGAAGACCATCCATAAAAAGGTTTTAATCTTGGTTGGTAGGTATGCTGACCATATCCCCTTCCACAGGGCCGAAGAAGATTTTGGATTATGGTTCCTAGGCCAAGTGTAAGTGGAGCTCGCTGTGAATTCCCCTGAGGCAGTGAAAGGCCAGGCCCAAATGTTGGCGCCATCTATATGCTGAGTATTGATGTAATGGAGAAGTTGCTGCACTGGTTGGGGTAGATAGTTGGTGATAAAGCTCCAGTCCCACCCCGATTCGGGATGCTTCATAGATTGTACTGACAGGTCCTTGAGGCTTGGAGGGATGAGAAACGATGGATCGTATTCTAGGGGGGACTTCCCCATAATCCATCTGTTTGACCAAACATTAGTCGTCTGGCCGGAGACTAGCGTTTTGTGGGTGACTTCTTGGAGTTTGAATAAGTTTCGCTTGATGAACGCCCATGCCAAGGAACAAGGTTTCTTACTGATGGTGTCATTATGCATGTACTTACCTTGCATAATTCTAACCCAAAGGGTGGACAGGTGTGTCATGAAGTGCCAGACATTCTTTAGCATGAGGGCTTCATTTTGTTCTCATGCTGATTTGAGACCCAAGCCACCATGGGAGGTGGGTAGAGCTACTTTTTTCCATGAAACTGTTGATAGCTTCCTCTGTGTGCATCCACCTGACCAGAGGAAGTCTTGAATATGTCGATCTATATCATCGGACAAAATAGGAGAGAGTTTTACATACAACATCGTGTATGATGATATTGATTGCAATGTACTTTTTGCAAGGGTGATACGCCCGGCGAGAGCAAGGCTCTTAGCAGCCCAGCTGTTCATGTGCTCCTTGATGGAAGTGATGATACTTGCATGTGTAGTCTTGTTGAGTCTGTGATGAAGTACCAGGACTCCCAAGTACTTCCCCAAATTGTGTGTTTGTTGGATACCGATCTTGCGGCTGAAGCTACGTTTAACTGAGGCAGGTACATTCGGGTAAAAGAAGCATCGAGATTTGTCTTTAAATAGCAATTGACCCGACACAAGGCTAAATTCTTCAAGGATGTTCAAGATCATAGATGCTTGAGGCGTAGATGCCTCAGCAATGATCATGATATCATCTACAAACATTTCATGAGAAAGAGGGACACCTCCTCTTGATAGTCGAATTGGTTTCCATTTTCCGAAAGCGACTGCATAGGAAATGGCTTGGCTGAGTCTCTCCATGCACAGAACAAAAAGATACGGACTGATGGGGTCTCCTTGGCATACACCCTAGCTGGATTTGAATGGTTCCATTGGAGTTCCTTCCCAGAGTATGGAGATGTTGTCGGAAGATATGATTTGCATGATTAACGAGATACGTTTATTTGGGAGCCCCACCTTTGTAAGGGTATCTTTGATGAAAGGCCACCGCATTCTATCAAAGGCTTTCGAGAGGTCAAGATTGATACACACCCACTTCTTGCCTGCCTTTTTGTTCTTTATGGAGTGAATCACTTCTTGAACTAGAAGGATGTTGTCACTTATGCGCCTGCCCAAGATGAAACTGGACTGGTTCTCAGAGATCTAGCTATGGAGGAAAGGTTTGATGCGTTCCATAATTATTTTTGAAATAATTTTGAAGCAGCAGTTATTTAGGGATATGGGGCGGAGCTCGCTACATCGTTGTGGTTATTGTGTTTTAGGAATCAAGACCATGAAGGACTCTTCCAGGCGGGGGGTCTATAATGCCAGTGCTAAATGTTTCAGTGACTTGGAGGATGATGGATTGGCCGACGTGGTACCATTGAATCTGGACGAAGCCATTGTGCACGTCGTTGGGACTGAGTGCCTTGGCTGACGCCATAAGGAAGGTCACCCTTTTGATTTCATCTGCATATGGTACCTTGACTAGTTCTTGCGGGTTGTGAACTCCAGGAAAGTTCCCAATGTATTCTGTAATCTTTACAAAGGAGTTGGTTGAGATGGCTGGGGCAGTGAGAATGTTGTTGAAGAATGTATGCACATGGTTGTAGATGCGGGCAGCGTCGGTGAGCCATTCTCCATTTTCATTTTTGATGCTCGTAATCTGGTTTTGGAATCTTCTGGATTTGACATAAGAGTGGAAGAATTTGTTGTTTCTGTCCCCATGTTGTAGCCAGTTTATATTGGCCTTCTGCTGCTAGTCGACTTCTTCGCAGCGCAAAATAGTTTCATATTCTTCTTGCAGGTGGACACAATAAATGTCATTAGATATACAATTTCGAGGTAAGGGTTGTACTTGACGTTCGTCTAGTTTGCGTAGGATTGTGTCCTTTTTGTGTAGAGCCTTTAGACGTTTGGACTCCGACTTGGTCACGGCAGCCTGGAAAACCTAAAGAGCATCACTGAAAGGTTTGGATTTGTCCCAGCTAGGGAGCAACTCCTTTTGAAATTTTGGCGTGAGGCTCCATCTTGCCTTTGTCCGAAAGTGGTTGTATCGTCTGTGATTGGTCTTGTTTCCAGTAATCAAGATGGGGTTATGATCACTATAGAGGCGAGGAAGGATTCTAATATTCATTCCGTCTTCAATTGATAGCCAACCATCAGTAGATACTACTCGATCGAGTTTCTCTCTCAAGTAGCCCCTTTTGAAGGTGTAGAAGCCTGGATGGACTAGTGTCAGCCAGGCCAGTGGAGAGTAACATGGAATGGAATTTGCGATAGGAGCGTTTTTTTAAACCTTTCTCGCCCTCCTTTTCACTGGTATCAAGCATAGTATTGAAATCGCCAGCTACAGCCCATGCCACATTGATGGAAGAGGATAGGGTGCAAAGACGATTCCAGAGAAGGTCCCGTTTTTGTGGATTAGGACTGCCATAAACGAAGGTAAGGAACCAGGAATCATTCACCTTATAGTGAACAAATTGTTAGTGACTTTGGAGGACTTCTATATTGCACCGGTGGTTGTCCCAGAGGACCCACACACCACCAGAAAAGCCGAGAGCTTCTACTCTGTGGGATGAATTATATCCAAGTTTTTTTTATGTTGGTAGCCTTGATACCATTGCACCGGAGTTCGACGATTGCAAGGACCTGAAATTTG
Source organism: Alisma plantago-aquatica (assembly GCA_963693085.1). Taxonomy (NCBI): domain Eukaryota; kingdom Viridiplantae; phylum Streptophyta; class Magnoliopsida; order Alismatales; family Alismataceae; genus Alisma; species Alisma plantago-aquatica. The sequence continues at coordinate 394,129,193 of OY856415.1, forward strand.
TATTTGCGCTTGAATTCTCAGAGAAGATTGATTTTATCCTTGGAGCGTGCTCCTTGGATATTCCAACAGAGTATGTTTGTCATATAGAAACATATCTGAAGAAGGTGGCCCTTGCAAGGGCTCAGTTGATAACAGCGCGGAGTCTCGCGTCTTGGGCCTCAACCGTGCTAGGCCCTGGTGGTGGCTCACCCTCAGAGAAGGAGAGTGATCTTTCCACCTCTGTCCTGAGACTTTGGCTTCCGACGAGTTGAGCTAGCCTACCTTTTTTTTGCTCTCTACCAGTACTAATGGTCTGGTATATGACCTTAAAGTTCCGAAGCATGACGCCTCCATTATTGGAGCTATTCCCCCAGTTAAAGGGAGAGAGTAAGTCTGGTGTCCCCATTTCAGTACTTGCCTGGAAATGAAATGATGAAGCAAGCTCCACGTCGCTGGGTCTCCCCATATAGGTCTCGTCGTCCACAAGAATGATAGCGGTGTCATTAGGGATGGGGTCTATTGTGCTATGAGTTTCATTGGCTAGGGATTTTGGGCGTTCAGCGGAGGCCTGTGAGGTCTTGTTCTTTTGTTGTTTCTTTTTTTGCTTGCGATTCACCATTGTTTCCCAGTCTTCTTCGCTGTCCACCAGATTGACGGGTTGCGAGACTGTGGTCGGTTGTGATGATGGCTTGGCACTTGCGCCACCCAGTTTGTCGACTTTTCTAGGGCTGTCCTTCTTGGGAGTTGAAGTCCTGTGCTCAGGCATCTTAGCATGGATCTCGCTAGTGTACATTGGTGGTAGTACAATGGTAGTCATCATAGATGTTGAGGGGTCTCCATAAGGGTACTTTGGGTTGAGCTTGCAATCCGGTTTTGTGTGACCCAGCCTTCCGCATTTCATGCAAAAAGTAGGAATATTTTCATACTGTAGTCTGTACCAGTCGCCAATGAGGAAGATTGCCGACAACAGGGGGTGTCGGTGTTGACCTCCACTGCTATACGTGCAAATTTCCCCCGATGTCCAGACTCTGTTGTAGTATCTATCTTGATAGTTTTCCCGATTAGGTTTCTAATGCTTTCAAGCAGCTGATTCTGGTACATGTAGATCGGCATGTTCGCAATCCTTGCCCAGATGACGAGCTTTTGAGGGATAGGATCAGAGGGTCTAAATGAGGATGACCAGGACTGTACCGAGAGGTAGTGGTTAAAGACCATCTAAGGGCCACCCGTCATGGCTCGGACAAAGTCGTTGTTGTTCGCTAGCTATATAATGTAGTAGCCCATGTCCAAGTCGATAACATGAAACTCGCCAGACAGTTGCCATAGGATTGTGATCTTGTTCATCAAAAATTTGAAGCCGATGTTGGTTCCTATGACCTTAACGACCACTGCGAACTTCCATGACTCTAGGAGTGAAGGGAGGCGCTCTGGGTTAACAGTGATGGCGGGAACGTTTCCGCTCCTGTCAACCCTGATAGCCTCCGTTGTTAGCAGATCTGGGGTAACTTGTGGGAGCGAGGCTGGGATCTTGTTAGTCCGACCCGTGAGCATGTCTTTGTAAGACATGTTAGGATTTCCTTCTATGGCTGTTACTTCCTCCATGGGGACGTCGGCTTCGTGAGATGCGTCAGAACCCGCAGGTGTGCCAGGGTGGGTAGGGATGTTGGTGCCTTGATTAGTTGTGGGGTGGCGAGGATGTTGGGAAGGGCCCGATCTCCCTGCACTACGGCCACCACACGGCCACCGCCTCGGGCTCCTTGGCCTAACATCGGGCTTTCGTTTGCCTGAAATCAATCTTTAATACACATATTAGATAAATATGAATGGAATGGTTAAGTCATTATCAAAATATAGACAATGTATAACCTCTAGGTCAACAATGTGTCAGTGTGTCTCAATATGAAGAATCATAGCATTTCTACACCAAATTCCATTATATGTTATCATATATGTTATCAAGGACTAAGGGAAGTTGATTGTGACAAATTCTTTGGTGGCTCCATAACTTCAATGCTTAATGGTCGGAGGATAGTAGTTCATAGACGCCTACGCATCGTCTTAATAGACGCAAATATGTGCATTGGCTAATTAGTGATAAATGTTGGAATGTAAATATTTTTATGAGTGAAATTTGTATCAATTAAGGGGAAAAGGTCCATGTCCTCCCCTATGTGATGAACTATTTTTATATATGAGATAGAAATTGAATATTTTTGCAAGAGTGATTTGTTATGGTTGGTGTGTCTTATTAACTCAATAAGTTCATTAATATCATTTGATCTCATACAAACCACAAATAAATATTATATAATAATGTTAAATATATTTCAAGGCCCTAAAATATCATTGAGATACACAACAAAGGTACCTTGTAAATAAATTTTATGTACTAGTAAGTATATTTGTGAAGGCCCCCAAACCTCATTAAAAATTGTAAAATTAGCCTTCAAAAATGTATATGAGAGGCTAATAAGTGTTTTTGGTGAAGGTCAAATAGTCCTTCAAAAAAGTATTTGTGAAGGACAGTCTCTCACCATTGTATTTGTGAAGAGGCTTTTAGTATAGGACCTTTTATGAAGGACTTCCCTTCAACTAAATTTTTTTATGAAGGTTTCAACATACACTTGTGAAGGAGTCATACTTCACTAAAAGCCTCCTTTTCTGTAGTGGATAGGAAAAGTGACATTAGAGGATAAAAATAAACTAGTGTTCTATTCTTTTGAGAATTATTCCTCTTTAATGAACATTTTAGTTTCTCACATTTATTTTTCAATTTATGTTTCATTAATTAAGTAATACATAATTATGAAGCTCAATTGTGGGGTTCATTCTTCTCAACCTATTTCTTTTCTGTAATTTTTTTAATTCTACTTCTTTTTCCTTATTCATTAACTCATATTTAGAGTTCTTGTCATAAGTTAATAATTCCATCTCCTGACAAAATTGCATTTAGTTTTATTTTATTTTATTTTACCATTGCTGCTCCTTTGTGAAGTTTATTTCAATAGTTCTACATGTATTTAAGAACATTAATAAACTTATTTTTTCTAGTCACTCAAATTGGTTATCTAGAATACTTCCCAGACAAATCTGGGCATTTCAGATTTTTACATTTGTTGTATCTTTTCATATATAATCCAGACAATATCATGAGATCTTATACCTATTATAGACATGAATTGTTATCTAATTTTCTCTATACACATCTATATTTTGAATTGCCTTTTTTGTTCTCTCTTTTTTCTTAGACTTTGGTTAATCTCTCACGATTTCAAATCTTCCCTTGATTACTAATTGTAATTGACTTTTCTTAGTTATTCCAACATATCCTTTGAGTTTAGTATTTTAGTATTCATGTGCCCTCATATACCCCGATATTGCATTATAATATATTATTCTTATTCAAATACTATATGAGACACTAGATCCTGGTATCACATCCTATCAGGTAGAACAAGATGTACATGCAATCTCAAAGCCAAGAGTTACTCAAGATTAACTAACTCCTATCCATCTTAAATATGTAGGAAGAACATCAATCACGAAAAATTATACTAATAATAACATTATATCTACTTATTGCATAGAACATAAACAATGTATGGTTGTGAAATGCATAAAGGTAAATTGGAAGATCATGTATATCTAGAAACTAAGTATGTCAATTTCATATGACCAAGAACGTTACTTTTCCTTTTGAATGAAATGAACTGTATAAATTAAAATTAGCATTAAATTCTATATATGATCTTAGTCTTTATTTCATTCTAGTTTTCTAAACCTAATGCTTATAGGTTTTCTCTCTATCCATTCTCTCATGCATATCTGGCTGGGGCATACAGTGAAGAGGAGACATATAGTGAAGAATAGATACATTTTCTTAATATTGATTCATCTAAGTACTTAGATACAAGTTTAGGATATCCACATGATCAAATCCACAGAGCTACCATTATATTATCTCCTATCTTACACACTTCTGACATTAATCTACTCACTTAATGGTCCCTAACAACTCAACCTAAGCTTTAATACCAAGTTGTCACAACCGCATCTCATAGTAACTACTAATCGTGATATTAGGGCATATAGTTAGAATTTAACATAAAACCAAACATCACTCTCAACTTATTGCAATTGAGAATGCTCGAGCATGAACTAACTTTGCATACATATTGTAGACTTGATCCTTTTGATCTAATTTCAATGTTAAGGATGCCTATAAAAAATTATACTAAATATCTCACTTTCATGTACACAAGTCTTTATGATTAGATATAGACTCTGTTATAAAGAAATGGTATTGTGGATCATCTTTACAACACTCTTATTTCAATATTTTACTGACTACTTGGACTATCAAAATGAATTCACTGATGATAATGAGTTGAATCCTTAACATATTGATTATCCTTCTCTTGGGTTTTTTCATTACTCATTTACATATAACATTTCTCCCATTTTAAAATATAAATCACTCTACTAGTGTAATCATTCTCATTCAACATTTTTCACATTCATTCATAGCATCAGTAGAATCCCTAACTGAGGGAATTTCATTTCTATTTATATGCAGTAGCATATCAACTCATTCATTTCTAAATAGGATTTTAACAAGAATTTTTGCATAACAGATAAAAAATATGTGTGCATATCAAATTATATCCAAATAGAAACCCAAATTATCACATGTAGACCTCAATAAGATATTTACTATTAAAGTAGATATATATGCTTTTACAAGCATACTAAACTTGGTTTCCATCACTGAATCTTTGTTTTTGTACTAGATATGCATTGTTCATATAAAACACTAATTTGTGAAGATATGAAATCAAATTGATCAAACATGTCCAGCTAAATCACTACTTATATAAACTAGACCATACTAGCATTTATTAGGCTATCTTCAAACACTTAGAAAATCTGAAAATTCAGATTTTTGATTTATATTAAATTAATTTTAAATTCTTTAATATTCAAGATAACTAGATTTTTATATCTAATTCAATTACATAAACATTATCTGATCATATTTGGAATATGGAACGAAATGTCTTGTAAACTGAATTCAAGAACAATAACCTTTTTCATCTACAGAGATATCAAACATGAAATTAAGTGTAATTAATTGAATAATACACTCACCTTAGTCACTTAGCTTGGTTATAAATTGATAGTGAATTCAAATTGACCTTCAATTGAGTCAAATTTTTGATAAAAAAGCTTTTCCCCGCAAGAATAGGGCTCCATGTAGCCTCTTAGATATATCATGAGAAGATTTTGAGGGTAATGAGAAGAAAAATAAGAATATTTAGTGAGTCTATATGAAATTTTGAACATAAGCAGTAGGAAACTATAAATATAAATGTATCTAACCTTGTTTAATCTCAAAAATGATGAACAAATATTTTCTTTGTTGTTTTGGAAAAATCACATCTAGAATCACCACAATAGGAAATCTTATGGTTTGGGTTCTTGAAGCATATGATAATTAAGCTACATTTTGAATTTGATCCCTTAAGTCCAGACATAAAGTGTCAAGTAAAATTGTTACCCTCATCCTAACAATTGTTCAACAACAACCTACTAACTTCCAAATATTTAGTCCATGTGTAAATCATTTAGACTATTAAATGAGATCAAAAAGTTTTTAGATGCTAATATTATGTCTTAAAAATATTTTTAGTCATTCAATATAAATTTCATCCAATTTGGATTTACCCATAAGATAATAAAAGTAAAATACTTTACTAATAAAATTTCAATATTTCAGCATGGTCGGCTGAATATTTAGTGATAAAATCCAACTGATAAATAGGTCATCAACCAACCAAAAATTCTGAAAATTTTAATAAATCATAACATGCGAGTTATCTAGTGTATATTAAATTTTTGGAAAAATATGAGATACAAATAAAATGCTAAATATCATTTATCCTACTGCTATATTTATCAGTAAATTTCTCATCACGTTTTGAATTAACATACTATCGAAATAAGTGTATTGAGATTCAATAAGCTAAAACTATTGTATATTAGGTCTTTTAATAAAATCCTACATATTTCGAATATGTGTCTAAATAAGAATCATGCACATCTTGATTAGACATCAAATTCACACTAAAATAGGCCTTATGACCTTCAAATACCTACTAAGTAGGGGTAGGGTCACTATCGAAATATTTCATAGATTTGATTAATTTTTCATACAATTCTAGATATGAAATAAATGTGTAGATACTAGTAGTGTTTGTGGAACTGAGTTCTACCCCGGTATTTTCTATCATTAGTCTAGATCTAAATTTCATTTCATTTTTTCTTTTCTTGTAATTAATTTAATTCAACCAACTCAAATTTTGGTTTAAAATACTAGTCTTATTTCAACTTGATAAAACTAACAAGTTTCCTAAAAATGTTGTCCCTTAGGATCTGATCCTCAACTATATTGCAATAAATCATGTATGCTTGTTGGTGATATTATTGTACTTCAGTAAAAATCAGGGATTATATCTCTATTGGATTTGTACTATGATAAATATCTACATCACTCATCTCGTGAGAAATTTGCCAAGACAATCACGTCAATGTACAAAGTATCTAACCAATGACATGGTGTTCCACCTCATCAGAAGGCACTCAAGAATGTTATTGACATCAATCCCATGACATGTCGTGGTGAAACGTTATCATCCTTGACTCTTAGAAATTGTCTAGGGACATGTCATGTCTCATTCTAGATATGATGTGTCTCCTTGGATTTCTAAAATATAAAAACTGTGAGAGTAGTTTTCAATAACATCTCTCATTTTATCACTCTTCAACTTTGAGAAAAGAGAGGGAGGTGACTCAAAGGAGAACTCCACTCTAGAAGAGGCTATAAGGAAGAAGAAGAAATTACAAAGCAAAGATTTCCTCCTCCTCGGGCTACAACTCATTCCTAGAGAGTTTCTCCCTTACTTGTTTTGTATCCTATTTATGTCACTCTTCTCATTTGTTTCTCCTAATCTAATCTATGAAACTCGTAGAAAATACATGATTTTGCTTGTGAATCACCTATAGATATGAGTATTTTCCTTATGTTTGGTTACCTTTGGAACCTTTTAATCATGTGATGAACATCTATTTATAATATTACAATTTTTCTTCCTTTTTTCTCTAATTACTCTTGAATGCTTAAGGAGATATGGACCAAGGTCCCTATTATATCCAAATTTGACATACAATAAGAGATATTAATTTAGTGGGTAGTAAATAGAGCTCTAAATTTTATCTTAAAAGGAATCTAGGAAAACTCTTCCTATATGCATGATTGTTTGTTGAAATACATCAATCTTGTTACCTAATCAGTTAATGGGAAGTCATTTATCACACCTTTTTGAGATATAAGAAAGAAGATAATTCAAATTGTTTGGTGAATATTCACCATCTAGATAATGGGTGTCATGGCATGAAATGCATTTCATTGACTTGATAACTTAAGAGAACTTTTGTTGTGTTAATTTTTAATAAATCAAATCATCTCTTTCTTCTTGAATCATTTGGTTAATTAAACTCGTTAGTTTTTTTTATATGTGTTGCCTTCTTGTGGAGATGACCTTAAATTATATACTATTGTACCATCCTATTGTAGGCCTGTAGTGTGTTGTTTGATTCTTTATTATTGATTGCATGCAACAATCATTGTTGAGACACAATCAACATCCACTAGTCATGTGATGAACATTTTTTGTTAAATTACATATTTTCCTTTATTTCTCTATGGTTCTTTTCATACTTATAGGAATATCAACCTTGGTCACCCACCTCCCTTAACTTGGCATACCCGACAGAGATACAAATTTGTTGGGTAGAAATTTGACATTTACTACCTAATACATGCGAATGAGTAAGAGTAACTTCATGATTATATGCTTGTATGTAATTGTAGTTAGTAATTATTTTCTTCAAAGAGATTCTGGAATGCTCTTACTATATGTGTGGTTGTCAGTTGAGAGATGTCATCTAAGCTACCTCATTGATTAAAAGTTGAGAGACATTAATCACATCTTTAGGAGACAGTGTTGACTCGAAGTCTAATTGACTCTCAAAGTCTAATTGACTAAACCCTTGTTTTTATGATGACTAACCATTCCACTTATTTGTGTCTAATGCTTCTACTAGAGTGATTTTATATTAGTTATAGACACACTTCAAATGCCCTAACTTGCACATCCTAACTTGGAGAAAAATAAGTCAAAATCAATGCAAGTGCACTTTTGTTGAAAAGACCTCAAATCCATTAGAACCATGTTGTAAATCACTTGTAATGATTGTATGACTTGTATTAAGCTTAGAAAAAATCAAGAACACTTAAAACAAATATTTAAGCACTTTTATGACACTTTCCAAAATTCATCACAGGGACCTTTGTCGGTCAAGTTTCATCTAGGATAAACTCGACTGACACCCTTGATGGATCTTGGGAACTTTCAAGTTCAATCGAGTTTCCCCAGGTTAAACTCGACTGACACCCCTGCACAAGCAAATCAGTTTTAAGCTATCAACTGAGTTTCATCTATGATCAACACGACTGACAACACAAAATTGATTTGTCACATAGAGCCATTGGTCGAGTTTCCCAAAAATAAACTTGACTGGCCGAACTGTAAAAAAATGTGCAGAAAAAGTATTTCTGGCCATTGGAGCGGTTGCAAAACTCGAAAAAATATCTGTTGCAACACCCCAAATGACTTGAATTCGTCACTAACTATTTCTACTGGCTAGTAGGAATCCCCATTTATAAAAAGACCCATTGGGTTTCATCCCATAGTTAACCATGCACTAAGAAGGCTCTTATATTATAGTTGAATACATCCAAGAGCATCCTTTCTCTCTCAAGCTTAATCACTTACTACATCCATTAGTGAGTAGGAGATTTATAAGAGAGCTAGTCCTACATGTATACCTTGTGAGTCTCTCACTTCCTCCACCACCCAATCTCTCTTTATATTGTGAAGATGAATGTTCTCTATCTTGGCTAAGAGAGGTGAAGAAGAATAAGGGAAGGAGTCCCTTGGTGAAAGCTTTTCCTGGGTGAAAGTGAAGTCAAAGGCAGAAGATCCAAGAGAAGAGTGGGTAATTCCTTCACAGAGGAAGACTTGTTGCAAGAGTGGGTAAGTCCTTGGTGAAGGTCAAAGACTCATTGTAAAAGTGCGTAAGTCCTTGGTGAGGTAGATGACTCTTGGTCATGGATGGGTAAGTCTTTTTGTAGGTTTTTGGCTCCCTTCTCCTTAAAGGGGAGGTTGGGTATCCTTGTCCTGAGAAAGGAAGGTCTTGTTGTATATCTTATAATGGAATATAAGGATGATGTAATGGTTGCAAAAGCCTAGAAGTTGACCTCTATAGGTAGTGGATGTACAATCTCCTAGTTTGGAGTTTTAAACCACTATACATATCTTATTCTTGATCTCATTCAATCTCCCTCCCTTGCTATGTACGTTTAGTTGCACTCAAATTTCACATTAGCAACCTTATCTTGTGATATATCTTGAAGTACTAACGAATTTGGCTTAACCTTTTATATCTCTATTCACCCCCCTCTAGAGCCCATAATCCAAAATCCAACAAGTGGTATTAGAGTAGGTCTTATCCAAGCATACTTCCACAAGTGAGAGAAGATGGGTGATTATCAAGGTGGGAGATACCTCATCAACATTCCAATCTTTGATGGGAGCAACTTCCTCTATTGGAAGATAAGGTTATAATTATACATCTAAGGATCAAATCTTGAGCTATCAAAAATGGTGGATCTTCCATACAAGCTACCAGAGACAAAAGATAGAAGAATGGGATGAAGCTACTTTGAAGAAAGCTACCTTAAATGCAAGAGCTATCAACATCCTCTATGCCTCTCTTTCCCCCTCCAAGTTCAACCTGATATTTTCTTGTGAGACCGTCTATGAAGTATGGAGAAAGCTATGTGTCACTTATGAGGGGACAAAGCAAGTGAAGGGAAGTAAAGTCTACATGCTCAAAGGGCTTCTTGAAAACTTCAAGATGGGAAAGGAGGAAAGGGTGGCAGAACTATACTCAAGGCTCAACACCATGCCATCCTAGGTAATCCTATGGATAGAGGAGATATCAACTCAAAGATCCTTAGAACTCTCCCCAAGAGGTGGGAATCCAAGGTGACTTCCATTTAAGAAATCAAGACCTTGGTGAAATTCCCATTGAAGAGCTCATAGGAAATCTACAAGATCATGAAGTTACACTTGACAAGCAAGAGGAATAAGAATGAGAAGAAGAGAAAGAGCTCAACAGAATGAAGAAGGTTGAAATCAAAGCCCAAATTGAATCTATTGTTGGTCATGCCTCTCAATCCTCTCAAGTTGAAGAAGAGGCCATGTACTCCAAAGGTAGATTCTACATAAGCAAGTCTTCCTCCTTCACTTGGTGCTTCAAATGTGGGAAGAAGGGTCACTTCAAGGAAGACTGCCCACAAGGTAAAAAGACCCATCATCATAGGAGAAAAGAAGAGAAGAACAATAAGAAAGAGAAATGGCACAAACTCTCTAGTGACTCCTCCAACTCAAGATCAAGTAAAGATTCTAGTAGAGGATCTAGCTCAAGCTCTAGTGAAGAAGGAGAATGCCATTTTTCTCTTATGGAAATCTCAAATGAAGATGCAAGTGAGGTAAATCTAAACTCTTTAGATAAATAATATTTAATTACAATTATTCATGCTACTCATTCCTTTCTTAAGTCTACTAAAAATAAAAAGAAAAAGAAAAAATGTGATGGAATTGTTGATAATTTGCACGAAGAAAAAGATGATCTTAAACATGCTAAATTGTGCTTGCAAGATGGAAACAATGATTATATTAGTCAAGTACATTCTCTTAAACTTGATAACGCTAACTTGATTGATAAGATTAGATTTCTAGAAGCTCAACCCCTTATGCCTAGTTCCAATGAAGAGCATACTAAAATTGTGAATTCTCTCATGCTTGATATTGATGTTCTTAAAACTAAAAATAGAGATAAAGATTTTGTTTCAGAAGGAAAAGAACCTAAAAATAGTGTCTATCTTTCTAATATTGCTTTGCTCGAAAAAGTAAATGCTTCCTTCCTTGCTAAAATTGATGTCCTTGAATGTTATTCTGGTATACTAGTAGAGATAATAATGTTGTTGCCCTTCATATTAAAAAAAGATTCTTATATGTCTAAATATCTTTGCTTAGAAATTGACCTTTTTCATGCTAGAGATGATATGAATCATTTGTCTTCTACTATTACTTCTCTTATGCATGATAATTATAGTTTGAGATCCTCTATGCAAAGATTCTTAGATGATAACAAGAAACTTGATCAAATCCTTGATCATACTAATGAACAAATGGGTAGATATGATATTGGACTTGATAGTAGCCTAAGGAATAACAAAGACAAAGGAACTTTGATTTTCAATGAAGAAACCTCTAGTTCTAAGGCTATGATATCATGTAATCATTGTAATAAAATTGATCTTTATTCTACATATTTCCCTTTTAGGAAAGCACCCAAGAGTAATAGGACTTGGGCTGCTAAGCTAACCCCTCTTGACCCAAAAATATGATTGAGGACCATTTCATCTTTCTTCTTGTAGGTCACTTGGGAATGGATTGACATGAGCAATTGATTTGCAAATTGGTTTCTCAAACCATATAAAATAAGAAAGGTGATATGTGTATGGGATGGCAACAAGTGGAAAAGAAATGGTAGGAACAAAGGTAATGTTATCCTTTCTTATATCCAATCATAGCTTGTTTTTTCCAAGTTTGTATGAACTATACATATGATTTTTGAGTTAAGTTTTCTATATTGTGATTCTCATCACTCACTTGCTCAAAAAATGCCTCTGATGCTTTAATAGTGCATCACAAACTTGATTATACATGTTTGGATATGGTTTATATTTTATCGTGCCTCTAGATATGATTTTCTAAAATATATGTGCTTTTTGACAGAAGCTATTGTCGGCGAAGTTTATCCTGAAAGAAACCCGACCGACAAGTGCCAACGGGTGTTGCTAATAACTGTTGTCGGATGAGAAGTTCAATCCAAAAACTCAATTGAAAACACTGTACACAGAATATACAAATGGCTTTTTGGATGAGAATTTCCCTCTCAACTAGACATTCTCAACCGATAATCTTATTCTATGGCAATCCACTTGGTACCTTTATATGTAGATATTTCCATGCTTTAGATTTCCTATCTTGCATACAAATTATATGTCTAATTACTCTAAATCGGTATCTCTCTATCTTGCAATTACCTATCTTGAGTTGTTACTCATGTTTTGATGATGATTTCTTTGGATGCCTTAGTTGTAATCTAAATTGTTTCTATTATGATCTACTTCTTACTTCTATCTAGTTGTATATCTTGTTTTGATACAAACATGAGTTTTTTAGAGGTAATCATCTTTTGGTAATGATGCATATTTGCCTAGTAAGTCATATCCTTTCATGCTTCTGAAACTACATATCTTTTTCTATGCCCTGGATCCTACTAGTAGTCGTATCTTTTCATATCATCTAATCGTAATCCATATACATGCAGTTATAGTCTTGTTCATCAATCGATATTCAACTATATGCTATGCTTGTATCTTGTTTCATACTAATCAAGCTTGTTCCTTGATTTGTATATATACTATCTTGAGTTACTTGCTTAGTTTCTTGCACAACCTTATCCCAATTATTTTCTAGAACTACATCTACGGTTGTTCTAATGCATGTCTCTATTTTCTTTATATACATTGCTTGGACAAGCCCCTAGTTTTTGCTCTTCTACTCTACATTGTATCTTTTGGTATCTCCTTTTACTAACAAGTTATATTTTATCTCTTCAACCCAATCTCTTTTTGAAATGACAAAGGGGGAGAAGACACGTCTTATGTAAAGGGGAGAGCACATATATGTAGAAGGCATATACGAGTAGAAGACATAGTTTTTCCATAAATGTTAAGAAAGCAAATCATGCAGGAGAAATAACCTCAATATAGGAGGAAATAGCCTCAATATAGGGGGAGTATGAGAACTCTATTAATATCAATTGAGGGGGAGCATATGAACTCAATTCTATTGAAACCTTTAGGTTTCTCCAAAGATATGATTTTACTTAAATGCTTTCAATACATTTATGAAATGGTTTGTCATCTTTAAAAAATAGAAGAATGTTGACTCAAAGTCTAATTAACTAAACCCTTGTTTTGATTATGACTAACCATTCCACTTATTTGTATCTAATGCTTCTACTTGATTGATTTTAGATTAAGTATAGACACACTCCAAATGCCCTAACTTGTGCATCGTAACTTGGATAAAAACAAGTCAAAATCAGTGCAAGTGCAATTTTGTGGAAAAAAACCTCAAATCTATTAGAATCATGTTGTAAATCACTTGTAATCTTTGTATGACTTGTAATTAAGATTAGAAAAAATTAGGAGAACTTAAAATGAATATTTAACCACTTTCATGACACTATCCAAAATTCATCACATGGACCTTTGTCGGCCAAGTTTCATCTAGGATAAACTTGACCGACACCTTTGATGGATCTTGGGAACCGTCAGATTTAGCCAATTTTTCCCAGGAAAAACTCGACTGACACCCCTATAGATGAAGCTCTAGGTAAAGTCAACAACAAAGGTCTTACTCATCTCCCTCTTCATAAAGCATCCATCACAGTAGCAGACGTCAAAGTCCAGAAAGTGTTGCTTCACAAAGTCCAGAGAGTGTTGGTTCATAGTGGAAAGTCAACATGCAAACAGAGCACGGACAACAGATAGTACAAAAGCACAAAGCAACAAGTAAAATGTGTTAATCATAGCACAAGTAGCAAGAATGACGTCCCAATATGTAACTTCAACAACAGTCAAGGTAGATGAAGAATAAGCAATAATAGGAGTAGAAAGCTCCACATAGCAGAAACAAGCATGAATAGTTCACATAACAATAGAAGAATCCACATAGAAGCAAAAGGAACACCATATAGTAGTAGAAGGATCCATATATCAGCTGGATAAATGTGGCATGAAGATCCATATAGCAACAGAACTAAATTCTTCTTCATCTCTCCTCCATCTCATCTCTTCTCTCTACTCATCATCCTCTATTCTCCCCCTCACACCAACCACGAAAAGAGTCAAGAGAGTGGTTGGAGTGGAAAGTAAAAAACAATAGTAGAGGCAAGTACAGTGAAGGAAAGCATGTAGAGGGAGTAACTGACAACTCAAGTCAAGGTGCAATATGACCCGATTACATAGATTCGGATTGAAAAGTAAATGAACCATTTTACGACCCAAAAAGCCGTCACAAAATTTATTAGACTTGGTCAAAATCATAGGATCAGGTTATCATGAGGAACAATATGTGTATGAGGGGTAGAACAAGTACTTAGTAGGTAGGAAAAAGGTATATAGGGTTGGGAAAGATAGGGGGTTAAAGATCAAAAGACAAATAAAATTGTTGATAAAGAAAGATAATTATTGTTGGTAAGGATAAAGAAGGGAGACGCCGTGTATAGATACCTCTGCCATATGATAGAATCATTGTATCACACTAAGAAGTTGCAGCAGTAGCAAGTGACGCATCATATCAGTGAAGAGACACCGTGTTGCAAATCATTATATACATTAGCAACAGTTGGTGTCGACAAGAAGCAAGTGACATGTCGTGTCAGTTGACACAGTAAGCAGCAGCAGGCGATACCGTGTCTGATATCACAACAACAGAAGTCAGTGCCAGCAAAAGCAGGCGACACGTTGTGTCAGTTGACAGAAACTTGGGGAAAAACGTAGGTGGCATGCCGACTCTTTAGGTGATGCGCCGTGTCATAGTGCAGGCAATATGCGGTGTCCGAGAGCCATCGTACAAAATTTCGATCGAAATTGCGAAATTTCGACCAAAATTTCCAATTTTTTTTCAATCGGACATCGAAACGCATGTACGTAGAGAATGGGACGTCATTTCGCAGAAATTTCACTAAAATTTCGCACTTAGGTGCGAAATTTCACAAAACAGTGCAAATTTCGCCCAGTTTGGGCAATAATTTTGCGAAATGGCACAAAATTTCGATAGAAATTTCGAGATATTTGTTCCTAGGACTTTTGCCACTACATGTTAGGTATTTTAGCGATTCTCTTTGTATCTTTTGCTTATAGAGGCTATTTTCTTTGATTCTAAGGTACGTTTCCCCTATCCCTAGCCCATGTATACCTCTTTCTATGTTTACACTCTTATAAAATATGTGAAGAGATACTATGAAAAATAATAAAGTTCTAAGTGTTATTGCTGCATGTTAGGTATTTTGGCGATTCTCTTTTGAAAATCACATGAACTACAAACAAACTTGAGGATCTATGAAATAATAGTATTAAGTCTGCAATTTTATAATAAATTTGTTATAATTACACATATTTACACATAAAATGACTTAAAAATAATGCATTTTCTTTGATCTATGTATACATGACCCATGTAACCTAACTAAATTTTAACACTAGACTTATATAAGTTGTAACATATAAGTTTGTAACTTGCAACTGTAAGTTTTAAGGTCTAAGTGGTAAATTGTGGGTTTGTAAGCTGTTTACAGTCTAACAGACTTGACAATTTTGTTCATTTGTGCACTCACTCATCAAGACATGGATCCCACCCTAACCATTAAACATATAGATTTATTATATAATCTAGTGTGTTTATGTCTAGACTTTGTGTTTGTAGAATTTCAAAGCTTAATTCCTTCATTTTGCCATCGAAATTCTGTCAAAATTGTTCAGCTTCCTTCACTTACAAATGTGGGAGACCCCCCCCCCCCATATCCAATATGAAATATTATTACATATTTGAGTAGATCTTGGTGTTTAGATCATCTTGGTAAATTTTTATGATTTAACTCGCTTATTTGGTCATCGAAATCGTTAGGGTCGTAAATATCGAAATTTAGTGCAAAATTTAGAAAAATTTCTGTTTCTGGGCCATCGGACACGGCATCGAAATCGAACATTTAATTCTATGCTTGTTTGTGTGATTTAAATTAACTTATATCAATATCTATAATATTGAATGATTTAGTTAAATAAACTAGATTAATCATTTATATGCAATAGCTCCTTAAGCTACTACTATATGTTGATGCATACTATTGTTAGCCTCGAGATTATGTTGCTTAGTTTTTATTATTGACCACACAAACTCAGACTGGACCAGAACCCGACCTTTTTTAATGGAGTAATAGTGTAGTGGATGTTGGATCCTAGATGGGTGATTGGATGCTCTAGAGGGGGTGAATAGAGATGAATATGCTTAAAAAAAATTCATTAGACCTTTAAGATATATCACAAGATAAGGTTGTTAAATAGGAAGTTTGAGTGTAATTAAAACATACATAACATGGGAGAGAGAGAGTGAACATACACCAAGTGACAAGCTATGTAGAGTGATTCCACACTCCAAACAAGGAGTATGTCTGTCCGCTACCTAGAGAGGTTAACCTCTAGGATTTCTTAACCATTGCACTCTTATATTCATTCATAAGACTTACCATACATGACCCACCAAAGGACTTATCTATCCAATACAAAGAGTCTTCAACCTTACCAAGGACTTACCCACTTTATAACAAGTCTTCAACCTTCACCAAGGTTTTACCCACTCTTGCACAAGTCTTCAGCCTTGCAGGGATTACCCACTCTTCTTGGATCTTCATCCTTTGATTTCACCTTCACTTAGAGAACTTCCACCAAGGACTTACCCACTTGAGCAAGGAGTCTTCTGCCTTCACCAAGGTCTTACCCACTCTTGCTCCAAGTCTTCATCCTTGATCTTCACAAAGGGACTCCTTCACTTGTTCTTCTTCACCTCTCTTAGCCAAGAGAGAGAACCTTCATCTTCATGATTGAAATGAGAGATAGGGAGGTGGTGGAAGTGAAAGCCTCACAAGATATACATGTAGGACTAGCTCTCTTACAAATTTCCTATGCACTCTAATGAATGTAGCAAATAATTAAGCTTAGAGAGAGAGAGGAGGCTATCGGAAGTACTCAACTATAAACTAGGAACCTCATATATAGTTTTACATTGAATGCTCAACCTTGCAATGAAGCCCAAGGGGTCCTATTTATAGCTTGGGATGCCTCTTAACCTTTGGGAACGCTTAAGAATGAAAACTAGTCATTTTGTGACTTGCAACAGATATATTTTTGATTGTTGTAACTCCACAATGGCTAGAAACAACTTTTCTACACATTTTCGTACAGTGCAATTAGTCGAGTTTCTATAAAGGTAACTTGACTGATCCCACTAACAGACAAAACCAATTTAGGCCATCGATTGAGTTTGTCCTGGGGTAACTCGACTGATTTACTTAAATCAATTTTGGTTTGTAGAGGGATCGTTTGAGTTATGTGAAATGAAAACTCAACCGATCAAAAGTCATTTTCAAGATCCAATCAGGATCAGTCGAGTTTGCAACTTGACCGATGAACAACCTGATGTAAACTTTGGAAAATGGCTTTTGAGTGCTTAAATATTCAATCTAAGTGCTCTTGATTTTTTCTAAACTTAATTACAAGTCATACAATAATTACAAGTGATTTACAATATGATTCTAATGGATTTACATCATATTCCAAAAATGTGCACTTGTATTGACTATGACTTGTCTTTTCTCTAAGTTGGGATGTGCAAGTTAGGGCATTTGGAGTATGTCTATGCATAATCTGAAATCACTCAAGTAGAGACATTAGACACAATTCATTGAAATGGTTTAGTAATCATCGAAATAGGGGTGTAGTCAATTTAGGCCTTGAGTCAACCTTGATGGTCTTAGCGGTGATCATCTTTTGGTAATGATGCATACTTGTCAGTGAGTTATATCCTTTCATGCTTCCAAAATTGCATATCTCTTTGTTTGGATATATATCTACATCTACTCATAGCTTGTTTTATCTTGTGTATCGTTGTATGTATATTTATACACACACACACAGATATATATATATATATATATATGTATATATATATATATATATATATATATATATATATATATATATATATGGCCATTCATTCACTACATGTACGGGTAACTAACTTTAGTTACATGTGGATCTATTTTATAATAGAAAGGTACCTATTTGTAATGAGACAGACAACATTTATAATGAGAGGATAAAATTTGTAATACAAACACTCATTTTGTATTACAACGTAAATTGCTGTCATAAATATCACTTTATTGTAGTCAGACGTGTAATACAAAATGAGTGTTTGTATTACAAATTTGGTCATCTCATTACAAACGTTGTCTATCTCATTACAAATAGGTACCTTTCTATTAGAAAACAGATCCACGGGTAACTAAAGTTAGTTACCCGCACGAGTAGTGAATATATACCCTTTATAGCAAATATGCTTTGTAGGAACTAGGAAACTCAGCCTAACTAGAATATTAAATATGTTTCAAATTCTAGAACTAAAACTTAATGCCTTTGTATAGGAACAAGCTCTAGATACACATGGGTTATAGATGATGAGTTGACAAAAATACCAAAGAAAAAAATGCATAAAAATTAAATAATGATCTCATTATATTTGTCATTTCCAATTATTCCAAAAAATGTTAGATAACTGCACTGTATGAGTTCATGATACCTATCATCTCATTCACTCCCGATAAACGACCTTCTCCGCTCTCCCAACCAACTTAAAAGTAATTACTATTTTTTCTTATTCAAGCCTCTCTCCTCTCTCTTTCATACCTAACCCCCCCCCCCCCCCTAATTCGTCAAATAATATCCCATTTCTTGTATCTCTATATCCCCTCTGAGGATGGCGAAAAGTAGAGAAACCGCATTATTATACTATGTGATTGTAGTGCCAATATGGTTTGCGGTTTTGAGAACCGCAGCAAACTAGTTAAGGTTTTGGCAAAAGAAAAGTTATGGTAAAAAGTTGCACCACAATGTTATTTTATAGTTGCACGCGCACATAAATAGGTATGTACATCTATGTAGTTATCATCCAATCATCTAACATGAAAAGTTATGGTTGTATTTACTTTTTAGAAATGTCAATGTTAGAACATGAAAGCTGGTGTTGATCCATAATTGAGAATTATATATGCTGTTTTTTTTTGTATGGTGATATGCTTATCTATAGTTTTCCACGGTGACCTTTTTGTTTTTTTGGATAGTGGGGAGTTTCACCCCTGTCCAAGGTACCATAAGAGAGAGAACAACTAACAAGAGGGTCTTTAGTCCCTACCTCTAGTGTCCCAACGAGATTCGCTGAGATTCGAACCCACAACCTGCGCTTCACAAACAATTGGCTTAAACAGCTAAACTAGCTGGCAAGTGCGTAAACTTTTTGTTAGATGTTGGTACGGTTAATCATATTTTTTCATGGTGTGGGTATGAATTTTAGCTTTAATTATTGTGATGGTATGGTGTGCTTTTTATCGTGGTGTGATTATTATAAGCTGATCTCAAGAGAACCGGTTAAGCCGTCTAACCCGTTAACCCGCTTCCGTCGAAGGTGTCGTCTGCATTATAAAAGCCTCGCCGTCAATTGACGAAAGACAGGCTGTAAAGCAAGCCAAGGTTTGAGATCTCCCGCTCCTCTCTTCCTAAAACCTCTACTAGCTTCTCCTCCATCTCTTCCGATCCTCCTCTTCTAATCCTGAATTCCCTCCTCAGGTTTCTGGTATTCAATATGGTATCAGAGCTAGATTGAGGCATGATTGCCGGCTGCTCTCTCTTTAGTTCTCCGTCTTCTGTTCGCATCTGCATCCACGCTGCTTCCGCGTCTTCTGAAGAACCGGTGGCTCTTTCTTCTGACTCCATCGGAGAGAAGGAGTTCTATCTCTGTGCTGTTCGTATCAGATCTTCTCATCGTTCTCATCTTCCTTTCATCGTCAGGCATCTGTATTGGCGATCGATCTCATCTCTCTCTATCTGGATCTGTTCCAGATCTGTGAAGACAAAGTCCTTTTCCCTCGTGTTCCGGTAAGATCTATCCGAATACGCTTCTAAAAGGATTATCTAGATCTGTTGCTAGATCTTCTTCTAGATCTGTTTCTTCGTTATCTTCCAACGAGAAATATACACTCTACAAGGTTTACTCTGGACCTTCTGTTATATCCGCTTCTCTGTTATCTTCCAACGAGAGCTCTTCTTCAGAGTCTGTTCCTCTCGAGATCTAGTTGTTTCTGGTTTTTCTGATCTGCTATATCTGAATCATGGCGGGTGAAGGAGCAGTAATCAACCCTGGAGTAGAAGAGAAGACTAGGTTCCCTTATCCTGCGAATATCAATGTGTCGAACTTTGTGTCTCTTAAACTGAACAACACAAATTATCTGTACTGGGAAGTTCAAGTGAAAACTCTAATAGAGAGCAACTGTTTAGAAGGCTTTTTAGATGGATCGGTGAAGGCTCCTGAGAAAATCCTTGTGGATAATGATGGGAATGTAACATCTAACCCGGATTATACTAACTGGATTAAAACTGATAGGTTAGTTAAGGGTTGGATCATGGGTACTCTCACTGAGGAAGTCCTTGGAGTAGTTGTCGGTCTGACAACATCCAAACAGATTTGGGATGCTCTAGCAAGAAATTTCTGTGAGTCCACTCAGTCACGTGGCTTTGAACTAACTTCTAAGCTGAGAAGAATTCAGAAAGGAAATAGATCAGTAGTTGAGTATCTATGTGAATTCAAAATGGTGTGTGATCAACTACAGGCTATCAAGAAGCCTGTATCGGATGAAGATAAGGTGTATTTTCTATTGAGTGGTCTAGGTGCTGATTTTGAAACCTTCACTGTCACTATGATGAGGCCACCTATCCCTTCCTTTGAAGAGGTCATTTCCATGCTGAAAGATCATGAAATGAAAAAGACTACTCAGGAGAACACTTCAGTAGGAGGAAATAACTTTGCCTTTCTCGGACAAAGAACCAACAACGGAGGTAGAGGAAATAATAGACAGTATTACAGAGCACCTGGTGGTAGGGGAAATTATCTAACCTACAATAATCCTGTGAGACCTATAGGTCCAAGTTTCAATATACAACATCAGGGGATTCTTGGTAATGCTCCCAACACTAGAAATTTTGGCAATGCTGGTGTCATTTCTATAGGGGGTCCTCCTGGAAACACAGGCTTTAACTCGGCAGGAAGAGGATTTGGTCCTAGTGTAAGAAATAATGAAACTGGGTATAGAGTAGTCTTCTGTCAAATATGTGGGAAAAGAGGGCATGATGCCCTAAAGTGCTGGTACAGGTTTGACAATAGCTATCAATCTACACATGTCCCAGACTTAGTTGCAAATGAAGCCAAAGCTTTTGATGCTCTCACCATTGAAGAAGCTGACAAGTTGAACACTGATGAGTGGCATGTTGATACAGGAGCTACAGACCATATCACGAATCAGCCATGTATTCTCAGCAACATTGTTTCTTATAATGGTTTCGATTATATAATGGTTGGCAATGGGAAATATATTCCTATCACACATACAGGTCAATCTGTCATTGTTCAAAATCAAGCTATTCCCTTATACAAAGTTCTGCTTGTACCACAAATCAAGTGCAATTTGTTATCTGTGTCAAAACTTACTAATCAATTTCCTTGTTACTTCATTTTTTTGAGAGACACTTTTTACATTAAGGACCTGCAGAACCATTCCCTACTAGCAAAAGGTGAACTGAAGAATGGCCTCTATGTTCTGAAGACCACAAAGAAAGTTGCTTACTATCTAAGTAAAGTTCAAGGAGCATCCTACGAGCTATGGCACAAAAGGCTAGGACATGTTAATCAAGAAGTTTTTCATATACTACAGAACAAAGGCGAAATATCTGCCTCAGATAATAAAGCACATTTTTGTAATAGTTGTTCTATGGGAAAAAGTCATAGACTTCCTTTCTTTTCTTCACATAACATTAGTGCAAATCCTTTTGACTTAGTTTACTGTGATCTCTGGGGGAAATCACTGATTATGTCGATACATGGATATTACTATTACGCTCTTTTTGTGGATGATTTCACAGGATTCAAGTGGTTCTATCCTCTGAAGAATAAATCTGATTTTGTTGATTGCTTTGTTCAGTTTTGTAAAATGATCAAAACTAGGTTTATGATTACTCCTAAAGTGTTTCAAACTGATAATGGAGGTGAATTCTTGAATAATCGCTTACAACTCTACTTAAGAGAGGTGGGAATTACACATAGGCTGACATGTCCTCACACACACGAGCAGAATGGAAAAGTTGAGAGAAGACATCGACATATTGTTGAACTTGGTCTCACTATGATGATTGATGTTGTTGTTCCTACGAAATACTGGGTTGAAGCGTTTACTTCAGCTGTGTTCATTATAAATCACCTACCAACAAAAATCCTAGACAAGCTTAGTCCTATGGAAAAACTGACTACACACAAACCTGATTACTCCATGCTTAAGGCTTTTGGTTGTCTCTATTTTCCGTGCATGAGAGATATCACCAAGCACAAACTTGAACCACGTGCTCTGCCATGTCTCTTTCTTGGTTACAGTGAAAAATTTAAGGGATACAGATGCCTTCACTTACCTACACAACGTTTGTATGTTTCTAGACATGTGATTTTTAATGAAACTGTCTTCCCATGTATTACTAACACTACTTCTTCTGTTCCTATGGGAGATTTAACTTCTTATGTTGAGTTTATTCATGCCTCAGATGATGTTACGGATGTCAATGCTCACACTTCTAACTCTGACATGCTCTCGCCCAGTAATTCTACTACTATTTCAGCTGCATCACATTTAGTCAACACTCATGATGCTCATGATTGTGACCCTACTAAGAAGACTCTCAGCAATACCACTGATATTACTTCAAACAAGCAAATTGTCAATGAGGCTGTAGATCTGAATACTGACAATTCCTCTTCTTCTGAAGACAACATAGAGCATATTGAGAATGTGACTGCTACACCATCTCTTACTAATGATCTTATATCAGCCACTTTGAATAAATCACATTTTGAAGATACGGAGGACACTGTGGATTCTACACAGATTCTTACTCCTTCTACTGCTCACACCACTAATCATGTGGCAGGAGATGCTTGTGTAAACCCACCACATGACAGTAATCAGGGCGCTACTGATACCTCGCAGATAACCCCCTTCATTAACACGCACCCTATGGTGACTAGACTAAGGGATGGAATACGCAAACCAAACTCTAAGTATGCTATGACAGCTGATACCTTCCCTTCCCCTCCTAAGACTGTTACTTCTGCTTTGAAACACCCAGGATGGCAAGAAGCTATGTTGCACGAACTGAAAGCTCTTGAGCAAAACAACACATGGGATCTGGTTCCTCGACCACAACATGCCAATGTTATTGGATCAAAATGGGTTTATAAGACAAAATTAAAAGCTGATGGTTCATTAGATAGGCTAAAGGCCAGGCTAGTCGCAAAGGGATATACTCAAGAAGAGGGGGTAAACTTTCTTGAAACCTTCAGTCCAGTTGTGAAGAATCCCACTATAAAAATTGTTTTGTCTCTTGCTACTACTTTTCGTTGGACCATTCATCAACTGGATGTCTGTAATGCCTTCTTGAATGGCGATTTGTCTGAACCTGCCTACATGGAACAACCACCTAGCTTCATTAATAGGTCTTTTCCCAATCATGTCTGCAAATTGCGAAAAGCTCTGTATGGTCTCAAACAGGCGCCCAGGGCCTGGTTTAATAAACTTAGTGAACATCTTCTGTCTTTTGGGTTTGTTGCTAGCCAAGCAGATCTGTCCCTTTTTGTCTTTAAAAACACCACTGATATCATATACCTGCTCCTTTACGTTGATGATATCATAGTCACTGGCACTAATCCTTTGCTCTTGCGTAACTTTATTTCTGACCTGAGCACTGCTTTCCAGCTTCGTGATCTTGGTGATGCTCATTTCTTTTTGGGTATACAGCTACATCATACAAATGAAGGTCTTCTGCTCAGCCAGGAAAAGTATATCCTAGAAGTTCTACATACTGCATTCATGCTTGACTGCAAGCCTGTTAGCACACCTATTCCTCAGCATTTTGATACTGGCCAAACCTCCTCTCTTCTTGATAATCCAACTGAG
This sequence comes from Alisma plantago-aquatica, assembly GCA_963693085.1. NCBI lineage: Eukaryota > Viridiplantae > Streptophyta > Magnoliopsida > Alismatales > Alismataceae > Alisma > Alisma plantago-aquatica. The sequence goes on from OY856415.1 coordinate 394,153,322, forward strand.
TATCAAAAGATTGTGGGATGCCTACAGTATATCACTCTCACACGACCTGACATAAGCTTTGCTGTCAATCTTGCTTGTCAATTCATGGCTTCCCCAACTCATCACCATTTCTCGTTGGTCAAGCAGATTCTTCGATATTTGAAGGGGACATCTAATCTTTCTCTCTTAATATCTCCTTTGACTACATATCAGCTCACTGCTTATTGTGACTCGGATTGGGCTGGATGCCATTTAACCAGGAGATCCACTACAGGCTTTGCTGTTTACTTTGGTTCCACCTGTATCTCCTGGAGCGCAAAGAAACAGTCCACTGTTGCGCGGTCAAGTACAGAGGCGGAGTACATGGCCCTTGCCTCGGCTACAGCTGAACTCACATGGATCTCCTTCTTATGGAGAGATCTTCACATCAGGCTCAACAAACCAGCTTTGCTGCTCTGCGATAACAAGAGTGCTATTCAGTTAACAGTTAATCCTGTCTTTCATGCCAGGTCCAAACATATTGAGCTGGACTATCACTTTATTCGGGAAAAGGTTGCTCTGGGACACATTGTTACTGCTTATGTGCATTCCGACAATCAAATCGCTGATGTCCTTACCAAGCCTTTGCCTAAATACCAACATCGCAAGCTCATCAGCAAACTAGGCCTTCGCTCAGCTACGTCTAGTTTGAGAGGGGGTATAAGCTGATCTCAAGAGAACCGGTTAAGCCGTCTAACCCGTTAACCCGCTTCCGTCGAAGGTGTCGCCTGCATTATAAAAGCCTCGCCGTCAATTGACGAAAGACAGGCTGTGAAGCAAGCCAAGGTTTGAGATCTCCCGCTCCTCTCTTCCTAAAACCTCTACTAGCTTCTCCTCCATCTCTTCCGATCCTCCTCTTCTAATCCTGAATTCCCTCCTCAGGTTTCTGGTATTCAATAATTATAATTTTCACAGTACGGGTTCCATATCCACATTGCTGACGCCTCTCTCTCTCTCTCTCCCTCTCTCTCTCTATGCTATCTAACGTTTCTATATCTTTCATATAATGATCTAGGGTTTGTAAAAGAAAAACTGAAATGGTTTATAGGGTACCTGTCTAGTTAGTTAATAAGTTTGTCAACTAAATTATGTGTTAGACCCTTGCACGTTGAAGTGTCAGGTCCAAAACTGTAAACAGAAGCTGAGCTTATCTGTCAAACCAGAAACAATGATTTTTTAGTACGTTTGATGTCGGACTCAATGCTCGAATATTCTTTGTAAGTTGGAATACCAACTGCTAAGAAGTCTAATTAGACTATATTAAGCTGATAGTCCCTCAAGAAGTATAATCACAATACAACAATTCCCCTTCATCTACTATATGTCGTTACATATGCAAGGAGCATCTTCACTTATCTTTGATCTGCTTTACTCATATATAGGTAAGCCATGGCTATATTGCCTGTACAAAACATCTCTAAAGAATTCTGGTCAACCCATCTATGCGATGGTATGTTAATAGTATATTGTTTATAATTGTGTATTTACAGTATACACAGTAAGTCCTATTGCAAGCATGCCGGACGCAAGAAGAGCCTGTCAACGAGAATGAACACCAAGATAAGAAAAAGCTAGTGGATGCTCGAACTTTCTCAAACCAGTAATAGACTTCCCAAAGTTCTAGAGATTAAACGTTTATGCAGCAACAGGGCACTACATAAAATCTGTTAAGGATTGTGGTAAAATCCATCAAAGCCAGTTTCTGAGAATGCCAAAGATTTGTAAGCCCCATCCATGATCTTCGAGAAATGCTAAAACTGCTTCCTTGATTGCTAGGTTTGGCACAAGCTGGTGTTCTTCCAGTGCGTGTCTTGTGACTGGATCGAAACGTCCCACCTGAAGCAGGCCAATGGGAAAAAGTCAGTAATGTATACACAGAAAATTCAGAGTGAGACATGAGATCAGAAATCCTTACCTTGTGGAGATGCTCCAGGATGGCAGTCCTCTCGTATGTGATCCCCCCAGGAGTTATTACGGGGTCTTGAAAAATGTCAAAGGTAATTTTACAGCACAGATGGTCTGGAACCTGAAAGATTTGTCTGAATATTAATCATATGTACTAAAACCAATTACAGAAACTAATGGCAAGCAATAGAGAGCACCTCAGCAGGTTTGTCAAGAGTTCCTACTTTCTCAGTGATCTCTGACAACAATGCCAACCGATCCATGTGAGCCGTTAGAGCTTCATCTGAATACTCTTCATTTCGAGGACTACACAGATAGCTTTCAGTAAGAGCATCTATGCATGTTTCTCTGAGATAACAAAACAAAGTAAGTGCCAAGGACATGAACGGAATAACTAAATCCCCCATTTTGAGATCTGCTACAGCACATTGTGTAACAATTTTGACGTAAATATCAACAAATTCACAGAATGCCAATAAAACTCACTGTATATAGTGATGTACACCTACTTCGATTTCTGCACCTTCCACAATCGAATTGTTGATTCTTGCTCCCAATTCATGTATTTGGAATTGGCCAGCTTCTGCCGGATCTCTTCCACCATGTGGCCGGCTGGGTCAATATTTCTTGCAAGATCAAAGGCCTGTTGTGAAGCAATGAAGTACAGACAATTTAATTATGGTTTTCTGATATAACCCTAGCTTATGGCAGAAGTCGATCTAATTGACCTGATAAGAAAATTGGATGTATAGTTACAGAAACTCAGCTCCCCAGAAGAAGAAAAAAACTCAGAAAGAAGCCAGCAAGAGGTGACCACATGTCGAATATATGCTTTTATGGTTCAATACTATAGTTGGTTTTAGTAACCTAAATCAAAATAAAACACTATAGCATATCACCGTAAAAGATTTAGCATGCTTTCTTTCTACTTAAATCTCATACTTTCTCTCCAATCCTTCCACTTTTGTTTGTAAATCCATCCAAATTTATAATAGGAGAAACAATAAAATATAAAGGACAAAATTTGAGGAACTATACAACTACTACACCCCAATCCTAATTGCATTCAAAATAAACCATGTATCCCTCTAGCAGAAGAGGTAAGACGACAGGTTGTGGGAAAAAGAACCCATTTTAACGCTGTGAAAACTAATTTCAATCATTTAATTAAACCACCGGATGATACCCCCAGGTGTGGATTTATATAGAAAACTCGTAAGAAGTTCCAACAAGCTTATATCCACTAATGATCCAACTGAAACAAGAAATAAACTATAGCTGAGAAATTGTTAAGTCCCAACTATTACATATAACTACTAATACTGAAGTAATTGTAAAAGAAGCCCAAAACATAAAATCACAGTTATGGGGGATCAATAAAAACAGCGACTAATAATAAATAAAACTCTAATCAAGAGCCAGCAAGCTCTAGCCAGGCTCTAGATGAGCAGCCTGCCCTACACCACATCTACCTCCAAAACCCTGTCTGCTTGTGGTCATGGGCATCTATTTGGCATAAATGCATGTAACAGCTAAGACCTTGATGAGTCAGTTCTCATAGTCATGGAATTGGCCAAGGAAGTGGCCCTGGACAGCCTATACAATTTGACTGTTGTGAGGCCATTTTCCTGCCTAGTGCCTATATAAGATGGATAACTGAACTTTCGGCTAGAAGGCTGAGCATTCCGCCATATGTTCCAACACTCTCCGACATCTCAGCAGATTTCCATCATCTCTATTAATTTCTAAGAACTCTAAAAGCATGCTTGATAAAATTCCCCTGCATATAATCGATGTTTACATGTTCCGTGAGGTAGTTACATGAGAGGGTTTGTATATAATGAAGAAGTCAACGTCTTTCATAGCCTAACATGAGTATTAATGCTCTTCATCAAAGAGTTCATTGTGAGCTGCAAGAAATCAAATATGACTAGATTGATAACTTTCTGAGAGGAAGTTTGCTCTTGAAAGGATAGCTGACATTAATAATGGATTTTACTTAGAAAAGTGTTTAAACACCATCAGCTTAATATGATAAGCATAATCTGCAGGGCGCAAAATGGAAGTAAAATAGGGAAAAATGGTAATATGATACCCGCTCCATTTCCTCGATCCCTGCACCATATTCTTGCCTCTCTAACAATGCAAGTCCAAGCAAATAATGTCCCTGTTTATATGAAATCAAAATAGAGCATCAGAAATATCATCATCAAATAGGCCATAAAATGCAAATAGGGCACAAGTATAGCCAAGTAGATGAACAAGGGTCCTTGTTCAAGATGCATACACAAACATAAGGCAGGAATAGATACTTCATAGACATGAAAGAAAATAGGTACTGATTTGCAATAAAGTAAAACGTAGACCGGGGATAGATGTAGACCAGTAGGTAGGAACACAAAAACACATGAAAGCGGGCAAAAACTGAGATAGCGTGGTGTTATGAGAAACTAAGTTGATTGATTTTCAAAAACATGAAAAGTAACCTTTTTTTTTTAAATTTCACATTTCCGTTTTCGTATGATCCTTTTCTTCTCAGAAATCTTGCCAACTTTATCCTTTAAACTGAATGAATAATGTAGAATGGGGAGAAACAATACACCAGGGTACAATCAAAGCAACTCCATACTAATTGATGAAAAATCTTTCGCTAAAAGTATTCTGATATTATGAGAAACTGGAAATAAAAGAGGTATTCTCATTTCCAACTTCTATGTTTTTCATTGGTTTTAACAATGGAAAAGAGAAAAGGAGGATAGAGTTGCACTTAGTAGATACAAAAGACATACCAAGATAAATGAGTTTCCCGCAAGATTAACAAAAAAAAGGTTAATCAAGAAAGGTTGAATAGTAGGCATGAATTATGGGCGGAAAATGAATTTGTTATTACTATGATGACATATTAATGTCAAAACAAAGGGGTGAGAGGTAGAAAACAATCAGGAAATCCGTATGACAAACATAGTGCGAGACTGGAAATAGTATAGTAGTCTGTGAGAAGAGATCCTGATTATGGAATCACACTATCCAAAAAGCAAGGCTCAGCAATTGCATCTTCAGTTAGTCCCTCTTAGAGTCAACGAGAAGTTGTCTACTAAGAGAGAAGGCCACATGGGATTCATCCCTGCACGACGTCAGGATATCACAACAGGAACACAATGATGTCATCATGAACTTCTTGTCAACTCATCCATAACTAAAAAGTATGGACTCAAGTTGATCCTTGATGCACCCTAATTGTTATAGAAAATTGTGGCATCTCACTTTTTAAAATCATGATAGTGGCAGATGACTACCATGTATGTCTTTGGTCACATTAATAAATTGAACTGACACCCCTTTCTCTTGAAAACTCATATGATGCAGGACAAGTCACGCTCTTGGATCCAAAAGCATGAGGACACATCCTATTAGATTTGACTAGTTCTTCAGTATTATGTTGTGTTTGGTAATTCATTATGCAATTGTTTCAGTTTTAGGACCTAAGTATATGTTAGGGGCCTATTTATATGTTCCAATTTATTATTTATTTGGTTATAATAGGTGTCTAGTAACAAATGTCACGACATCTGGGGTTCAGTCTTCTATTATGAATACCAGATGTCGGGTATATATCCAAGAAGACAAAAAAGATTATTATCATTGAGATTTTAACTTCTAAGGATCGGTTCTCGATCATCATCAAGCATAGTTGTTAAGGCGGCTAGGTGCTAGGCGTTTTTGAGGGGGCACCTAGGCGCTTAGGCCGACGCCCTAGGTGTTTCTGGGTGTTTTGCCTTTTATGAAAAATATGATTTTTTATATTTAGATTCATATTTTCATATATGTAAATATTAAATAATGGCATTATTACATAGTATTCTGTAGAATTTAGGCTAAATGACACGTAACATGACCTAAAATAGAACTAACTGGCCCTTATTTGAACTCATTTGATCCAAATTTGACCTAGTTTACCCTCATCTAGCCTGAACAATACCTAATTTTGTATAAATGACCTTATCAGACCCAATTTCCCTAAAATTTTCATAAATTCACCTAAGTGAGATCAAATTTAACCAAATTAGTCCTAATCTTCCCAAGCTAGAACTATCACCCCCGAATCGTACTTGTTTTCCCCAAATTAGACCTAATGTGCACAAATTTGACATGAGTTTACCTAAGTAAAACCTAATCTTGCATATTATGACCCAATCAGACCTAATTACCCCAATTTTTCCTTATCTTAGCCTAAACAAGATCTCATCTCACCAAATCAGACCCATTTCCCCAAAATTAAACTTGTTTTCCCCAAATTAGATCTAATATGCTTAAATTTTACATAGCTTGGCCTAAAACCAAACCTAATTTTGCATAACATGACCTGATCAAACCTAATTAGCCCTAATTTCCCCTATATTGATCTAAATGAGGCCTGAAACGACCAAATCAGATCTAATTTCCCCAAATTAGACCTAATTCTCATAAATTAGACCCAATTCCCTCAAATCATGCTTGTTTTCCCCAAATTAGATCTAATTTCCCCTAATTTGACAACATTTGGGATAAATTAAACCCATTTCAACCATAAAATGACTCAATTTGATCAAATTCAGACCTAATATATGCTAAATTAACCTTGAAGTGGCTTAATTTGGGCCTAAAAGGCCTTAGGCAGCCACTTAGGTCATCAAGGGGGTCGGGTGCCAAGTTTGAGGCGGGTTGCCTTAAGCCTAAGGCGGCGCCTCAACAGGCACCTTGATAAATAAGTCATCAAGCATTTCTCTCAATATTCAGTCTGTCCTCGCAAAACCAATGAATATCATATGGATATCAAGAGCAAGTTTTTTAATTGTATTTTTTTGTTTTGACATTACATGTGTTCTAATTAAGTCCATGTGTCCTAGGTATCACTCTTTCATATTATTGTGAACGTATGTTGCAAGGTTGCTTGCAATGTAGCTTGTATGAGGGTTCAAGACCACTCACCCTTTTATTAATAGAACTGGATAAATTACATAGAGGTCCAACAATATATAGAAATTACAAATAACAGAATATAAAGAGATATATTAACACTCCCCCTCAAGCTGGAGCGTACACATCGTGTATGCCCAGCTTGTTGCGAAATCTCTAAAATGTTGTTGGACTCAATGGCTTTGTGAGGACATCTGCAAGTTGATCTTCAGATTTGACATGTGGAGTCACCACCTTGCCATTCTTGATCTGATCTCTGATGAAGTGACAGTCAACCTCCATATGTTTTGTGCGCTCATGGAAGATTGGATTCTTGGCAATGTAGATAGCAGCATGATTGTCACATCTGAGCTTTATGGGAGATGCAATGTAGATAGCAGCATGATTGTCACATCTGAGCTTTATGGGAGACGAAGCAAAAATCTTTAACTCAGATAGTACAGATTGAACCCACTGCAACTCGCAACAGGCATGAGCCATTGCTCGATACTCAGCTTCTGTGCTTGATCTAGCCACAACATTCTGCTTTTTACTTTTCCAGGTGATAAGGTGATTTCCCAGAAACATGCACTACCCAGAAGTAGACCTTCTGTCATTCAGATCACCAGCCCAGTCTGCATCTGCATAACCAGTAAGAACAAGAGTAGACACAGGAGTCTTGGGTCTATAGTAGGTGATCCCCTTATCGGGTGCACCCTTTAGATATCTCAGAATATGGCAGACTGCCATCCAGTGTGACTGTTGTGGTGAGCTCATATGTTGACTCACAACACCTACAACAAAAGAAATATCAGGGCGAGTAACTGTCAGGTATATCAGCTTCCCAACAATTTTCTTGTAGTAACTGGGATCTGGATAATTAGTATCATCAGTCATCTCCTTCACATGATAGTCTATAGGAGTAGACACCGGCTTGGATTTACTCATGCCAGCTTCCTACAGTAAATCCAACACATATCTCCTCTAAGATAAATTAGTACCTGCACAATATCTAAGTACTTCAATGCCCAAAAAATATCTCAGTTTGCCCAAATCCTTTGTATGAAAGTGTCCCTGCAATCCTTCCTTCACACGTGATATGACTGTAGAATCGCTGCCAGTGATAACTATATCAACATATACATCATTAATGATGGATCCAACAGAAGAGCTAGAATAACATAAGGAGTGATCAGTCACAGAACGAGGGAAGCCCATCTTTAGCACAACATCACTGAACTTGTCAAACCAAGTTCTAGGAGATTGTTTCAACCCGTAGATGGCTTTCTTCAATCTACACACCTTCTGACACTCCCCCTGAGCAACAAAACCAGGAGGTTGCTCCATGTACACCTCTTCTTGTAGATCACCATGGAGAAAGGCATTCTTGACATCAAGAAGAAATAGAGGCCATTCAAAGGTAGTATCCAGAGAGATAAGAATCTGCACTGAATTCAGACGAGCCACTGGTGAAAAGGTCTCAAAAAAATCAACTCCATAAGTCTGAGTATAACCCTTTGCCACCAGTCTAGCCTTCAACCTCTCAACTGAACCATCTGGATTATGTTTTATTGTGAATACCCATCTGCAGCCCATAACATGTTTCCCTGGAGGTAAGTCAATAAGATCCCAGGTGTTGTTTTGTAGAAGAGCAGCCATTTCCATATGCATTGCCTGTTTCCAGCCAGTATCCTTCATAGAATCAAGATGAGTTCTTAGAATGACCACATAATCAATCCCAAGAGCAAATGACTGGGCCCGCTTAGATAATTTTGACAAACAACACACATTTGCAATAGGATGTCGAATAGTACAGGAACGAGTACCTTTGCGAACATCAATGGGAACATTAAGATCAGATGGTTCTGCAGAAATCTCTCGAGTAAAGGAAGATGGGAAAGGCTCAGAGACTGGAGTCGCTACCTCCTTTGGATCCTGCCTACCTCATCTTCTATAAACATGTTGATATTGTTGAATTAATGTATCACCTACTGGCTGCTCTTCCTGAATGACAGTATAGTCAGGAATGATAAGTGGCACTCTCTCACCGATGTCTGATGCTGGCACTCTCTCACTTTCACACAATTGCTCCCCCTTATTGGGAACACTAGAGAAATATGGTGTGGATTCATGGAAAGTTACATCCCGAGACACAAACATATGGCGGAGACTGGGACAATAGCATTTGTATCCTTTGCTGGTGTTGGAGTACTCAAGAAAGAGAGTCCTAATAGACCTAGGGGATAATTTATCAGCCTTAGGATCAAACTTGTTCATAAATGAAGTACACCCAAACACTCCGAGAGGAACAAGGAAAGGTTGATCTTTTGGACGTAAGACAGAAAAAGGAGTACGTCCTTGAAGCACCGAAGAGGGTTTCCTGTTGATCAAGAAACAGGAAGTAAGTAAAGCATCAGACTAGAACCTCTTAAGGACATTGGATTGAAACATAATCGTCCTGCTAATATCAAGAAGACGACAATTTTTACGCTCAGCTACTCCATTTTGTTGAGGAATGTAAGGACAAGACGTACAATGAATCATCCCAACAGAGCTACAAAATCAGCCATAGCAGTTTGAACATATTCCAAGGCATTATTAGATTGAAGAATTTTAATATTGCAATCAAATTGAACTTTTATTTCTTGATGAAAATGCTTGACAATGGATAACACAGACTCTCGACTCTTTAATAAATAAATCCATGTCATGCAAAAAAAATCATCCACAAAGGAAATAAAATAGCGAAAACCATTATAACTATTGGTCTTTACAGGACCCCAAACATCACGTGGACTAACTCAAAGGGACAAGATGCTCGTTTACTGACACGATTGGGATAAGACAGTCTATGATGTTTTCCCAATTGACAGGACTGACACTCTAATGAAGACATTTGGGATAACTCAGGTTCTAACTTTCTCAAGCTCTCCAACGACGGATGTCCATATCTGTAGTGCCATAGTAAGGGAGAACCGCTCAAAAGGATAGCCGGAGCAGGAGAAGATACTTGGCGAGGCAGAGTGTCACCGTGGAAGAGGTAGAGATCACCTTTCCAAGGCCCTCCACCAATCATCCTCATATTCTTGAGATCCTGTAATACAAAGCAAGAAGGCCCAAACGTCACTGTACAGTTCACAGTATCAACTAATTTTACAATAAAGAGAAGATTAAAAGAAAATGCAGGCACATAGTAACCAGATTTAAGATTAATTTTAGGAGTCAGAGAAACATATCCACTTGCTAACACTCTCCTCACTGAACCATCTTCTATGGTCACAAATTTGTGAGGAATATGTGAGTCAATGGAGTGAAGTAGTCTCCTCATACCGGTCATATGCTGTGATGCTCCAGAATCGACCACCCATGAAGAAGTTGAACCAGAAGCCAGTAGGGAGGTAGCCTGATTACCAGTGGTAGAAGCCAGATTTGTAGAGGAAGAAGAAGATCCCACACTCATATGCTGTGTAGCCAGAAAAAATCTTATCATATTCTTCCTTTGTGAGTGTGATGCCAGAACCAGAACTTGATGCAGACGGCTCAGAAGACTCAGCAGTACTTGCATAGTTTTCTGCCCGTACAGGTGGTGTAGCAGGTCTTCCATGCTTCTTCCAACACTTCTCAATAGTGTGTCCAGGTTTGTCACAGAAGGTGCACTTGGGACGTGCTCCACGTCCTCGTCCCATACATGTACGACCTCCTCGAACTGCAGCGGCTAAAGATGCATGAGAATCTCCAGAAGGTGAGAATATTGTAGAATCAACTGGTTCAAAATTTGATTGTAGAATTCTCGAGTAGGCTTCTTCCAGGCTGGGAAGTTTGTCAGAAGCGAGGATGACACTGCGGGATGAACTGCAAGACGAATTCAGACCCGATAGAAACTTTGCAGTAATCAAGTCATCTCTGTCTTTGACTTGTTCTTAGACAGTCACTGGATGATAGAAGCTCGACTCCTGAGCAATACCTTGGATCACTCTGAAATATTCTCCGAAAGGCTTGTCTCCCTGTCGTTCGGCAAAGAGCCGATCATATATCATGAACTGACGAAGAGCATTCTTTACATGAGAGTAATGCTTCTTCACATCATCCCATATGTCTTTGGCAGTAGTATAGAACATGAACCTAGCAACAATAACAGGTTCCATGCTCCCCCATAGCCAGGTCTTCACTAGACTATTATGATGTTTCCATTCAGCATAGCCTTTATCAGTAGAAGCAGGAGGATCAAAATCAACATGTCGTGCTTTATCTCGGGATTCTAACACTGTATAGACAGCATTCATCCACAAGAGATAATTTTTCCCTTTAAGCTTGATAGAGGGGATAGGCGAAATCTCGTTGTAGATAGTAAATGCCTTGGTGTCCTCCATGATTCAACGGATAGATAGAGTGACAGAGAGATACACGTCACAGAAGAGTAGAGAGTGACGGCGAGATACAAGTCACGACCAAAGATTAGATGTGTTTCTGACGCATCCACAACCCCCAATTGAAAAATTCCCTAATCACAGATGGAGGAGATGTGATAAAGAATTTGCTACGTACGGACGGAGCCTCCGGTATGAGTTTTAATGAGTCGTCTTATGTAGACGTTGCCTTCGGAGTCAACAGGAGGAACCGAGGGCTGCTGACGGGCGGTGGGCCTGCCCGGAGCCGGCGGCTACATTGCTGCCTTGGACGGTGGTTGTTGCGGACGCAAGACCGGAAGTGGTGGTTGTTGCTGCCCTCCTAGGCGGCGGCTGCTGCTGCCAGCAGAGCTCGCTGTGCGGCCCGACGGCAGGGACGTGAAGGAGATAGTGGGGGGAGGCGGCACCCTAGGAGAAACCTTGCTCTAGTACCACGTGAACATATGTTGCAAGGCTGCTTGTAATGCAACTTGTGTGAGGGTTCAAGACCACTCACCCTTTTATTAATAAAAGTGGATAAATTACATAGAGGTCCAGCAATATATAGAAATTACAAATAACAAAATATAAAGAGATATATTAACAATTATCATGAATCATTATGATGGGTTGAGTTCCTTGTTACAATGAGTAATCAACTGATGTCTGTTATAATTGGTTGAATCCTTAAGGACTTATAGTTGAAACTCTAAGTCATCATTGTTCTAGTGTTATCATATCATATGTCGTGGTTGGGATCATCTGTGTTAGGCCCCCTAGAATCTTTTTTTTAAAATCAATTTCCCACAAACAACAATGTACATTAGTAGTTGTAGGCATTGCAAATAATTCAATGTCATATTGAATTTAGTTTTAGCAACTAAATCCGTCTTCAGCCGTTCATTGAGTTGTTTTCCACCAAAACTCATTGATTATACACATGGGATAGATTGTGGGTTAAGGGTCTGAATAGTTTGGTGTAATTTTCCCCAAAAATATTGGAAATCAAGTTCCCTTTCAAATTTTACCTGATAAGTATGGCGAAAGTCCAGAAATGGAGTTACAATTTAGGGTCTAACTGATTTGTTGTAAGTGTAACTTCCATGGAACTGATTTTCACGAAATTGAAATAGAGTTCCAGGAAAACGAGTTCTTAGTGGTTGGTTCGAAACTTGAGTTTCTTGAAAATAGACAGAATACTTCGACGCAGTGACAAAAATTAGGGCAAATATTGGGGGAGGATTCATGTGGCGGGAGCAAGTTGTAAAAGATGTCCAATTCAGTGTGTGGGGATTTGTTCATTATGCAGTACTCATACGAGAGGATGTGTCGGACTTGGAAAGATCAACCTGTAGCTTGAATTTCTCCGGGCTCTGAAGGATTTACCTACAGCTTGCAATTCTGCCTTCACATTAGTTGAATCTATGCAAGTTGTACTAGTATTCACCGTTCTCCGGCGCTGCAGTTCTGATTTGTAGATAGCATATTCAATGTTATCTTGATTGTCGAGGTTGTGGTCGAGAGCTCTCCTACCAGTGTGATTGGGACATTCTCACCTGCTAGCAGAATGGCGCCACCAGGTCCACAGGAAGCATCACGACCGTCCAGGACATAAAGCGGCATGCCTCCTTCTCCGATCACATGTTTTGTGTCGCCGTCGCTCGACAAGTGTAACAAGGGAGCGAGCGAGACGGATTCCAGAAACTCGTTTTCCGACTACTTTTCTAGGGAACTTGTTTACGGGAGTGTATATATATTGCTGGAAGTCCTGATAAAACTTGGGAACTTGAGTTCCGGATTTTCAGTCAAACCAATCAGATGAAATTAAAAAGGAACTCAACTTCCGCTGTTTTCTGGACAATTTACATGGAACCAGTCAGACCCTTAGAAAAAGGGTTCCATAGGAAACCAACCGGAAAACAAGTTCCATTCCAAGCTGTGTCTTGCCTGCACCCTTCTTCCTCTCGTCGAGCCACGACTCAACCAGGCTAGCGACCATAGAAAGAGGTGTAGGTAGTCCTCGACGATCTTTCTACCACCTACGGACTTGGCGTCATTTTGCTAGCGGACAAGATGTCCCAACCGCACCAGTTGCAGGTCTCTCAAGCCACGGCCTCAGCCCAGCAAGCCACCGCCAACCAGCGTGAAGGCGGGGATTCAACTTTAGGTTCGGGGACCCCGTTCCGAGCCCACAAGAATATCAAACGGGATTAATCCTTACGATGTTAATCTCCATTTGAGTCAACATGAAATTCAAAGAGGATTAATCCTTCTGATGCATCCTTTTCATTGAAGGGAGAATAAACAAAACTCTATACCCATGGTGACAGAGCTGACAACTCACTCAAGCTAGATAAATTCTCCGCCCAATCTTTGCCCTAACCCCCAATCTTTGCCCTATTTTCTGGAAAAAATAGGTTTCAAACAAATCACTAGGAACTCATTTTCCAGGAACTCAATTTTAATTTTGAGAAAACGAGTTTCACGAAAGCTACAGTTACACCAAACCAGTCAGACCTTAAGAAAACAAGATGAAGTAGAGGCAAAGGAAAAGTAAATCCATTAGGATGTTTTCCTTTGGCTTGTGTTCCCTTTGTCATAACCTCAGAAAGATGTTTTTAGTAAAAAGCAGCACAAGGATCACAATTTATGTGCAAGGGGCAAGATGATGGGGCATGTGTGTAATAGCAGCAATAGGGAACCCTCTTCCAACAATGAAAAATAAATAGAAGGGTACACACAGAAAATTTGGTTGTATGGTTTATATATATAGTCAAACACTAAGTCACAACACCTAGATTTGACTAATTACATAATGATGTAATTGATGAAGTGATCCCGATTTGGAAGGGGGGGCACCAGCCTAAAGATAGTCTACCTGGCTCTATTACGTGCTCTAACATGCGAAAGAAGATGAGCTCAACAACAAAGATCAGCATGCATGGAACATGAAAACATTGAGGGAAAGAACCTTTCAATACAAAGAAGATATGGAAAAGAACCTGCTTGTTAGTAGAGGCAAAGCCAGTTAAGATCCTTATACAAGTAGATACAGTGTTTCTGTAGAAACAGTAGATAGTATTTTTCATGCGCACATGAGAGAATATTTATGATATTTGATCATCAAGGTGAAACCTGTTCCATGGGAGGGAACCCTATCACAATGTTTTTTTCTTTCTCAAATTACTTGGCCATAAGAGAGTGGTGAGGGGGCAAACACATATCGCATACCCTGCAAGAAACAAGAACTAACTAGATATGCCAATGCATCCCTCCAAGGCACAAATGCTTGTTTAGCTACAGGAAGAAATAAGAAGAACTATGAATCTACAACCGAGCAAAATGAAAGTAGCAGGGCTAATTATCTGTATGCAGCATAGTTCACAGATGACCTGGTTTAATCACGAGATTCAAGTATCCGGTCAGTTTTATAAGCTGATCTCAAGAGAACCGGTTAAGCCGTCATACAGTTATATCAAACAACATATGAGGTCTATAGTTGATTGCATAGGCAACATGTCAAAATAGTGCTGTATAAAAATTCTCAGTCGATTCAGTCTAACGTATGTGCTCAAGATATGTATTATCCTCTTTCTCTTCTGCTGATGCATCCCCCACCCCCAGCTCCTCTAATAGTCCAATGGCATGACACATGAACTACAGCCATGAGATTCTCATCCATAATTATATATTGTATTGTTGATACACATAGCTACTCTCTCTATACCTTTCGCACTTTTATCATCGTTGGGGTTCCTATACTCACATGTGTTGATAGCAGCCTTTTTCCTTAAAGTTTACCAAATGCTTTTATGATATATATAAGCAAATAATGGGCACAACTTAAAGCGGAAGAAGCCATACCATCTATTCCATGTTATAGATCAAGGGACAGAAAAATAACAGAGACTGATGCCTGATTATTAGCAAAATTGATTTAGACGTGTCTGTAATCGACACTCCAATTAGCATTCTGACATTGTTGAAAAATTAAAAAAACCATACAGGTTTTCGTTTCATTTCGACAGACAACACAAAGGTTTTAATAGTGCAGAGAATATATCTAGTATCTAGATATATGAACTACAGATATTAGTATTTGGAGATAGCATTTTTCTAGGCAGAATGCTGAAAAGTGAAAAGTGTAGGTACAGCCAATCGCAATGAACGTACCTTGACACAACGGGCATCAAGTGCTATAGCCTTTTTGCAATCTTCTTCAACTCTATGCCATTCTCTAATAGCAATGTCCAAGGAGAAGAAGAGAGAATCAAGAGATATTTCCCACAAAAAGCAACGTCATGAATAATATCAAACAGGAAGCCGTCGTTTGAGAAAGGACACCTTTTCTTCCGAAAACAGAGGGCTCTGTTCGTCCAGCATGCTGGCACACAAGGGTGAAGCACTATCGACTGCGAAGTTACAAGATCAACAAAACTTATCAGCTCAACTCAAAGGAAGAAAAGAGAACGAGGGAACTGCAAGAAATTCGCGAGCTTTAGCGTTCTGCCTACAGAACTTTAAGTGGGCGAACTACAAATAAATGTCACAGAAATATTGGAGGACGGCGTAAGAAAGCTTTGCGAACTCGAGTTAAGAAGGAAGATCCTAACCTCTGTGTAAGCGTCGATGGCCGCTCCTATGCGGCCCTTGTTGAAGTACTCGTTGCCGCTGACCCGCAGCAAGTCTGCCTGCCTCCTGACGCTCTCCGGCACCGGTGGCATCCGTCGCTATGAGTTCCCCACCGTCCCGATTCTTGATCCTGAAGAGTGGATACGGCGGAGACGAATGAGTATGCAGAGTAAGGCGGCGTTTGTATCATGACTATTGCTTCCCAGAATGAAGTTTGACTTTTACGGCGTCTTGTATGCTTAAAACGCGTTCGTGAATGCGTAACAAGATTTTCTTTTTTAATATTGAGCGGACAGCGGACGGGATGGTCAACGGGTAGGTTTCTTATCTTGTCTTGTTTGAGAAGGGAGTCGCTATCCAGAATATAAAAAGAGCACACAAGTATTCCCACAAAAATCTCATCGGACGTCGGACACCTTTCTTTCGCATATTCCACAAAAATCTCATCAGCAAAATGTCCCTGAAAAATCCCATCAGACATCATTTTCTCGTATATTCTATGTGTACATAGTTCACCTTCACCCCATCAAACATCATTTTCACGTATATTGTATGTGTACATAGTTAAGGTTAATCTAGGATACCTGATTACCTCAAGGAGAATGAATACAAAATGTTTTTGTATCCATATGATTATAGAAACCAATTCGTAATTCACGTATGTCTTGTTGGGATACATGACTCACCTAACTCGAGGCGTGTGGTCGGCAAATTTAGAGAGATATCTCACAAACACTACCGATAACAAGATTATGTCTTGTCATGACCTATGGAATGGCATATATAGACAATAAAAAGATGTCGAGTCCATCTATAGATGCTTATTTGTTCTTATGTGCACCGAGTGGGGTTTCCCAGATAGAGATGTCCGGTATCTCTGTCTTGAACGAAATGTTTAAGAAGAAACACGAATTTGTTAATAAATGCTCATTAGTAAAGAACATATCTAAGAACTGAGATCACACTAATTTATATATGCGAAAACAAATCAAATCAATAAAGGCAAATAAATGATATACACAACGTATAGGCAAGGATAGATTTTGATTAAAACACAAAATATCCAGTCAGTCACTTTCTTTCTATATATATCTTAAAAAATGGAGTAAAATTTGGTGACGCTCATGCACCTCATGTAGGTTACGTGCATCAAAATCACCCAACCAAACTAGTTGTCTCCCCACCTGCTACCGGTCCCATTTTCTGCCATCTCTACCTCCACCTAACTCTACCTCTCCCACCACCTAGCCTGTTGTGTTTTTTATTTTTTGAAAGAGAGAGAAAAAGAAAAGAGGGGAAAAGTGAGGAAAGAGAGGAGGAAAGTGAGAGAAAGCAGGGAATAAAGACCACATGCTGAAATGACAAAAGTGGGTATCACAATAATAAAAAAGGGTGTTAAAAGACCAACAATGAGCGCATAAGGCGTCGTTAACTTATTTTGGGTGTCAATTGCTCATGTTTGGCTACACTTACCCATTCACTATATGTTACTTCATGTTTTGCTGGCATTTCTTAAGTTCATTAAGTTCTAGATGACATTATCTTATTTTCAATGTCAATTATCCATTTTTAGGCGCACTTACACATTCATTGGGTGTCATTTTATGTGTTAATGGACAGTTGATTAAGTTTATTTTTTAGGCGTCGTTAACTTATTTGATAACTAATAATAACGTAATGGCGTCTAAATAGATTTGTTTGACATCTGAGAACAACTTAATGATGCCCAAATGTAGTTGTACGTATTAAATAGGGTGTAACGATATTTCACACCCAACAACAACTTAATGGTGCCTACAAATAGCTAATTGACACTAGAGATGGATCATTGACGCTCAAAAATTATTTATTGACACCCAGAATTATAAAAGTCATTCTCAAGTGCTTTTTGTATGGGTCAAATCATGACTAAGGGTAATTGACAACTAAAAAATAACGTAATGACGCACAAATATGTTTGTTTGACACCCAAGAATAACTTAAAGGCTCTCAAATATGGTTGTGCACATTAAATATGATATAATGATACGTCACACCCAACAACAACTTAATTGATACTCAAGAATAACTTAATGGCGTCCAAATATGATTGTTTGAAGACCAAAAATAATTTTTTTGACGACCAAACACATTCTTATCATATCAACGGATGAAATGACGCCTAATGGTTAATTGACACACAGAGATAGTTCACTGACGCTTAAATATAATGTATTGACACTTAGAAGTATAAAAATGACACTTTTAGATATTTGTGGGCACTTTTAGCATTTTCTGGGCGCTATTTAGCTATTTTAAGGCTTTTTTTAGTCATTTATGGGCACATATTCATCTTTTTCAATAACTTTATTTTTAGACACGTATTCATCAATTTTGGACGAGTTTGGTGAGTTTTGGGCCCTTTTACTCGACTCTTGGGCACACTTAGTCATTTGTGGGCATATCACTATTTTTTGGCACTTTTAGTTATTTTTGGATGCTATATAGTCATCTTTAGGTGTCTTTAGTCATTTTTAGGCGTATATTCACTATTTTCAAGAACTTTATTTTTAGATGTGTATTTAACAAATTTTGGATGCTTTTACCGATGAATACACGCCTAATTATCATGAATATGTACATACTTCTCTCATGCCTTCCATTTACTTCTCTTACTTCCCATCTCTCTCTTCCCTCCTCTTCTTCCATCGCTTTTCTCCTCTCTTCTCTAATCCTCCATCGTCACTTTTCTTCTCTTTTGACTGTATTTTTTATCACAAATCTAATGATTTTTATTTTGTTCAAAAATTCGTCACATTTTAGAAATTACAAACAAAATAATTTTTTCTCTCATCACATCACCTCGACATACTGTTTTTATATTTTTTTTCAAAAATATATCAACATTACTCTTGTTAAAATGTATTTTTATAGGGAATCAAATTATTTTTGACTCGTCAAAAAACTCATCACGGTTCAAAAGCTATAAGCAAAATAAATTTATTTCTCCATGACATAACCTCCACCAGCCACCCAATTAATACTCGTCACGTCACCATCTGAAAATTAATTTTCACCCATTTTTCTCCCCAAGACCACCCATACGTCACCTAAAATTACCCAACAATGCCACTGCCAACTCACCATCTGCCATTACCACTATCCAAAAAGGTAAAACTTCTCAACCCTCCGCAAACCACCTTTCTCCCTATGTTTATCTCCGCGTGAGTGTTTTGTGCGCATAACCAACACATTTCCGAAAAATGAAATAGAGTCCTGTCTTGATTTTCTCTCTCATTATTCTTTTTCTCTCCCCTGCATATTCTCTCCTTTGCGATAGTATGTCATCCCACTTCCATTTTTGTCTCCCTACTCTTTGATTATCTCATCTTCCCTCTTTAATCCCCCCACCCTACCCCCCGCGTTCTCTGTATCTCCTATCCATTCTCCTACTTCGCGTTCTTCTGTTTTCCTTATTCAAGACGTGACGATATTCTTGTGTTTCCCAGCTATATTGTGGTAGTGGGCCTCCAATTTCCTATTTACATAGGACACGGTTGGGGATGTAAAGTTGAAAAAGTGTTTTGAGTGAAAGGAGTATACTTTTTGATAGAAGTTTGTGTTTTAAATTAAATTCGTAGTTTGTTTCTTCATTAATTTTCTCTACACTTAGGGGTCGTTTGGGAACAGTATCTGAAGGAGGGATTGTATTTAAATTTGGTATTCTAAGTACCTGTCGTCATGAATATCGGAGTAATTGATGACTACTGGTAATTTCGGAGTGGTATTTTGATGTAGATAATTGGGGCCTTCTAAATCCCCCGATACCGGCGTGATTGACAAATTCAACGACAAGCCGTTTCTCGCGGCCCCGTGACCACTCCTCTCTCTCTCCTCACGCTCGTGTTGGTCCGTCTTCTCCGTTCGTCGCTGCTATCCACCGTCCACCTCCCTGTCGTCGGAATCCAGAACGGCAAGGAGCTTAAGAACAAGCTAGGTGATGGCGAGGTCAGAGACGACCTACATCGTCTTCTCCTTCTTCCTCCTACCTTCCCACTCCCGCCTTATCCTTCAAACCTGCACGGGCACCGCGTCCGCCACCCTCCCGCTCCACGGTTGCCTGTTGCAGCACAGCAGGTACACCTTCGTGGGCTGGTCTGACACCATCCTCCTCCGTCGTGCCTACGGTCCACTTGCTCTGGAGTCTGGAGGAGTTGCGACCGCCTGAAGGAAGCTCCCCTGGCCCGTGTTGCGAGCGGGAGCAGCAGTACGGCACTGCCGACATGGTCTGAAGCGCAGGTTGTAGTTAGTTCTTCCTTGCAGTTCCCGGAAGTCACAAATAAATATGTAGTGAAGAGTAACGCATCCAAACGGGACCCTACCTCTACTAGCTGTCTTTTATCATTCTATAAAATAGAATAATTCCCGTTTCATATCTAGGAGTGTTCCCTAAGAATTTTCTTTGTGTTTCCTTGTCAAGGAATATGATGGCCTTATACTAGACTGGAGCATGTCAAAAGTGATCAAGTGAGTATTGAGATGATTGGGGGTAGTTGTCTGTTTTACGGGTTGAATTGTTAAGAAGATTGAGGATGGTTTTATAATATATACATTCTTAGGTGAGGCCGTTCCCTCATATGTCTTGGTCATAGTTGTGTCAGTACTTATTCCTCACCAATTCATTGGTCACCTTTAGGTTGTGTTTGGACGTGGTGCAAAAAATAGATAGGGAGGGGACAGTGACAAGGAATGAGAAATTGTTAAATGTGTTGTTTGCTAACACGTGCATGGGGAAAGGGATGGGGATGGAAACAAATTTAAAAATTATTATTTGTTACATTAATAATGGGACGGAGAGGGAAAACTTCTTTGTAAAAAAATACTATGTACACGTATTAAATCATATTTATTTGAATTTTTTTGCATGTATGTCTAAATAAGTAGTGTGAGTCGTGAAATTACTACTACAGAAAATGCTTTTTACAACAGTTCCTTTTCTCAATTTACAACAGGTGTTAACCGTTGTATTAGATCGTGTGGTCTTATGGGGGGTGCTTTACACAACATGTGATCGCATGTTGTAATAGATGTATTTTATACAATAGTTGAAACATGTTGTCTTTTAAGGAATGGCCTGTTGTAATATGGGTATTTTACACAACATGTGGTGCACCTGTTGTAATATATATTATACAACAGTTGAACGACGTTGTCTTTCACGAAACACACCCGTCGTAATAGGGGTATTTTTTACAACATGCGGTTCACCCGTTGTAATATATATTATACAACAGTCGAAGCATGTTGTCTTTCACTAAACACACCCGTTGTAATAGGTAGGTCTATTACAACATGCAGTGCACCTATTGTAATATACATGTTTATACAACAGTTGAAGTATGTCGTCTTTCCATACATTTAACTGTTGTAATAAGATTGTTTAGACAACATGGTGTGTGTCTGTTGTAATATACACAATTTATACAATAAGTTATGCATGTTGTAGTTCACTAGAAACACCTGTTGTAATAGGTGTATTTTTTCCTGACAAACCTATTGTAATAGGTGTGGATAACACAACATGTGCTGTTTGTTGTAGAATCATACATTTTACAACATATTATTGACTGCTGTCTTTGATTAGAGTTTGAAAGGTCATATATCGAACCAATTGTATTGATCAAATTAACCATATTATTAATAAATTATAATAAATATGCAATTATACTTTTTCATTTCACAAACAAACACATAGTTGAACAAAATTTCCATCAAACCTTGAAAGAAACTCGTACTAAATTTAATTAATATTAAATCATCCATACAACGATTCAATAATACAAAGTACTGAGTATCCACTCTAGAATCAAACTGAAAACTAACTAAAAAAGTTTCACACACTGGTCTATGGTAAAGAACAAATGTCTCCCCCACATGTCACATAATCTTATGTGTGCTCAAGAACGCATGTCGCCCACTCGTTTCAGACCTCATCGATTTCTTCTTGGTTGAAGCAATGACCAATATACTTCGAATAATACCGCAATCATATGACAAATATATCAACATATTGTGATATTTTCAATTTATTTAGAAATTTGAACAAATTAAAAGAATATAATGTTAAGTAGCTTACACATTCAGGAATATTTCTATTTCTCGCATCAAAGATGTCTTTCATATACTTCAGCACATAATACCTGCAATCTGTATTGTTCGGCTGCTTTGGACACTATACAAAATAAATATTAATTTGTTATCCAAATAATTGTGAGAACTTGTTAGCAAATAAGAGGATGGAAAGGTATAAATAGCCAGAAAATTTAATAAAAGGTATGTGTAAACAGAATAAAAAATGCTATAAGAGTGAAAAAGGCATGGTTTATTGCTGAAGAAGGCGTGGTTTAGATGCCATATTGGATGATGCAAAACTTTCTCTTACAAGAGGGGGATTTTGTAGTGAAGAATGACACCCTTCCAAAAGGAACCTTTGTTAAACTGTAGCCTCACACGAAAGATTTTTTAGATATATCAAACCCCAAAGCTATTTTGGAAACAACTCTCAGGAACTACTCGTGTTTGACAACTGGAGACAGTATCATGGTAGCTTATAACAATAAAAAATATGGTAAATTTCAGAGAAATACATTACGTTTCCTTATCTTAACAAATCTATAACCACATTCTGATAATTGCATCCATATCACTTTTGGGTATATTATTTTTCATTTCTACCAAACTATTAACTCCGTTACTCTACCGGTCAACAGGCCACTCAATCCTTTCTACATTTTTCAGATGAACATGTGACCCACCTTCTCTCCCCTCCCCACATTTTATTTCTGGTCATCATTGTCCTGCCACGACATGACAAGTATGATCGTGCTGCTACGGAAGATCTTATGATCTCCTGTAGGTCATTGCTAGATTTTTTTATTGCAATGCCATCAGCCACATATTTCCAGGAACATAATTTGGTACTACTTTAAGGTCACATGCAACTGCAAGGTAGAGATTTCTCCTTCTCTAACTAGATACAATGCCACTAAATAACTCATGGCAGAAAGCAATGGAGCCCATATTTGTGCAAGCCTTGTCGTGGGAAAAATTGTGGCAAGTCACTACAGTAGGATTTCCTCAAAGATCACATCAAGAGAGAGATTGCATCATCTCTATTTAGGTGCGTTGGTGTGGAGAACTAAATATGGCAAATGCATCATCTTTGTCTAAGCATGAAGAAAATTGACAGGCGCCCCATCTCCGTCAAAGTCTCCATGTTTAAAAGGCAAAGGAGACCCAGTTCTATCCAGACTCCAAGGCATGAGGAAAGATGTGACAATATATAGATATAGTTGTTGCTCCAGACGCCAAAGACAGTGTGCAGAATTTCTTTGTATAGCCAACTCCCTCATTAAGAGAAGGTGGTTGTGGAATCCTACTGCGTTGCATCTTCAATGAATGTAAATCAATCTAGCTATGCTATGACCCTTTAATATAAGCCTATTTAGCATCTAGACATTTTACATATATAAACTAATATGCGGTGACCCATTGCTGCATTTATTTTTCCTGATTTGCTATCTGAATGGATGTTCTTGGCAGAACAAAAAGGAGCAGAAGAAGGTAAGGGAAGTAGGCATTTTCAAAAAAGATCTCAAAGCTCTGAAAGAGAAGATAGAGAAGTTGGAGATTATGAGTGAGCACTTTCCTCCTATTTCATTGAACATCATCACATGTAGCTTTACAATTTTTCTGAGAAAGAGAAATGGTTACTTAATGAAAAATATTGCAACTTTTTCTGATGTTTTCCAATTAGTTGCTTCTGTGTTATGATATTCAGATTTTTTAAATAAAAAAATCTTAACTTAACAAAATAAATGCCTATGGTAGGTGAGGAATTCATCTCACAAGCAAAGGTAGAAAACACAGAATATTTAATCACTGAAGTCACCAATTTTCAGCTCTACTCTCTACTGATTGTTAAAGAATGGTTAAAAGGGAGGGCATTACGTTCCTTCTAGGATTTAATTGAGGCTAATATAAAAAGAAGAATATCTGAACTAGATGTTAGGATGAAAACAACAACAATAATTTTAGACCAGAGGTGCGAACTCCTGCAGCTTTGGCAGGAAAATACTATCATACTAAAAAGTCATACCTGCAGCTTTGGCAGGAAAATACCATCAAACTAAAAAAATCATACTTGCAAGCATGACCTACGTTTTAAGGAGCGGGCCATACTCGGATATGAAGCACCGGGTCTCAAACCTTTGAAATTTGAGGTTAGGTAGGTTTTGAAGTGGGACCTTTATGTTGTGGCAGTAATCCACTATGTTCTGCTTTAGTCCCTCTTTTTTGCAAATTATATTCCACTTGAGTTTTTTAACCAAAAAATAAAATAAAAGCATACATATAATGTTTATAAATACATTATATGTATCCAATATTGATATTACATTAAATATGTATCATAAATGTCTATATTTTCTTATTTCTATGTATATATAACACACACACACAGAGTATCCAAAATTGGATTATTCAAAATCCAACCCGAATTCGGCTGATGTTGGATTCAAAATTTTGAACTCGAATACGGATTGAAAGTGCGGATTCCAGATATCCATTCACAAGCCTACATAGCAACCACATAAGCAAGAATATACACATCTGCAGATTTAGAAGTCACTGTATATTTGTTGCAAAATTTGCTAGTTATTCTTTCCTTTTTTTGATTAATAGACGAGAGGGCAAGAAGCTAGAAGCATGGTCTGCATTACTCTATGATATACTACTCTTAACTGATTTCATTTTTCTTTTAGTGTTAACTTAGTCTTCATTGTTTTGGCTTTTAGAACACCACATTTTTTTTCATTTCTTTCAATATCAACGTCGCTAGATCTCTAACGCAAAAGAGTACAGCTTTGATATAACGTTAGACATGCTAGTAGAGAGTGTTCAGATTTGTGACACACCTGAATGTGACTACAATTCTGCAGTATTCCTTCTTACCATGAAAGCTGAAACAGTTTGTTTGAAGCTGACTTGTTATTAACTATTGCACAATGTTGTTCGACTTTATACTTCTGTCACAATTAATATATAACAACTTGCTATTGTTTATAATGCAAACCATACAGAGCACATTTTCAATAAAGATATTCATGAAGTAGTTTGAGAAAGCAGTATAGCCTGCTTCCTTTCTTATGTAGAGGTTGCAAGTCATACAAAACACATATTCAATAAAAACATTCACAAAGGAAAAAGATTCTCATGAAGCTAAAAGTAAGTCTATAAAGGATGGGATGGATGTCTTCACTAAGGTTGATGACCTCAAGATGATGTTGGCACATCAAGAGAGACGAATTACATTGTTGTATGACATAGTTACTTTTGCGATATGAAGTACCACCCTACATTATAACACAAATGCTCTGTAATTCTTGGCAGCACACAGGAGAAGTTTATGGTGAAAATTCTAAAAATTATGCATTTGGATTCTATTCCATTACATTGTTTTTGTAATATACTTGATTTTATGACTCTTTATTACCAGTTTATTAAATGAAAAGAAGATTTGTAAGAGTGAATTCATCTAGGCCATGGCCTGCTATAACCATATGTAGCATAATTTTGCTGCTTCACTTATGAAGGCATGGGTACAATGATAGTTAATAAACTCATGACTTTTATTTTCACCTTTGATCATGTACCAACATTTCTCATGAAATTCTTTGCCACACTCACAAACCAGCCCGAGGTGTCAATAGACCAAGACCATTTCTTTCCATAATTTTCATCTTTAATGTCACTTATTGTGTTTCATACTATTTTTCATACTAATTTTCCTCCACTTTTTCTCTATTTTTCTCTAAGAAATTGTAGGTGTCTGGCTGCATACAATCTCCAACATCATTAAACCCATGAAGTACCCCAATTGTAGAACATGATGATGGAACAGCCCATCGATGACTTCTAGAATCATGGTTTGGTATACAGGAAGCAAGGTATCTTGGTTTTAAAGCTGAACTTATACACTTTGGTAAGTACACTTCCATCTAGATTATGTACTTGATTTTCAATGTGTTTTACTGGTCAAAGACAGTTCATTTCAGACTCATATATAACATCTTGAATTCCTCACAACAAAAGAGTTGGAACATATTATGTCACACCCTGATCTCACACTAACCACTAATCACGAGATTAGGGCGCGACGGAGGGACTATCACATAAACAAAACACTGAAAACTTTTTCTTTTTAAAACCTCGTAATGATATCCGGATTATTGTTGTAAACTAAAACATAAATAACTATTGCGGAAGCATTTCAATTAACTGGCTAGAGAACATAAACAGAGTTTACAACATGTAACATTGTTTAACAGAAAGTAAAACGTAACAGTTAATTTACATCTTTTACACATTCACCATACATACTCTCTCTCACCCACACCATGTCCCAAGGACCGAGGGGAAAGGACTAAGAGACCACTATCTAACTGAACTAACTTCATATACCTTCTACAGATTAAGCGTTAGGATGAAAGGATCCTTCTGATTCCTGGAATTTGTCGCTGACCTGAAAATGTTTGAGTAGAGGAATGAGCCTACTCGCTCAGTGAATAGTATTTCACTTAGCCATCATCGGATAACTCCATATTTTACATTTAACAGGAATATGCAAATAAAATAACAAACTGAGCAGTTCTAATTAAAACAGTGTAATTATCATAGAAAAAGTATACTGAACATTTGAAGAACAAGTATTATAAATTCTAAATCTGAACATACACAAGTTTCATATTAATCTAACTTAATTCTAAGTAATCATCTTTTAACTTATGCCCTGATCATATGCAGTGTAATCTGCATATAAAGTCTCGTAGCGAACTACGAACCCACCGTACAAGACTTAGCGACACACCCGGGAAATGCTAAGTCTGACTGCTGTCCTGGTCTGCGCCAGGACTCTCAGGCGCTCAAGGGCCTCACTGCACTCTCAAAGAGTGTACTCTAGACTCCTCCTCTAACCTGAGCACACAGGCGGAGAGTCTGGGTTACCACCGTGACACACGCACGGATTATTGTTGAATAACCCCTATTTACTCCAGTGCCACCGTGACACACGCACGGATTATTGTTGAACACTGCCTCTCTGTCCTCGTGCCACCGTGACACACACACGGATTATTGCTGAACACGAGCCACCGACCATCTAGACACACGCTAGGTAGGTCGTTTCACCCCTAAGGCACAGACCTCCAAAAGGGGTTCTACGGTGTCAGGGCATCTAAGTCTAACACATTTTATTATAACAAGAAAACTCTTATAACATTGTGTCTCTCTCGCACATATTCGACTACTGGAATATAATGTAATTCTGCAATTCACTAGCTGAAACCAGAAGTTCAACTTTCATAACATTTCTATATATAGTACAACAACTATTCTCTTATATTGCAATAACTCATAACTCAGCTATGCTTTCATGCAAACAGATTCGTTCACTGTAAATAGATTTCATATCTATTCCACGTCTCTATACTGATTTCATATTTCTGAACATTCAAATATACTGTATTGAAAGGAATACTCAATCTGAAATACGTTATCACATTTATTCGCATCTTACTGAAATTACACGTAAGACATGCACATTTATATTACTAACCATTTCATTTCGTTCGAACTATGCAAATTAAAAGTCTAAGGATGCTAACTATGCTCGGCATCCGGGTAATCTCTATTACCCACATATACACATAAACATTATTTTTCATCTATAAATATGACTTAGTATCAAATTATCCAGTTTCGATGCTAAACATCCATTTTATGCTCAATGTATACATTGCAGTTGTAATACAGGAAATTCTATCATTTTCATCAATCATATTACGTATTTCAAGTTCCAATGAACCATATAAATTCATTAATTCAATCCACACTGATCAGATGCTAAACTAAATCATATAACGGCATAAGGAAGCAGTTTATGAAATAAAATTCGAGTAACGCCAAATACTGTCCAAAAGCCAAGTATCGCTACGAAAAATGCACAGTTTACCAAAAAAAATTCCAACTAATAATTTAAATGATGATAACTAAATGAACTCCTACTCACAGCGTTTCGAACTGTCCGGGTTCGTCCGGAATTGCGTCCAAGGACCAGTTTTCAGGTGATTTCTGGGTCTTCTTCTACCTCGGTTCAGTTCTGACTCGAACTTGCTTCACACACACGTACAGGTTGATAGGGGAACTTGGCTAGGTGCTCAGTCATGGCTAATTGAATTCAGTTGGATCATGCTGGATAGGATCTCAGCCTGTCTTTAACGAACATCCCATCAGCCTAAAGAGGCATGGTCTGAGCACTGAAAACCAATTCAGTCTCCCGAGCAGCCATTAAAAATCCAGTTGGGTTTCTCCACGCTCCTTGGGTGGCCGAAGAAGGGTCGAAAAAGGTCTATCCGGATGATGGGCAACCTGCCCAAACTGGAAGGGAGGGAGTGAGTTCTCAGAATATGGCACTCTGGAGGCAGAACAGATCACCCAAGATGTAAGCAGTTCCCGATTGTAGAAGGGCGATCGGAAACCCTGAAATTCCTCGCTCATGGGATAGTAACGGATCCTCCTCTACCTCTATTTCCCCGGGGAACTAAGGGCATCGATTACATGCTTCTCTTCACTCACAAACGGTCCATGATTTCTACTTCGTGCAGTTGTGACGGCTGCAAGGTAGGGCGCCGCCCCTGCTGCTTCAAGGTGCAGGTGGCGCAGAAAGGAAAAGAAGGGGAAAGAGGAGTGGAGGCGACGTCGTCGGCTTTGTGGCGTCGCTCCTAGCTGCTGGACGCTGGCCGACCAGCGCTGCTACTGCTACTCCTGCAGATCGGAGGCTCCGCCCAACTGGTAAAAGTGCCGCTAGGGCGAGCTTGGGGAAAAAGGAAGGAAGAAGAGGAGTGGGCGGAGGCAAGGTTGTCGATTGGTGATGCTTTGATGCACCAAGATGGCCTCTGGCCATCGTTGCAGCTGCTGTGCTGCTGGCTGGCGCTGCTCTGTGCAGTAGGTCGAGCTGCAGGCTGGACGCCATGCTTGGGGGTGCCGTCCTAGGGTGCAAGCAAGGTGAAGAAATGAGGGTAAGATAGAGGAGGAAGGGGCGGAGGTCGATTGCCG
This sequence comes from Alisma plantago-aquatica, assembly GCA_963693085.1. Taxonomy (NCBI): domain Eukaryota; kingdom Viridiplantae; phylum Streptophyta; class Magnoliopsida; order Alismatales; family Alismataceae; genus Alisma; species Alisma plantago-aquatica. The sequence continues at coordinate 394,182,349 of OY856415.1, forward strand.
TTAAAATCACCCACAAATCGCTCTGCCTTCACTCCTAGGTTGCGGCCGATTGAGCAGCTTCCTACGGCTGCTTGGGCGCCGCTCCTGCGGTCTCTGCTATCGGGTAGAGGAAAATGGATAAGGGAGAAAAGAAATAAAGGAAAAACAGAATTATAAAGCAAAGTATTTGGAAATTTGCAATTTAGATCCCTAGGTCTTGATAATACCATATCTCTCACCTCGCTTGTCCGAATGAAGTAATTCTTTTTTGCAAAACTTCACACATGGAATCCAATACGATCTCGAAGCAAGAAATCACAATTATTATCTTGTCACAACTGATAAAAGCACCAATTGCATCTTGGCATTTAACTTAACTCAACAATTAACACTGAAATTGTCATTAGATACCTCGGATGATTAAATCTCAACTATTGATTCACGACATAGCTTATCTTGATTAACAGTGTTATTTAATAAGATACCCATCACTAATCAATGTGTTTACTGATTAATTTAGAAGTGGGTCATAACATATTATTATCCTCTATTAAGAAATAACTTCTACCTTAGAAGAAAAACATCCTATCTATAGCTTTAAAATCAGTAGAAAGTATAAATCATGCATCAACACTCCAAATGAATACAAGAAGACCTAGCATTAACAAAGACCACCTACCATATATAGAAAGTTAGAAATAGAGCACTTGAATAACTATTCTTCAAGGAGCTCCATATCTGCCACATTTGACATGAAACTACCCATTATATCTCCTAGACATGGACTTGCATCTTGCATCAACCAAAAGATGTTAATTTCATAGTTGGGAAGATAAATATTTGTGAACTTAGACATGCAGTAGCTATATTTTCTATCTAAACTAGTACATAATAGTTCTTAAGTCAATTAAGGATAATATGAATTACTTATGTTGAGTCAATAACATGACTAGTACATTAATTACCTAGTCCAATTTCCTTGCAAAATGATGTCTCCATGATAATTATGGCTACTTCTTTTCATCTTTTTTGTTTGTGGTGGATATTTGATTTTAGATCTGAATTTGGATTTTCATTTTTGTAAACTAGAGTCATGGAGGGCTGAGTTTTAGATTTTTTTTCCTTACAGTGACAAATATTTTTGTCTTGTCTATATGTAGTTGGACAGTGAAGTATTGTTTCTATAGTTCCGGTTGAATACATTTCATTCTCTTTGGAGATTTACTTTGTACATATATATATATATATAGTTTTAGAACTTTTTGTTGTTCTATGTTGATACAGAGCGATTTATAGAAGTCAATTGAATTGGGCAGGTTGTCAATACAGAGTTTTATGTTGATACAGGTTGTTGAGTCTTGTTGTTCACTTTCTACAACGATTATTCCTTACTATGTTTGGAAATTATTCATTCATGCATGACAAAGCTAGCCAAGAGGATGAAAGTATGAGGCCTCATGAATTTCCATTATGCCATTTTACCTTTGGCTGATGTTTATATTCTTGTGGAAAATCCACTTGCTTCTCGTACAATGCCTTTTCTATCAAAAATCTATTAGCATCCCTTTAGTTGGACCTTTCTTTTGTAGTTTAGATGTTGGCTCCTCTACTTTGGATCACCGTCAGTTTCTACAAATATTTCATCTAAACTATTCTTTCATACATGACTGTACTCTTTTCCTATGAGGAGCCTATGTATTCAGCGCTAATGACTAAACGACTGATTTTGTTTTCTAAAATATTTGAAGCTTTTGTTCTGAAGTTTGTTTCACTATAATGAGCAATATATAAACCTATAATGACTAAATACTGATTTTGTTTTCTAAAATATGTGAACAACAGTTTAGATACTGACAGCAGCTAGCAGCCACGATTGTCACCTAGAATGCTATCATCAGTGGATGTGAACAACCTAGGAAGTGCTGCTTTTGAGTGGTTTTATCACATTAAATTTAAGAATGTACGTCCAAATCAGATTACATATGAGATGCTCGTTGAATCTTTTCCAAACTTGCTTATGATATGTGTGTGTGAGCTAACAGTGAAGACTTACAAGCTTGCCATCTTGTGATTTGCTTACATTGAAAAACAGAGAGCTTATGTTGTACGCCTATACATTGTACTAAAATAGGGTGTCCTACTTTTCTAAGGGGAACAAGGAGAATGAAAAGAGAACAGTAGGGAAAAGGCTAAGGGAATAGGGAGAAAGGAAGAAAAAAAGGGAACATACATTAGGGAAGAGGCTAAGAGAATAGGGAGAAAGGGAGAAGGATTCTGGAGTGTACAAGGGAAGAGATTAACAGAATTTGGAGAAGGGAAGAAAGAAAATGGAGAGTGAGATCACAGAACAGGGAGAAAGGAACAGGGAGAAGGGGAAGTATTAGAAAATGATGCTAATTGAACATCAAGTCAGTTGATGGTGATGAGTAAATCAAAGTTGATGCTATGCACATTATTGACCTAAAAATGATGTTAATCAGAAAATCTAGAATAATATTGAGTATGTAATTAGTTGCTATCAAATAGCCATATAACCAGGTAGGTTGATGCTGCTAACCACATCCGCAAACAAACACATTTTTAATATGGTAGCATTGAAGAAAAAATAAAGACTTGGTGCAACAAAAATGAGGTCTTGTTTTATTGAGTGCAAACGATGACACTGCCAATAGAATAGTACGGTGATAGTGAATATAAAAAGACAACTACACTCATGTATGTGCATCTCAACAACAAAATATATCATATTGTAGGTACCCATGAAAGAATAAACCAAAAAGAAGCCGACAATGAATTTGTGAGGTAGATTGTTTTGAAATTTTAGCCGATGGGTCAACACTCCATCTATAGTCACCTAGTTGTCTTTCAGTTTATTATGTGAGAAGGTAGCAAGTAGATGCAACACAACAACCAAAAAGACAAACCGATGCATCTGAATTATCACAAAGCAAAGAGGACTCTACCATGGCAGGGACACCAATAGAGAGATAGATAGTGAATCCAATAAATAAGCATGTATATGATTTTTGAGCATGATTGGAAGTTAAGCATGTCCATAACATCATTGGGCAAAGAAAGAGTAGTGGGTGGGCTGCCCTGTTTTGGTCCTTCCCTACAATCAATCAGCAAGACGAGGAAGAGAATAGTTTAGAGATGGGAGTTACATTCTCAATCTCGCGGGAAGGGGTCTCTGCTAGGGACTTGATGTATTACAACCCTGGTAGACAACACTCTCGTCCTCGATTTTAAGGTATGGATGAAAAATGAGACATGACTTTTTATTAGAGTTTGGAACAACTGCGATCTATATTAACCCCATCACACAGTGGAACCATGGGTGGATAGTTGGTATGCAGAAAGGGAAGGAAATTTGTAACAATATAAAGGAATAAATAAAAGCAAAAAGAAGAAGAAAAAGTTAGAGGAGAATAATTTTGAATTTGATTTTCTGTAGAGAAGAAATCAAATAATAAGAATCACTTTTTGACGGACTTACATACATGTAATAAGAGAATCACACTTTTTCAGTATCTCTACCACCTTGTGTTGTTATGCTACTAAATCCTATGTTGCCTGTTGGGATTATTATTAGAGTATATAAGCAATATCCACAAACTCCCTCTTGGCAGACATGCCCGCGAACAGGTGCCTCCATTGCGCCACACCCGTCGTGGAGCTGAGAAAAAGAAATGTATCCACTCCATTGGTGTAATTGAGGGGGCATGATTGTAAACATTGGTGTGAGAAATTAAACCTATCTAGCTGAGAAAAGCATAGCCTATAGGTAATTTCATATAATAGGTGAAACAGTATGAGAAAAGGTCTAGTAAGTTGTATTTGACATAAAATATAATATGGAGTATGGCCACAATATAAGTATGAACCGAAGAGTGATGCAATACCAAAACAATTGTGATACCAGAAAAAAACATAAAGAAGTGACAGGACACTTGATAATTTCCTGGTCGTCCTATGAAGTGAAGGAAGAAACACCTAAGAATATCACATACAACAATTAACAATTGCCCTTGGATGCCCTTGTTGATATTGACCCGAAGAAGATCTAATCGATATATGTAAAAATAAGAGCATTTGTAAAAATAACACCATATCAAATCAAGTAGCAGAATCTGAAGAAACTAGAACAACACTTCTATTGGTGAATCAGAAAGCAGTATTTTTCTGGATCAAAATGGTAAATTACCTTGATAATTTCCCATTTCAAATTCTTCCTATATTGCACATCTCTCTTTTGATAATCTTTATGAGTCCTATTCAAATTCATATCAAGAATTCTATGCATTAGTAACTATATATGGAACTTTCAATACATGTATTATGTCATTGAAATTGTTTTATGAAGTACTTACAACTCCATGAGTTGTTCCACGTTCTCACGTAATTTTCCTCGTAACGGATCAAGATAGTGGAACTTACCCCAAATAGGGTCAAAGACGCAAAGTATCCAATGTCCCTACGCATACATGAGTATTACATTTTAAGATTAATGTATTTTTAAGCAACATTTAAAGTAAACAAATAACAGACAATCGACAAAATGTATGCGTACCCCACATTATAAGGTATAAAGAACAATTCTAATCTTTGTTTCTTCCCTCTAATGAACTGATATGCTATGTACTGCGCCCGAGTCTCCACTTTATCATTGTATAACAGATCTATAAAATGTGGACATATAAATCCAAATATATTAAATATATTTCCGGATGTCACTTTGTTGAACAAATGCCTACAAAAAAACACATATTTAGTCTTTGTACTTTTATAGAAACACATAATTAGTATTTGTACTTGTATAGAAACACATATTACTCGTATAGAAACTTACTTTATGTACACTGATATGTGCGAGGCTTCTAGTTGGTCTTTATCATGGCATATTTTAACCAATTCTGGTGTGATAATCAGCTCATGTGTGTAACCCTACATCTTCAGACATCTGAAGAGAGATGTTACGATTCTCATCATCTTCCACATACACCATCAACAATTTCAGCTTCGTTGGAGGCTTTTTGCATGTTGGCTTGACGGGACTTGAGACTTCATCACATTTTTTTTTCTAGTTTTTGAATTTCCTATTTGTGTGCTTATTGATTCCCTCACTTTTCTTTGAGACAATGAGTCTTGGGATTCCTTGCATATGATTATAAATAAAAAATATAGTTTATTAATATACATGATTCATTTCAATAAATTAATAAAAACACTGTCAAGTTATCACATATACCTTCATATTTATTTTGATCAATTCTGTAGGCCAAGGAAGGTAGATGCCTATGCCTTGACAAACTTGATAAACTTCAGCCATATCTAAAGGTATTGGCACACTTTCTTCAGGCATCAACAAGGTATCAATTATCACTTTTTTGTGTTTTGGATCCAATGCCACATTGTGAAGGTTAATTGGCTCATTTGTATGAGATATATACACCCTTCCATCAGCTACTGAACGTAATGGATTATCCAACATCAAAATACATTTGTGATAGCCCTACAAAAATCAAATATAGATATTGTCAACATGAGAAATGACTATCTCTAACATTTACTACATAACAAACTTGTTGATTACCTCAGGTAGATGTGAGAATTGTGCAAGTGGACAATTAGATTTGGAAGTAGGGTATTGGTCTGTATCCCCAACATTGTCGAGATCCTTGCCCGTATTCTTCCCTTCAAGATACTTGATCTTCATGGCCAAATCTTTAATGGGTTGTTGCATTTATAACAGCATATGGGATGGTTGATCATCTGTTCGAGCCACACTTTGACAATATTTTGTAATTGTTATTCCTGGCCCGGTTGCTCTCGCATGTCCTGGGTGATCTTTTTTTCCCAATGCCATTGTTAACACATCATTACATCCCTTCTCACTAATGAGTCCCTCAGAAACTTCCTGAGATAGAGCATCCTTGCAAAATATAAAACATTCATATGTAAAAGTAATAAAAACTATATATTGTGATGAAAAATCAACGAGAGAAAAAAATTAAACTTAAAATCTTGTACACCACTTCCTTGACTTTATCACTAGTAACAACACCAATTTTTTCCATTCTAGCTCTTTTCCATAATTCTGCTCTAGAAATCTTTAAAATAACTGGATCTAAACTATTCTCATTGATCTATTTATAATATGATAAAACCACAATACTTTTATACCTCTATATGAAATTTCACAAATCACTTTAAAATGAATCAAATCTTACAATTTCTTGCTCTAGGCCAACATATCCTTTATGAGAAATTCTAGGTCGATACTCATTCTTTGACGATAATTCTCTTCCAGCCTTACTTCTTCTCTGGTTATTTTTACGAACAATAAATATGAAAATATATTTAAATGTCTTACAAGCAAAACAACAAAAGTATACTAGTTTATATTATCACCTTAAATTCTTCGGTCAATCGACTCATGACAAAATCCTCCCATTGATCTGCAGATATAAAATCATATTCTTTGGGTGGGTGTTTGCATATGTTTCCATCTTCGTCCCTCATGAATTTTCTTGATAACTAAGATTTGAATTCCCTCCATCTATCATTGGCTCTTTGTAATACCCACTGCTTTCTGACAGATCCAATCGAAAAAACACCCTACAAATAACAAAATCACACACACATAAAATATAATATAATATTTTCATACAAAAAATATTAACGTCTACATACTCACCTCAATCTCTTCCCAAATAAGGTCCTTGAGACCTTCTCCCACATCACTCTAAGTATCGATGTTGATTGGAACTCGCTCTCGGGATGCGACTCCAATATAGCTGCTGAAAATGTTTCAGATTTTCCCAATTGGTTGTCCTTCTGAATTCCATTCCAATTGAATTTTTTGTCCTTTATGTCTCTTTCTCGAAACTTTAGGCATTTTGGTACGACCCCTACTAATCGTTGTGGTCATTGAGTCATCTTCATTGGAAGACGTCTACAACAAAATTTGGTACAAAAAAATATTAGCAAACTGCATATAAAACAACATAATAAAATCTTACAAAATTTAAGACATATTTACATTCATTACAGAAAGATATTAGTGCACATCAAGAAAATGCTAATACTTACTCTCACTTGTGCGTACACTGTTTTTTATTTTTATGCACACTGACATCATCAAAAAATGTCCCGTCATTATGATCTTCTCGAGCACATATCTCTTCTTCTTCAACAACAAGATCATCATTTACATACATAGATGGAATGATTGAAGACAAAGAAGATTCTTCTTCTAAAACGATGTCATCGTCATCATCATCTCCTTCATGGGGCCTTCTTCTGTGAGATAAGACTACAAACCAGCCCTTGTTAGCTGTGTCTATCACATAGAAAACTTGTTTTGTCTATAATGCCATTATAAATGGATCGTGTTTACATCCCTCCCTATCTAGGTTCACTAAGATCAATCCATCTTCTGTGCGTACACCCTTATCATTTTCAGCCCACTTGCAACGAAAAATAGGAATCTGAAACGTATTGTAGGCCAACTCATATATATCTTGGATCACACCATAATAGGACATGTCACACCAGATTGGATTTTTGTCTTTAGCACTAGCAATGTGCAAAGCTTCGGATACCAAAGACACCCCACTGTTTTGCATCGTGCTTTTTTCATCTTGACATTTTGTATAGAAAGTATATCCATTTATAAAATAACTAGCAAATGACAACACGGTTGATTTAGGCCCCACAAATAACCATTTCAAGGTCTTTGAAACAGAATTTGGTGAATGATCAATCTGTTCACTAATACGATTCTTTAACCATTCGGCGAAACAACGAATGTGTAAGTTCATTATATCCTTCTCATTCTAAGATCGGTAACGAGTTTGTAAATAATCAATGTGTTCTTTAACATATGGTTCAACCTCGGTTGTATTACGAAGGACATGCACATGCACTGTGTGTAATTCATCAGTTGAAAGTCGTATAAACTTGCATCCTGTACTGCCTTGTCCATCAATTTTTCTGACATGTCGTGATTTAGGAAGACCAATGGCTTCAACATTGGATAAATGTTGGACACAAAATTCAATAGCCTCTTCTACTATGTAGCTTTCCACCATACAACCATCGGGTCGATAACTATTCTTCACATACCCCTTTAATAGCTTCATATATCGCTCGAACGGATACATCCAATGTAAAAATACCGGACCACATAGTTTGACCTCTCTAACCAAGTGCACAGTCAAATAAACAATTACATCAAAGAATGAAGGAGGGAAGTACATCTCAAGCTGACACAAAGTGATGATGATATGATTTTGCAATGATTCCAACATCTCAGGGTCAATGACTTTTGAGCATAAAGCATTGAAGAACATACAAAGTTTAGTGATTGCATTTCTAACCCGCTTAGGCAAAATGGAACGGATAGCCAATGAAAAAAACGGTTGCATTAAGATGTGGCAATCATGTGATTTCAAGCAAAACAGTTTCAAATCTTTCATATCCACAAATCTACTCATGTTTGAAGAATATCCCTCTGGAACCTTAACTCCTTTTAGGAACCCACAAAATACAGCCTTTTCAGACTTTGAAAGTGTGTAACATGCTGGGGGCAAGTAGGTCCGACTTCCCCTCATTTATGGAGCCAATCTATCTCGAATACCCATGTCAACCATGTCCAATCTTGCCTTGAGGCCATCTTTTGTCTTCCATGGGATATTAAGTAATGTTCCAATCAGACTATCACATATGTTCTTCTCTATGTGCATCACATCTAAACAATGCCTCACATATAAAGACTTCCAATAACGAAGATCAAAGAATATATACCTCTTCTTGTAGAGACCTTTGAGAATTGAAGATTTATTATTTTTTCCGAATTTTACTTTCAACTGTTTCACCTTAGTGAAGATTTCTTGACCGGTTAATGGTTGTGGAGCTCTTCATAGTTCTACTTTTTCGTTAAAAGCTTTCTTCACTCTACGATAATGATGATCCTTAGGCAAGAACCTACGGTGGCTGAGATAAACAGTTCTCTTCCCATGTTTCAGTTGGCAGAAAGAGGTCTCATCTTCACAGATAGGACAACCCAGATGTCCTTTGATACTGTACCCAGATAGATTTCCATATGCCAGGTAAACATTTATCGTACAAAATAGCATCACCCTCATATTAAAATTCTCTTTGCGGTATGCATCATACAACTCAACACCCTTGTCCCACATAATCTTTAAATCTTCAACAAGTGGAGCCAAGTAAACATCAATATCGTTTCCAGGCTGCTTTGGTCCTGAAATCAGCAAAGTCAAAAGCATATACTTGTGTTTCATGCATACATCTGGATCAAGATTATATATAACCAAAATTACAGGCCATGTACTATGACTTCCGGAATTATGGGGATTCATTCCATCTACAGAAAGTTCCAGTCTTAAGTTTCTAGGATTACCACCAAATTCTGGAAATATATTATCGATTGTCATCCATTGCGGAGAATCTGCAGGGTGTCTAAGAAAACCATCTCTTTTTCTATCCTCAGCCTGCCAAACCAACTTCTTCGCATCATCACCATTATTAAACAAGTGCCTAGATCTCGGTATTATTGGTAAATACCACAACACCTTACTAGGGCTGCCATCCTTCTTGTATCGTGGTTCTCCACAGACTGGACAACTGTCCTTCAAAGCATGATCATTTCGATACAAAATGCAATCATTGGAGCATGCATGCATCTTTTCATAATCAAGGCCCATGGATGAAAGCACTTTCTTTTCCTCGTAAGTGCGACGAGGAAGCACATTATCCTCAGGAAGCATATCTTTCAAGAGATGTAGCAAGGTCGTAAAACTTTTATCAGACCAACCATTGCTCGCCTTCAGGTGATATAACTTTAAAACAACAGATAATTTGGTGAACTTGACACAGCCATTGTATAATGGTGTTTCAGAGTCAGTCATTAACCTTTCAAACATTTTAGGACAGTCTCGTATCTTTTCTTCTACATTGTAAGCCATGTCCTGCAATGTGTCTCCTTTGCCTCCCTCAAATTGTTCACTTTGATCTACAATATGAAAATCTTCCCTCTCACCATGATGTATCCATCGAGTGTAAGTCGTATCAATGTCGTCTCGAAATAAGTGATGACGCAATGCGTCTTTGTTAATCTACTTACCGAAATCACACTTTGTGCAAGGACAAAGAAGTCTAGTATCATTTCCTGCATTTCAATTGCACACCTTACAAATTCATCCACTCCGTTTTCATACTCTTCAGATAAGCGATTTGAAGACATCCACTTTCGATCCATTACTGCACAACGATAAAAGCGGTGAGTACAAATATGTGGATAGTTCTTGTAGGGAAGGCATAGTTGCAAGCAAGACGCATGGACTGATATTCAGATCTGTGTTATGGCGCATGGGGCAAAATTTCAGGAAGGCATAGTTGATATTCTGGTTCTTAACCTTGTGCTATTTCAAGTTTCTAATCATCCCCTTAAGTTTTTAGTCTTCCCTTCAAATTATTACTTTCCTAACAAATTTTCAAGTTCTATATAACATAGAAATCAATGATCAGTGATAACCTGGCACATTTCAACCATAAATATATGGTACTTGAATTTTGTCATACTATTATGTTGTTTTTATATTCTCATCTCCAACTTTTGATGTTTCTTTTTATCTCTACTCTGTTGTAGGTAATATTTAATCCTTTGTAGTTGAATCAATGTTCATCGACATACATTTCTTATTTTATTTTTTTGTTGTGAATATATGTTGAGGAATCAATATTTTTTATGTATTATTTCTAGTAAACTTTATGTTCTTCATATGTACCATTACATGAATGTCATAAACTTTTAGAATGTTAGGGATCACATACATCATCTCATCAACAATGCAAGTGGTCGGTGCCCCTATCACAGTGACCAGACCCATACAAACACAAATATGACATAGATTGTTAGAGTTCTCCATCTCCATAGCCTGCTATATTTTTGTGCCTACACATGGCAAGGTTCCTAGTTCCTCTAGTTAATATGTGGAATGATTCTTCCTGGGATCAATGGTTTTGTGAGAGATGTCCATCAGATATTTGATTGCGTGTAATTTGGTTCTGGATAGGTAGTTCAAATAGGCATTATGCATCTTAATTACAAAATTGTTTCAATCTGTTATGATCTCAGATTGGTTTCTATGACTCTTTTCAGATGTTCAGATAGGTTTCTATGACTCTTTTCAAATGAAGATTCAAATGATCATTGATAAACTAAATCTTAAATGTTACAGGAAATTGTAATTCTTTTAAGTTGGCCATTAGAAAGTGACCACAACATCTAAACGTGTCTTCTTTAAATGAAACAGAAGCTTGTGTAATAAGTGGTCCTCCTTACAAAATCTTCTAGTTCTCATTAACAAGATCGGTTTGTTTGCTAAGTTGGTAGCTTTTGCTGAATGTTATCAACTTTTCTCTACAAGTGGGCCTCCTTACAGAATAGTCTAGTTCTCATTAGTGTGCATGATTTCTCTTTATTGTTGTGAGGGTTGAGTAGCCTTGATGTTAGTTACTTGGCTTGGAAACAATTCTGTCTATTTTTATGTCTGATGCATCTTTAAAGTAGATTAATCTATTATGTGCTTTCCTTCTATGCATACTTGAGTTACTTCCTACAAACATAACAAGATTTTCATTATTGACAATAGTTACTTGGCTTGGATTTCTCTTTATTGTTCAAGGCTAGAAGATGGCCATAAAATAAATGTTTGATTGTACAATTTCCTGGACTCACTAATCAAATTGATGAGTTTAAAAGCTACCTTTATTAGTAACCTTACTATTAAGTTTTACTTCATTACCTTCAAACAAATGACATAAATGATTGGTTATGGTTATCTAATTGTAGATAGGTTGGTATCTATTGGTGTGATAGTGGTGATGTTGTATTTAAATAATTTGAATATGATATGCGTATTACTGTGTTGCCTTTTGGTGATTATTCCACTAGAGTGTTTTGTGTTATGGTTCTCTCTTATTATTTTTTACTTCAAACAAACCAAGTTGCATCATCAGACCACAACAACAACTGTCAAAAACAAGAGTGAGCTCTGCCACTCCTTGATGGATAAGCTCCACCACTTAAGAACAACTTTTCATATCCGAGCTAGAGAGATCTCAACTCTGCAGATTCCAAGAAAAGGTCAAGGGAAGACTCCAGAAAAGATTCGCAACTCTGCCACTCCATGAATGCAGCTCTGCAGACTCCAAGAAAAGATCGACAGCAAAACTAAACACAAAGCAAGCTTCCTACTGAACCTTGGGAGAACCCAACCACTCCAATCAAAGGAAGAGATAGACCACTCAACAAACTATAGGAACTCAGCCACTCAAGCAACACAGGTATAACCAGAAAAGATCAGAAGAAACTCTATACAAAGGCCAACCAGACAAACCACCAGATGAAACATTTGCCCAACTAGGAAAGAGACTGATTTCAAGGCAGACTAGCTCAGACACAACATTTCAGACAGACCAAGAAGAACATATCAAACTAGGAAATAGAAGAAAGATCAAGAAATCAATTCCAGTACCCATAAATGTCAAAAAGGATTTTCTTGTAAATAACCTCAACAGAAGATATACAATTCATGTGCACTCTAGAATTTCTCTCTAACCAAGAATGGTACAGAGCACATAGAAGAATGAATTTTAGGTTACCTTGGATTGAAGGGAGCTCAAAGCAGAGGCAACGGAGTCGAGTCATCGTCCGTCTCTCTAGGGCAGAGGAGTCGAGTCGTCGTCCGTCTGGCGAAGAGCAGAGGGCAGCGACACGTCTGGCAAAGAGCAGAGGGCAGTGACACTTTCCGGAGTATGGCGGCGATGTGAAGGCAGACGAAGACGAGCTCTGCGATGCTCTGGGATGGGGGGGTTGCGGAGAAACTGCTAAAGCTAGTCAATTTGGGGGAAACAGCGCGCGGAAGAAAAGAGGAAGCACAGGTGTTAGAAATTTTTTTCCGTGACACCTATTTATTAATTAAATCTATACATGTATTATACATGTACATGTACATATATGCAATGTATATGATTCATGTAGATTAATAATTATTCTGCAATAATATCACATAAGGGTGTTAAATAATTGTTAGTTCTGGGTAAAAAAAATGAACCGGCGCAGTCAATCTCGGACCCAATCTAAAATTGAATTTTTTTTAGCAAAATAATTCAAAGGCTATTTTATATGTAAAATAGTAGATACATATGTATAACATGTAAATATAGAGGTTGATTAGTTACTATGTTATAATATCACACATGGTGTTAAAAATTGGTTTTGAGTCAGTCAATTTCGGGACAAAACATGGCCCAGTTAGAGAGTTCAATTGTCAATGTCGGACCCAAATGCAAAACTAGATTTTAATTGTTCGAATGGTGTCTCAATTGAGAACGACCCAGATTGAAAACATTAGATTCAAAAGAAAACTCTGAGCCAGATTTGACAATGAATATAAAAAAATCTCTGATTAGATGTTCATGATTATATTTCGTGTGATATAATATTGGGTGGTTGGTTCCGGGTCAAAACATCTACCCATAGTGAAAAAATTGTCATTCTCATGATCACACAAAATTAAATTTTTTTCAATCGACCCCTCAAACTGAAACCAACCCATATTAAAAAAATTAAAGCCCAAAAAGAACTCGGACCCATATTTGACAATAATTTTATATGAAAAAATAATTATTTGATTACATGTTCATGATAAAATTCTCTAATAAAAAAATTGGGTTTAGCTCGGTTCCGGGTATATAAAATAAGTCAGAGTCTATTATATAATCTTGGCATATAACAATGGATTATAGCGTATTGTGTGACTATGGTCTATTACAACATGTAGCTATTACAACGGGAGACCAGACAGAAGAAGACTTACAGCGGCACAAGGAGAGGGAGTGCTTGTTCTGGTTTTGGAGGTGGGACTTTGGCGGCGTTCTATTTCCGGAGCGGGAGCGAGAGCGAGAGAGAGGGTTTAGCACCGTTGTTTTATTTTCAGAGCGGTAGATATAGAACGGAAGGGAGGCATGTATTGGAAAGTAATCCACCATCTAAATGAATTAGGATTCAACAAGTTACAAAAAAGGAAATTGCAATTGTTGTTTAAAATCAACGGTTGATCCATTTAAACAATTATGATTATCTAAAAAGAAAAGGATAAATGTCCACAATCAAATGGATCCTCTTCACGGAAGTAAAAGAGTTAATGATTGGTTTAATATAGTTAATATTTTTTAGGAAAAAAGTTAATGAGGGTCAGGAGCAATCCTTGGGTAAATTAAACAATAGTCTGGGATACATTTCCATAAGGTCAGGGATAAGCCTTTGGAAAAATTTAATATACTCATCAAGGACAACATCACAAGGGTCAGGGATAAGCCTTCGGAAAAATTAATACACTTGTCAGAGATTATGTCCTTGAGGAAAAATCCTTCGACCTTGTTGAGTTTTGTAGTAGTGATTGAGGGGAAATAGTCTTTAGAAAATATTAAAACATGAAACAATGCTGAGTGAGTATTTTTTTAAACAATTCGGAAATAAATTGTTTTGTTCGAGATAATACGTGAAAATGCATAAATGATGAATAAAACACGAATAATTCGTAAAATTCGGGGAAAATACGGGTTTAATACGAAATTCAGGTGTACCATACATCTAATAAAAAATTTGCATATTATACGCGAATAATTGAAAAATTTAGAGAATTATGTGAATATGACATGTTGTTTAACTATGGTCTTTTACAATATGTAGCTATTACAACAGGTGATATCATGTTGCGTAATTATAGTATATTACAATGGTTTAGTTTACGTTGTGTAATGGAGGTCTATTACAACGATATTTTATGTGTGGATATTACAACAGGTTACAACATGTTGTGTAATTATAATATATAACAACAGGTTGGAGTCTGTTGTCTCATGTTGGGATATAACAACGAGTTTTAATATGTTGTATTATGGTGGTCTATTACAACATGTACCAAATACAACATGTAAAGGCATGTTGTATAATTAATACATACTACAACGGGTGAGTCTGCGTTGTGTAATGATGGTCTATTACAACATGTGACTATTACAACGGGTCAAAATATGTTGTATAAATAACATCTTTTACAACGGTTTTGAATATGTTGTGATACTACAACCTATTACAACACTTTAGCAGTTGTTGTAGTATCCCCCTATACTACAACAAGTTTGGCATGTTGTAAATGACTTGTGTTGTATAATATATATAATATACAACACAAAAATGGGCTTGTTGTGATAAGTATGCTAACTACAACACAATCATCAGAACTGTTGTCTATCTCCCATTGTAAAAAGCATTTTATGTAGTAGTGAATATACTTTTTCCCTTGATTCAACATGCTTTTTCATGGAGAGGAAAATATGCAAAATTTCTTCATATATTCACCATGAAATTTCTCCCCTTCCCCATCAACATGTGGCAAACAAACAATAATTTTTATTTTACCACCATTCTTCACCTCATGATTCACCATGTAACAAACACAACATCAAGTAAAGGCACATCATGATATTCTATGTTGCAATGACTTGGTCTCAAATGATACAACTATACCCATGATTTTCTTAGATGTATTGAAGAGTATGGGGAATGAAGGAGCCATGTGGTTAATGAATATGTTTAATAAGAATATGAAGACCAAAAATATTCCAAGTGAGTGGAGAAATAGTACTATAGTCCCCAACTACAAGAACAAAAAATGTTTAGAGAAGCATAAATTACATAGCTCTCAAGTTGATAGTCACACTAAAAAGCTTTGGGAGAGGATTATAGACCAAAGGCTTACAACAATAATTAAAATATTAGAAAACTAGTTTGTCTTCCTATCGGGGAGCTCAAGAACATATGTGATTATTCTGGTAAAGAGGCTTGTAGGAAGTAGATAGAAAATAAAAGATATATGCATATGGTTTTTATCATTTTGGAAAAGGCTTATGATTGAGTACCAAGATAGATTTTGTGGAGGGTTTTAGAGGGAAAAAAGATGTGCCAAGTCTAATACATTGACTTAATTAAAGACATTTACGATAACTCAAATGTAAGTGTTAGGACTCCTAGAGAAGAGACATCAATTTTTCCTATCATAGTTGGCATACACCAAGGATCGACACTAAGAACATATCTATTTGTTCGAGTTATGGGTGAGTTTATAAAGCGGGTTCATGATGATATGCCTTGGTGCATGCTATTTGTTGATGATTTTGTATTCATTGATGAAACCAAAGGAAGATTCAATGATAATGTTAAACTTTGGAGACTACAAGAATCAAATGGATTCAAGATCAATAAAACAAAAACTAAGTATGTGTATCAAAATTTTAGATATTATAGAATTGTAGATGGTGGGGTCAAATTGAATGGATTGGATGTACCAAAATCTGACAACTTTTGTTACTTGGGTTCTATTATAAAATGGATGGCGATGTCTAAGATGGTGTTTGTCACATAATCACCATGGGAAAACTAAAACATATCGAGTGCAACTTGGCTAGTATGTGATGAGAAGATCTCTCTCAGTTTAAAAAAAATATTTTATAGGACAACCACATGGAAAACCATGCTATATGCGAGTGAATGTTGGGTGGTGAATAACCAAGGTCTCAACAAAAAACATAAATGAAATGTATATGCTGAGATGGATGTGTGGGATACAAAGAAAGATTATTTGAGAAATGAATATATCAAGAACATAGTGGGGTGGTGAGCATTTAGGATAAGATATGTGAGGCTCGTCTAAGATGATATGAACACGTGCAACACAGACTGACTAACACACCTGTTTAAAGTAATGTTATTCAATTGAAAATGATTTAAAGAAGAAGAGAGAGGCCTCGTTCGTACACTTTTGACCTCTGATGTCACTAAATTAAGTTATATTGTCCGTTTTGGATTTGTAAATCAATGACTAAGTCCTTAGTGAGGTTGGCATTTTTTATTGGGATAAGGGCCTCTATTGATGATTGTATGTCTTGTGTCATCATTTTTCCTTACCAAATGATGACTTAGTCCTTAGTGAGGTTGGTATTTTATTAGGAATAAGGACCTTTATTATTATCTATACTGAAGACAGAGGGTTCCCGCCACATGCCCCACAAAAAAATAGTTTCCTCAAAATTGGGTTATGTCATCATTTTTTGTTCAGAAAATTGATGAATAAGTTCTTAATGAGTTTGGTATTTTTTATTTGGGATTAGGACCTCTGTCATCAGTTTCCAATTATCCAACCAATGACATAGTGTATACTTTGTCATTGGTTTTTCTTATCAGACCGATGATGTAGTCCTCTTTTGTTAGTTCTTTTGAGCAACCAACGATTGAGTTCTACTTAACAATACACAAGAAACTTTCTTTCCCTCATTCTCTATTTCATTGTGTGATTTGATTGTGCACTACAGATTAGGTCAGGTGTTGATTCCACTCTCTACCACCATTGGTACTGATCGTCATTTCTGCTGCCACTACCTCATTGGCATCACTACTACTGTGTCAGCCTCCCCTCTTCTTCCTCCTGTGCTACTACTATCATTGGAGTCGCCTTCTCTCCTCTTCTGCATCCACCACTACTGCTATGAGCATTGTTGTTGTCTTCTTTGTTGTTGCTCTTGGTGCTTAAATTCTCTTCATTGTCATTGCTTTTGTTGTTGTTTGAGCCGATGTGGATGCTGCTGCTTGAGGTACTTGCTTCCTCCATCTCCTCCATCATTGTTGTTTTAGGTGTGTTGTTTTCTTGTTTTAGCCATAATTTTTGTTTTTTTGGTTGGTTGGTTGGTTGGTTGGTTGGTTGGTTTGTTTAGCTATAATTGTTTAAATGTAGGTATAGTTGTTTGTTTGTTTTTTTTGAATTTTTTATATAAATTTTGAATATTATGTTTGGCATCATTATGCATAATTGTACATAAATTATATCACTTTAGCATTATTTCTGAGACTAGCCCTCAAGATAATTAATGATGATATAAATGCTAGAAAATGATTGATAGATGTGTGGCATAGAGACTGACTTTAATCTATACTCCTAATTTCTAAATCATGGCATTAGCCCAGAAATCCATTCGAGATTTGTTTATTAGGAGTAAATTTTTTGGATAATCCCCGATTTGAGATGATTCTTGAATACTTAATCTCAGTTAGTATGTAAGATTATAATGTGCATTCAATTTTCAAGATGTTTTGCACTTTCTTGTTTGTTCTCCAAGTACATATGTAGGTGGGTATTCTCCCCTCTACATCGATGTACTTGGAAAACTGTGGGGAAATGTTTTCAAAATATTCTTGAAAACCAAATACACATTATGCACTTACTAGTGAGAATAGGTGTTCAAGAATAGGATAGGCGGTACACAATCATTACTAGGCCCTAAACCTTAATTTCTAAATCCTAAATCCTAATATGTAAACCCTAAATGATAAAACCTAATATCTAAATTCTAATCTCTAAACACCTAATTCGATCCTCATTTTCTTTATGATCATAGAATGGATCAATCATGCATTTTCATTTCAAATCACTACACTCCAAAGTTTATTACTGGTCTTGATCATTTTACAAGATTTGTATAGGAACATAGGAAATGACATGGAGATGGGATCTATTGTCCATGCAAGAATTGTAGTAACAACTTAAAAGTCAACATTGTTGACAAAATCAAAAGTCATGTCATGTACAATGGGAATGTACAAAGCTATATAGAATGGTAATGGTGGTCTACAAAGCTTGGAAAGAGACAACATTGACATGTAGCCACCTCAAACACGAGACGATAGGCAATGCAGGTGGTGACATAAAAATGTGGCTCAGAGTGGGAGTTATCTATGAGAATGTGTGCTAAACTTTCATTGCATTTGCATTTGTGATTCTTTTCTACTTGTGAATATAATTGGCAACTGATATGAGAATATATGCATACCATAGCACCTAAGAAACCTCCTACAATTCCTCCTCCAATTCATCCTCCAAATATTCAACTACCTACTTGGATTTCAAAGAACCTATTCGACTCATTAGGTCCTGAATTTAGGGGGTTGGCACTATGGTTACATGACTTAGAAGAAGGGTCAACTATGATGGTCTAGATCTAGGAGGATGTTGTGACAACCTGAATTTCCTCACTCCCCTCATGTAATATTTCTCTCTCTATTATGAATCAACCCACTCAATCAGATATTAATTCAATAATTGAGGTGTGGTGATGCTCAATTTTGTCACATTAATGACCAAATTTGTAATGTGTGCTTTAATTTGTTCTTTTGATCTTAGTTCCATTATGTAATGATTCACCACTTTGCAATTGAAATTGAACCTGATTAATATGATCACATTGCTCTATTATATATTTTATGAGATGGAATATTCAATTATATTTCTAATGGAACCAAAATAACCTTAATTGGATATGTGTAGCCAAAGTTATGACCTTTCAATTTTGACTCAAATTTGCTTGATTGTAATCAATTTTACATGATTTTGGAGCTTCATTGGGCCCAAACTCATAGCTCAGCATCCGCCACTAACAAGGGGCAAACCCTAGCATGTGTCCTTTCTTGGCTGTTGGATCATGGGACCAGAGATCTAATGATGGTCCATGACTTATCTCCTTCGTCTGTATAGTGCAACAAAACTGTTGGTGTAAGAACCCTGACCTAGCTTAGTGCTTGATCTTGCTTGATTTGCTTAGAAAGATGCTTAAAACACTTAATTTAATCATGTTATGAGCTTTAATAACATGTGATGCACTTATGCTTTCAATTTGGTCCAATTTTCTTGATGTTTGAGCTAGTTACTATATGTGTGCTTGTTTTAGACCTAATGCAATTCACCCATGTTGATGGTTTATCTTGCAATTTGTCACATGTTTGTTTTTCCTCCTATGTTTTAGAATCATGAGAGATAATGATGTTTAGGGGATCCTTGTTGTATCTCAAATGTTGAGGTGGCATTGCGTGTGGAGTTAGGGTTTGCATGGGATGCATGGATACCCTAGTTTACTGTTGACCATGTGTGGACTGAGTTTTGGTTTTCAGCAACCCACCTTGTTGTGTCTTCAACCTTGGTTCCTTGGGTCTATGATGTTTTATGAGAACCCTTGTGTTCCCTTCGATCAAAGAGCTTTTTCCCTCTCTTTGCTCGAAGAGGATTCTAGGGTTTTGAATTCTGTGTGATTGATGACCTTCCTTGCTTTCTCTTTGACCGTTTGGTTTTGTGGACCTAGTAGGTCACTAATGTTTCTCTTTTACCGGTGGTCCTCTGGGACCAAGTGAGGTTGTTGACTTTCCTTGGTTATCACAATCTTAGTTTCATGCATGTAGTTAGTGGTTGCATTGATATTTTATGGTGGACATGTGGCATATTTAGTTGGACAACTAGTTTCCTTCACCTCTCTCCTACCTATGGATATATGTACCTCCATTTTTTCATGCATATGATCCTTTTGCATCCTTTCTTCCTCTCCTCTTTCTTGGAGCTCTTCCCCTTTGGTGCTTGGAAGATAAGCAGCTCAACCTTGGTGCAAGGAGGTTGAACCTTGAATGTGATGATCTAGGGTTGGAGCATCTTTGTAACATCCCTAACCTGGGTTATGCTTTAACCCTAGGTGTTTTGTTTAAGAAAGATATATGCTTGATATTATCTTTTGAAAAGCAATTAAGGCTCAAGAGGAACTTATATTTCAATTTTAGTCCATTTTGAATAATGTTGAAAGTAATGTTTTACTTGTTTGGACTAAAGTGCAAATTACCCAAGTTGAGGGGTTAAATTGCAAATTGTGCATGATAATATGTTCCTCATGTGTTGAAGCATCATGGGAATGAAGATGATGTAGAGGTATGGATAGTGAAAGCCTGAGTACCAAGAAAGAGCTGATAAAGCAATGTTTGTGCATTAAAACCTAGTTTTGGTGTAATATGCAATTTACCCAAAACCTAGGGTTCAATATGCAATTTACCACTTCAATAAGGTCCCTAATATTCTTGGAATCTTTTAGAGGCAATAAAATGAGAGGGGAATCTCATTTGAGCTACTTTGAAGGAGAGAGAATCTTGATATTAAAATAATCAAGATTTAAGCATAATTGAAATAATGCAAAAAAAATAATTATATTAAATGGATTGCACTTCAACCAAAATTGTGTTGGTTGAAATCCACATATATGGACTTCCTTTTTCCTTGCAAAGGAAAAGGAAATATCGACGTGAGTGGAGAACCCACTCACATTAAGAAACTAACAAGAATTATCCACTAACTTATGGATAATTACTATTATAAAGGTTAATGTGCTTAATTTCTTTTCCCTTAATATATGGATAATGGAAGGGAGTTCGGTGGTGATAAAGATATATTTGCATGCAAGGAACCAATGGGGAAGAGGTGGCACCAATTTCGTAATTAAAGGATTGGTATGAGGCATTTTCTCTCTCATGGATTTTCTTATAAAAACACCCTTTACAACTCAAACCAAAGACTTTTTCGAATCCACTTCTTCTCTTTGCTTGCAAAAATGATCAAGGAAGCTAGGATCAGAAGGAGAACTACCCTTAACCTGTTTGTAAGCTTCTTGATCTTCGTTCATCTTGATTTCATGGTGGAAATCACAAATCAATGCATGATTTCTTCTTATCTCGATCCCATCTTCAATTCTAACCATTCCTTTTCACTCAAAAGCTTGAGGAACGAACCCTGTGGTGTGAAAAAGCTCCTTCCACCATTGTTGACGTGAAGCTCCAAGCTTTGAAGCTCAATTGGAGGTGGGTTATATAACTTGAACCCCTATTCATTGTTATTGAATTCAATTTCTCAATCAATTATGTTCAATTGCTCTTCTTGCAATTCCTTTGATTAGTTGATGAAATTGCCATGATAATGGCGGTAGTTTTCGATGGACTAAGGCTTGATGTGATAACATCATCTTAGTCTCTCATTCCAACAAGTTTGTATTGCAAACAGTTTTAAGACCCTGGTCCAAACGGTTTCACCAAACCGTTTGGAGACCAAACGGTTTGCAAACCGTTTGGAGGTTTGGATCCCAAACCGTTTAGAAGGTTTGACCATTTGGATGGGTTGATCGTTTGTGGTTAGGACCCTAGTACATGTTGGATGATGATCTAATGGATCCAATTGATTTATTCAACATATGGACAAACCTCCAATTAGAAACCCTAATCGGCTAAGTGCTGAAATTGTAATTGTTTGATTTAAAATTTTGGTTTGATTAGCCCAAATGATCTCAAGACCGTTTGGAGGTCACCCCAAATGGTCTCAAGACCATTTGGAGGTCAACCAAGACCGTTTGGAGGTCTAGGGTTGAGTATAGTTGAGTAATTGAAGAGTTAGAGATATCAAATCAAAATGCAATCAATAGCTAATTTGATTATCAATACAATGATCTAAAACCTAATTGGATTTCACAAATTTTTATTGATGGATGCGGAAAATGGTCTCAAGACTGTTTGGAGGTCATCCAAACGACTTCAAGACTGTTTGAGGTCATGTTATATCATAATTTGATGATGATTCATTGATTTCAATTGAATTAGTTCCACAATGTTAACCATTGATGGTTCCTCAAATTCAAAACCCTAATTGATAGTTTCTTGATTATAAATCCTAGCTTAATTGGGTAAAAAACCCTAATTTATGGTCCAATTTAAGTATGATTCAATAGTTCAATTGATCAATAAATCAAGGAGTCAATTGATAGGTGGTTCATTGATGGAAACCTTGAATTGATTAAGTGTTGAAAGACCTTTTCGGTCCATTCGGTTTTGAGAGGGTTTGGACCAAACGGTCTCAAGACCGTTTGGGTCCAAACGGTCTCAAACTGTTTGGGTCCAAACGGTCTCAAACTGTTTGGAGACCCAAGTTCATTCGGTTTCAAAAACATTCTTGCTTAAACGGTTTCAAGGGCAATATGCCTAAACCGTTTCAAACCATTTGAATTCTGAGACACCAAGACCGTTTAGGGTCTAAGTAATCAAAACCATTTGAGGTTCAACATGGTTAATCCATTTAGATATCTAATGTAATTGAAGATTCAATTGGTCAATTCATTTGGGTACCTCATGTAATTGAAGGTTCAATTGATCAAATCTTTTGGACGCCTAATGTATTTAGATGGTTGATACCCTTAGTGGGATTAATCATAGATGCATAATGATGTAATAATTCAATACATCATGTTAACCCTAAATGCATGTATTTAAATAAAGAATAGGCTCAATCTATTCAAGAATTGAGTAGTGGACATCCTAGAAGAGGATGAGAGAGAGAGAGAGATTCATACATGTAAGATAATCATGTAGCAATCAAGCGTAACACATTCAAAATGAGTGTGATATACAATTTAGGGTATGATCCTTGATAAAGAGATCATGAAATCCTAATTGAGTTAATTGATGAACTCAAACCCTAATTTAGGGAAATTCTGAGTGAAACCCTAATCTAGGAGGATAATGTGATATGCATTTAAGGTAAACGAGTAACCCTAATTCAGGGTATTTGAATGTAAAACCCTAATTGGGATGAATAGTAAACCCTAATGGTGGTTTATTGAATATAAACCCTAATATGGGGAGATGTGAATAGTAAACTCTAATTTCTAAATAGAGTGAGGGTGTGTGAAACCCTAATTTTTGGGTTATACTATATAGCATGAAACCCTAATCTTGGACAATGAAATGATGAATCATTGGTCCTAATTGAACAAAGGGGATGTGTAACCCTGATTGAAATGAAATGGGAAACCCTATCCCTGGTAGGGGAATAGTGGTGTTACCTTGGAATAGCATGGAACTGAAATATGATTGATATATCTGTTATCATGAATGCTAACCATGCAGGTATCATGAGATAATGAACAAAGCTAGGTATGAGCTATGATGTTTTATTTATTTCGTTTTTGGGCCTTATGTGCCATAATATGCCTTGTTGCCTAGTAAGAGGTAATAAGAGAATCAATGGGCCTTAAGTGCCATAAGAGATGCTTGTGTAACAAGTATCCTGTTTACCTTGGTCAGATGACCTGAAGGTGATAGTTACCTGAAAGAGTGGTAACAATGCTTAGTGATGAGGTAAGTGTTTGAATACCCAGAACCATATGTTTATGGCATTGAGTTTGAAATGAGGGACTGAGATTCCAATGTCTTTTAAAAACTGAGATGTAATTGATGAAAATAGTACATGTTTCTTTATAGCATTTGTCCTAATAAGTTATGTTTGAAAACTTGATTGATGCTAAAAGAATATGATAATGTACTTAATTAATCAAGTGAAAGCTATTCATGTAGTGCTCTGACCATAGATCCATCATCGTTAGTAGTTGGTGATTGTGAAATAGGTTTTCCTATGGGATCTCCTGGAGTTCACATATTTTTGAATATGCAGGGGTCAATGGGTGAAAATATTCGTACGTCCTAATGAGGGAATTGATGGAAGGTAAACATTAAACCTCTCAATCCTTCATTATATGTTCCGGGATGGATGTATCATTAATCTCCTGATGATGTTAATGTCAAATCGATAGAGGTAAACATGAAATCTCTCGATTGCGAAGAGAGTACATCTGCCACTGTAACTCTATAGCGAAGATGCCACTATACTCTGGCAAGCTATGTAGCAGAGACACAAGATGTCCTGCATGTGATCTCACACTGACCGAGATGTGGGAATTCATGGAAGTCGGCTCTTCCATTAACTTTGTATGGTACCGATTTCGACTTCGCAATGGTCGGTTGGAGTATGAGTGGTATACCTCATCTCCTTGGAGCTTAAGTATGTTTGTAAAATGTAATCAACCATGTAGCGTATTTGCATAAGATTGAAATACGAGAACCTGTGGTTGATGTTATCCTTCTTAGCATGTCCTTGATACATAAATGTTGTTTATGTTCTTTAATTCTACATTGAATAAGAGACATGCTACCTTATCAAGTTATAGCTGCAATACTTGACTAGGAATGTTGCTCTAAGCTGCATAGATATTGGTTTATTTTCTACTGACATATATGATTCCACTATTCAGTTTATTTCTATTAAACTGCAATAATAATGTTTTTAGTGGAGAGTTATATCTCTCGCTGGGGCAATTAACAAATTGTCTCACCCCCGTGGGATCCAACATTTTTAGGTAGACACAGACAAAGAGGTAGAATCTTTGTAGCAGGGGAAGAGCAGCAACAGCAACAACATGGACAACGGTGATATCCCAGGTGGGGATACTGGTTGTTAGGCTTTGTACACACGTAAATAGAGTCCTATGTGTCATCTCTATACTCTCAGGTCCTAGGAGTCAATAGATAGTGTTTTTATTATCGATCTTAGATTTTGGTTTGATTACCTCGAGGATTTTGTTACTTGTGCTTTTTAGTAAAGCAATGATGTATATATGTTCCTCGAGAAGAGATGGTAAATGGAATGTACAATGTGGACCAGTATGAAAATATAATACTATGGTTCTTGTTTAAAGAATTTTCCTGAGAATGGATCTCCTTGTAAATGGTTTTAATTTTTAGTGATTTTCAGTAGTTCCGCTGTTAACGAATGCTTCCGCTTTAGTTTATCTTGTTATATTAGTTAATGACGTTTGGTTTGAACGACGTGTCACAATTTAGTGGTATCAGAGCTCTAGGTTCGCTGAGTCTACAGATACATAGGATTAAGGTTGTTGAGTCTATTCTAAGTGTCTTCCAATTTATCTGATAGTGTCTTCTACTCATATAGGAGAAGAAGAACTTGAAGATGTCTAGATAACATGACGAACATGCTGTTGAGAGCAGCATTGCTGCACTAGGAGGAGGTGTAAGGGATCAAGCTAGGGAGGAACCCGTACCTAAGATTCCTCAACTTGATCAAGCTGCATTAGAGAACCCAACTTTTCATACCCTATTCGGGAAGTTTATGGCGACTATGACACATATGGCGGATAGGATGCCACCACCTGCACCGAGGGCACCAGCCCACAATGAAGGACAAGGAGGCGGCAAGACATTTGAACAACTTCTCCAGGTGGGAGCCACAGACTATGCTGGTACAGCTGACCCAGCCGACACAGATTTGTGGTTGATGGAGCTGGAGAAAGCTTTTAGAATCCTCAACATCCCTGAGGCTGAGAAGGTGAGGCATGTTGTATACCTTCTGAAGGGGAGTGCTGGTCATTGGTGGACCATCAAAGAAGGTAAAAGACCAGGCGTTGAAGTCAGATGGGATGAATTCCGACGTGAGTTTGTCGCTAGATACTTCCCTAAGACGTATCTAGATGAGAAGATCTCTCAATTTGAGAGGTTGAGGCAAGGACTGATGAACATTAGCGAGTATGAAGCTAGGTTCATGGAACTTTTGCGGTTTTATCCGCACATGGTAGCTACTGATGAAGAGAGGATTCGGCGTTTCGAGAAGGGGTTAAACGCTGAATTGACCACTCCTGTGTCTGCTTTAGAGAATAGGGAGAGGTTTGCTACTTTTGTGGAGTCTGTTAGGCAGATACAGAGGTCTGTGATCGAGAAGCGATAGACCAGTAATAAGAAAGTGTATCCTTAGTTTCAAGGACAAAGGTCTGAGAGTTTCAAGCAGCCGAGGTTCTCTACACCACCACCACCAAGATTTAATACCCCGACACAGTGGACGTCAAGTAGGGGTAGGGGTCGTAGTTTTCCTCCAAGTAGAGCCCCCAGTACGGCATCAAAATCAGTGACAGGACCACCCAGGTAGAGTTTGAGAAGTTACAATTGCTTCCAGTGTGGGAGGTCGGGACACTTGAAGAGAGATTGTCCTGAGAAAGTTAGAACTATAGCTCAACCCCATAGGCAGAGTCAGCAAGGCTCACAGAGGCGACAGTCTAGTAACAATGCTAGAGGATGTGGACAAGAGTCCCAAGTTGGATCGTCGGCACCCAACAACCAAGCACAGGGTCAACAACAAACAACGGCTAGATTCTATGCCATGAATCAGCCTGAAGCAATAATCAACCCTCGGGTTGTGACAGGTCAGATGGAACTATTTTATTCTGATATGTCTTCTTCCTGCTTCGTATCTGTGTTAATTGATTCGGGTGCTACACATTCTTTTATTACTCGAGAAGTGATTTATGACTACAACATGACTGTCAGTCATAGAGCAGATAATTTGATGCTAGAAACCCCTTTGCTGGGATTTGCAGTGTTGAGGGAGGTGTGTTCTCCCTGCACTCTTTCTTTTTCTAAACATTGCATTCAAGTGAATCTTATACCACTTGAGATGCAGGTTTTTGATATAATCCTAGGAATGGACACCTTAGATAAGTATAAGGTTGTCTTGGATTGTGGTTCCAAGCAGGCTGTGTTCACAGACAACAGTGACACATGGATCTTTCAGGGAGACAGAAAGATTCTTCCAACTTGTCTTGTGTCAGCTATGGTGGTTGAGAAGTTGATGAGACAGGGATGCCTTGCATTCTTGGTACATGTGGTAGACACCAAAATGGAGAGACCTCATCCTTCTGAAGTTCCGGTTGTCAGGGAGTTTGAAGATGTATTTCTTGAAGAACTTCCAGGTGTACCTCCACCCCGAGAGATTGATTTTGAGATTAATCTAATCCCAAGAATGCAACCAATAACACAAATGCCGTATAGAATGGAACCTACTGAGATGGCAGAGCTCAAGAAACAATTGCAAGAGTTGCTTGAGAAAGGATTTATATGACCGAGTACTTCACCATGGGGTGCTCCGGTCCTCTTTGTTAAGAAGAAGGATGGGTCGATGCAGTTATGCATTAACTACAAATAGTTAAATAAAGTAACCATAAAGAACAAGTATCCTCTGCCAAGGATTGATGACGTGTTTGATCAGTTGCGTGGTGCAACTATCTTCTCTAAGATAGATATGAGGTCGGGATACCATCAATTGCATATTAAGGAGAGTGACATACCTAAGTCTGCCTTTAAGACAAGGTATGGTCACTATGAGTTCATAGTTATGTCGTTTGGACTAACTAATGCACCGGCTGCATTCATGGAACTCATGAATAGAATATTTCGACCTTTTCTTGATCAATGCGTAGTCGTCTTCATAGATGACATTTTGATCTACAGTAGAGATGCTTAACAGCATGAGCAACACCTCCGTCGGGCTTTAACTTTGCTGAGAGAGCATAGGCTATATGCTAAGTTTAGCAAATGTGAGTTCTGGCTACCAGAAGTTTCTTTTCTAGGACACGTAATATCTGCCTCAGGTATTCGTGTTGATCCTAAGAAGGTAGAATATGTCCTGCAATGGGAACAGCCTAAGACACCAATAGAAATACGTAGTTTCCTAGGTTTGGCAGGCTATTACAGGAGGTTCATCAAGAACTTCAGCTCTATAGCTTTACCCCTAACCAAGTTGACCAGAAAGGAGGTTCCTTTTATATGGAGTGACAAGTGCCAACAATCCTTCCAGTTTCTGAAGGAAAGGTTAACTAGTGCACCTGTGTTAGTGTTACCTGAGAAAGGGAAGGGGTACATAGTCTTCTGTGATGCATCTAAAAATGGCTTAGGATGTGTGTTGATGCAGGATAAACAAGTTATTTCTTTTGCTTCTCGACAGCTTAAGAAACACGAGGAGAATGATCCGACACATGATCTAGAGTTAACTACTATGGTCCATGCTTTGAAGATCTGGAGACAGTATCTCTATGGAGAAACATTCCAGATTTTCACAGACCATAAAAATCTAAAGTACATCTTCTCGCAACATGAGTTGAACATGAGACAGCGCCGCTAGATGGAGTTAATCAAGGACTACGATTGTACAATTGATTATCATCTAGAGAAGGCTAATGTAGTGGTTGATGCACTAAGTAGGAAATCAGAAACACCAGCCCTAGATAAAGCACATTTAAATTCCTTAGTGTGCTCTAAGAGGGATATGTTTATCTCCTTGAGGCAAAATAATGTACAACTAAAAGTATCATTGTTAGCTGGGTTGTTAGCTGAGATGCACGTAAAACCAACTCCGAGACAACAGATTAAAGAAGCACAACAAGCTGATACTATAGTTCAGCAGATTAGGTTAGAGTATGGTAGTGAGAAACGAGATGGCTTCCATGATTCTGATGATCAGGTAGTCTCTTACCATGGTGGAATGGTAGTACCTGATGCTGATAACTTAAGAAAGTTAGTTCTGGAAGAAGCTCATTCTTCAATGTATGATATCCATCCAGGGAGCACCAAGATGTATCGTAACTTAAAAGATATGTATTGGTGGCCTGGATTGAAGAAATATGTAGCTGAGTTTGTTATGCAGTGTTCGGTGTGTCAGCAGGTTAAAGCTGAACATCAGAAACCCGTAGGAACAACGCCACCTTTGCCTATACCGTAGTGGAAATGGGATCATGTAACCATGGACTTTGTGGTTGGTTTACCTAGAACAGCCAAAAGTCATGATTCCATTTGGGTGATAGTTGATAGGTTGACAAAGATAGCACATTTCCTTCCTGTCAAAACAACCTACACTGCTGAGAGGCTGGCCCAGATATACATAGATGAGATAGTGTGTTTGCACGGGGTTCCAACTACTATTGTTTCTGATAGAGGTCCCCAATTTACGAGTCATTTTTGGGAACGACTCCATAAAGCTTTGGGTACGCAGTTAAGGTTTAGTACAACCTTTCACCCATAGACAGATGGACAATCTGAGAGGACCATACAAACATTGGAGGACTTGCTTAGGGCATGTGTCCTTCAGTTTATATGAAGTTGGGATCTACACCTGAGCTTGATAGAATTTGCTTATAATAATAGCTATCAGCGCAGTATTGACATGGCACCATATGAGGCATTATATGGTAGACGTTGTAGATCTCCTTTATGTTGGTATGAAATGGGAGAGTATCAACTTTTGGGTCCTGAGCTAGTACAACAAACAACTGAGAAGATTAAAGTCATACAACAACAGTTGAAAGCTACCCAGGATAGATAGAAATCTTATGCTGATAAGCGTCGTAGACCCTTAGAATTCTAGGTTGGAGACAGAGTATACCTTAAGGTCTCACCTTGGAAAGGTATCCTAAGATTTGGAAAGAAGGGGAAGTTAGCTCCTAGATTTATGGGGCCTTATCCGATCATTGAAAGGATGAGAAAGGTAGCCTATAAGCTAGAGTTACCACCTGAGTTGCATAGATTGCACCCAGTGCTCCATATCTCCATGTTGAGAAAGTGTCATCCTGACACCGAGTTAGTTCTGCAACCTATGGAGGTAGAACTAAATGATGATATATCTTATGTTGAAGGACCTGTGTTGGTTCTTGACAGAAGAATTAAAAAGATGAAAAAGAAAGACATATGTCTTGTAAAATTTCTCTGGCATCACCGTTGCATTGAAGAATCCACGTGGGAGTTAGAGGAAGAGATGAGGAGGAAATACCCTACTCTTTTCTCTTAATGTTTTTGTTGATGATTTCGGGGACGAAATCCTTGTAAGGGGTGGATAACTTGTAACATCCCTGACCTGGGTTATGCTTTAACCCTAGGTGTTTTGTTTAAGAAAGATAATTATATGATTGATATTATCTTTTGAAAAGTAATTAAGGCTCAAGAGGAACTTCTATTTCAATTTTAGTCCATTTTGAATAATGTTGAAAGTAATGTTTTACTTGTTTGGACTAAAGTGCAAATTACCCCAAGTTGAGGGGTTAAATTGCAAATTGTGCATGATAATATGTTCCTCATGTGTTTAAGCATCATGGGAATGAAGATGATGTAGAGGTATGGCTAGTGAAAGCTTGAGTACCAATAAAGAGCTAATAAAGCAATGTTTGTGCATTAAAACCTAGTTTTGGTGTAATATGCAATTTACCCAAAACCTAGGGTTCAATATGCAATTTACCACTTCGATAAGGTCCCTAATATTCTTGGCATCTTGTAGAGGCAATAAAATGAGAGTGGCATCTCATTTGAGCTACTTTAAAGGAGAGAGAATCTTGATATTAAAATAATCAAGATTTAAGCATAATTGAAATAATGCAAAAAAAATAATTATATTAAATGGATTGCCCTTCAACCAAAATTGTGTTGGTTGAAATCCACATATATGGACTTCCTTGTGCCTTGCAAAGGCAAAGTAAATATCAACGTGAGTGGAGAACCCACTCACATTAAGAAACTAAAAAGAATTATCCACTAACTTATGGATAATTACTATTATAAAGGTTAAGGTGCTTAATTTCTTTTCCCTTAATTCATGGATAATGGAAGGGAGTTCGGTGGTGATAAATATATCTTTGCATGAAAGGAACCAAGGGGGAATAGGTGGCACCAATTTTGGAATTAAAGGATTGGTATGAGGCATTTTCTCTCTCATTGATTTTCTTAAAAAACACCCTTCACAACTCAAACCAAAGACTTTTTCGAATCCACTTCTTCTCTTTGCTTGAAAAAGTGATCAAGGAAGCTAGGAGCAGCAGGAGGACGACCCCCAACCTGTTGGTAAGCTTCTTGACCTTCGTTCATCTTGATTTTATGGTGGAAATCACAAATCAATGCATGATTTCTTCTTATCTCGATCCCATCTTCAATTCTAACCATTCCTTTTCACTCAAAAGCTTGAGGAATGAACCTTGTGGTGTGAAAAATCTCCTTCCACCATTTTTTACATGAATCTCCAAGCTTTGAAGCTCAATTGGAGGTAGGTTATATAACTTGAACCCCTATTCATTGTTATTGAATTCAATTTCTCAATCAATTATGTTGAATTGCTCTTCTTGTAATTCCTTTGATTAGTTGATGCAATTACCATGATAATGGCAGTAGTTTTCGATGGACTAAGGCTTGATGATGATAACATCATCTTAGGCTCTCATTACAACAAGTTTTTATTACAAACGGTTTTAAGACCTTGGTCCAAACGGTTTCACCAAACCGTTTGGAGGTTTGGATCCCAAACTGTTTAGAAGGGTTGACCATTTGTATGGGTTGACTATTTGAGGTCAGGACCCTAGTACATGTTGGATGATGATCTAATGGATCCAATTGATTAATTCAACATATGTACAAACCTCCAATTAGAAACCCTAATCGGCTAAGTGCTGAAATTGCAATTGTTTGATTTAAAATTTTGGGTTGATTAGCCCAAGACCGTTTGGAGGTCACCCCAAATGGTCTCAAAACCGTTTGGAGGTCAACCAAAACCATTTGGAGGTCTAGGGTTGAGTATAGTTGAGTAATTTAAGAGTTAGAGATATCAAATCAAAATGCAATCAATAGCTAATTTGATGATCAATCCAATGATCTAAAACCTAATTAGATTTCACAAATTTTTATTGATGGATGGGGAAAATGGTTTCAAGACTATTTAGAGGTCATCCAAACGACTTCAAGACCATTTGAGGTCAGGTTATATCATAATTTGACGATGATTCATTGATTTCAATTGAATTAGTTCCACAATGTTAACCATTGATGGTTCCTCAAATTCAAAACCCTAATTGATAGTTTCTTGATTATAAATCCTAGCTTAATTGGGTTAAAAACCCTAATTGATGGTCCAATTGAAGGATGATTCAATAGTTCAATTGATCAATAAATCAAGGATTCAATTGATAGGTGGTTCATTGATGGAAACCTTGAATTGATTAAGTGTTGAAAGACCTTTTTGGTCCATTCGGTTTTGAGAGGGTTTTCTCCAAACGGTCTCAAACCGTTTGGAGACCCAAGTTCATTCGATTTCAAAAACATTCTTGCTTAAACGGTTTCAAGGGAAATATGCCTAAACCGTTTCAAACCATTTGAATTCTGAGACACCAAGACTGTTTAGGGTCTAAGTAATCAAAACTGTTTGAGGTTCAACATGGTTAATCCATTTGGATATGTAATGTAATTGAAGATTCAATTTGTAAATTTATTTGGGTACCTCATGTAATTGAAGGTTCAATTGATCAAATCTTTTGGATGCCTAATGTATTTAGATGGTTGATACCCTTAGTGGGATTAATCATAGATGAATAATGATGCAATAATTCAATACATCATGTTAACCCTAAATGCATGTATTTGAATAAAGAATAGGCTCAATCTATTCAAGAATTGAGTAGTGGACATCCTAGAAGAGGATGAGAGAGAGAGATTCATACATGTAAGATAATCATGTAGCAATCAAGCCTAACACATTCAAAATGAGTGTGATATAAAATTTAGGGTATGATCCTTGATAAAGAGATCATGAAATCCTAATTGAGTTAATTGATGAACTCAAACCCTAATTTAGGGCAATTCTGAGTGAAACCCTAATCTAGGAGGATAATGTGATATGAATTTAAGGTAATGACATGAGTATCCTTAATTCAGGGTATTTTAATGTAAAACCCTAATTGGGATGAATAGTAAACCCTAATGGTGGTTTATTGAATATAAACCCTAATCTAGGGAGATGTGATGTGAATAGTAAACTCTAATTTCTACATAGAGTGAGGGTGTGTGAAACCCTACTTTCTGGGTTATACTATATAGCATGAAACCCTAATCTTGGACAATGAAATGATGAATCATTGGTCCTAATTGAATAAAGGGGATGTGTAATCCTAATTGAAATGAAATGGGAAACCCTAACCCTGGTAGGGTAATAGTGGTGTTACCTTGGAATAGCATGGAACTGAAATATGATTGATATATCTATTATCATGAATGCTAACCATGCATGTATCATGAGATGATGAACATAGCCAGGTATGAGCTATGATGTTTTATTTATTTTGTTATTAGGCCTTATGTGCCATAATATGCCTTGTTGCCTAGTAAGAGGTAATAAGAGAATTAATGGGCCTTAAGTGCCATAAGAGATGCTTGTGTAACAAGTATCCTGTTTACCTTGGTCAGATGACCTGAAGGTGATAGTTACCTGAAAGAGTGGTAACAATGCTTAGTGATGAGGTAAGTCTTTGAATACCCAGAACCATATGTTTATGGCATTGAGTTTGAAATGAGGGACTGAGATTCCAATGTCTTTTAAAAACTGAGATGTAATTGATGAAAACATTACATGTTTCTTTATAGCATTTGTCCTAATAAGTTATGTTTGAAAACTTGAC
This sequence comes from Alisma plantago-aquatica, assembly GCA_963693085.1. Taxonomy (NCBI): domain Eukaryota; kingdom Viridiplantae; phylum Streptophyta; class Magnoliopsida; order Alismatales; family Alismataceae; genus Alisma; species Alisma plantago-aquatica. The sequence goes on from OY856415.1 coordinate 394,216,423, forward strand.
TGATGCTAAAAGAATATGATAATGTACTTAATTAATCAAGTGAAAGCTATTCATGTAGTGCTCTGACCATAGATCCATCATCGTCAGTAGTTGCTGATGGTGAAACAGGTTTTCCTATGGGATCTCCTGGAGTTCGCATATTTTTTAATATGCAGGGGTCAATGGGCAAAATTATCCGTACGTCCTAATGAGGGAATTGATGGAAGGTAAACATTAAACCTCTCAATCCTTCATTATATGTTCCAGGATGGATGGATCACTAATCTCCCAATGATGTTAATGTTGAATCAATAGAGGTAAACATGAAATCTCTCGATTGCGAAGAGAGTACAACCGCCATTGTAACTCTATAGCGAAGATGCCACTATACCCTGGCAAGCTATGTAGTAGAGACACAAGATGTCCTGCATGTGATCTCACATTGACCGAGATGTGGGAAGTCATAGAATCCGGCTCTTCCATTGACTTTGTATGGTACCGATTTTGACTTTGCAATGGTCGGTTGGAGTATGAGTGGTATACCTCATCTCCTCAGAGCATAAGTATGTTTGTAAAACATAATCATCCGTGTAGCGTATTTGCATAAGATTGAAATATGAGAACCACTGGTTGATGTTATCCTGCTTAGCATGTCCTTGATACATAAATGTTGTTTATGTTCTTTAATTTCGCATTGAATAAGAGACATGCTGCCTTATCAAGTTATAGCTGCAATACTTGACTAGGAATGTTGCTCTAAGCTACATAGATATTGGTTTATCTGCTATTGACATATATGATTCTACTGTTTAGTTTATTTCTATTAAACTGCAATAATAATGTTTTCGGTGGAGAGTTATATCTCTCGCTGGGGCAATTAACAAATTGTCTCACCCCTGTGTGATCCAACATTTTTAGGTAGACACAGACAAAGAGGTAGAATCTCTGTAGCAGGGGAAGAGCAACAGCAGCAACAACAGGGACAATAGTGATATCCCAGGTGGGGATACTGGCTGTCAGGCTTTGTACACATGTAAATAGAGTCCTATGTGTCATCTCTGTACTCTCAGGTCCTAGGAGTCAGTAGGTAGTATTTTTAATATCGATTTGAGATTTTGGTTTGATTACCTTGAGGATTTTGTTACTTGTGCTTTTAAGTAAAGCAATGATGTATATATGTTCCTCGAGAAGAGATGGTACATGGAATGTACAATGTGGACCAGTATGCAAATATAATACTATGGTTCTTGTTTAAAGAATTTTCTTAAGAATGGATCTCCTTGTAAATGGTTTTAATTTTTAGTGATTTTCAGTAGTTTCGCTGTTAACGAATTCTTCCGCTTTAGTTAATCTTGTTATATTAGTTAATGACGTTTGATTCGAATGACGTGTCACAATCTTCCTTTGTTGATCCTTTGGTGATCCTTGTGCTAGGTAAGTGGTTTATCCTTCTTGATCCCATTTTCTTGAACCTTAACCTCTCTTTTTCTCCTTGTATGTACCATTGTTCTTCATGGTGGTCCTTTTGAGGAACTTCTCTCCAATAGAGGTCAAATCTATGGTTTTCCATAGTAGTACCTATGTGAGATGGAGATCTCCTCCTTCTTCCTTTCTTTTTAGGCCTAGGGTTTGGACCCTCTTATCCTGAGCTTTCCTTTGACCTTGGTTTGCTCTTCTTCTCTTGAGGTGACCTTGCTTGATCGTGGAGTTGATTCAAGCTTGGTGTTTCTTCTCTCTCTTGGAGCTTCATGGCTTGGGAGTTGATCTACATCTCAAGGTGGGTTATATAACTCTCTCCTCTACTATTGTTGCACCTTAATCATACATTAAAAGTTTATTTTATATCTAAAACCATTAGCATAGGTTGTTTGATGATGATACCTTGTTTTAGAGTTAGGTTCCTAGTAATCTTGTATAGATTATCTCTTTCTCCTAAAACCTATTTCTTATACCATAGATCTAATGGATAGTAGGAATGTTTGTTCTTGCATTCACCCTTTTGAATGATGGTTTTCCCCATCCCTTGGTTCTATTTTCTTCCTCTTTGTGATGGAGATTTTGGATGCTTGTGGTGGTTCGGAACATTGGTTTTTCCCCTCATGATTATGGGTTGGTTATCTCTATATTTTGATGATCAGATTATATGATTTTGTATGATGTTTCCCTTGATGTACTACTCTCTTTGAGGCTTCAGTTTTATACGGTTAACCCATCCATTTTGATCATGCTTGGACAAGCTATTTTCTCTCTATGATGTTCTTCATGTTATGATTGAAGTGGTCAAAGGTTTGATAATGGGTCTTGGTTGATGAGATGGTTTCCTTGGAATGGTCGCATTGATGACCCCTTATTCTTTGGTTGATGAGGCTGTCTTTGTTCTCTTCGATCGCATGCCCTATTTTTTCACTTTTCCTAGAGTATGTTGTTGTTCTCTTCAACATGGATGTGATGTTGTGTTTCACTTCAATTGAAGGAGTCTTGTGTTCTGTTTGGTCGAAGGGGTGATGGTTGTATCTTCAGTTGTTTGCTTTGGGGATGGTCGTTGACCACGAAGACATGTTCTTTTTGACCGCATAGTTTGTGACCTAACACCTTCTTCAGTCGATGGTAATCTTTGGACCCATGGTTGACTTAAGTGTTCCAAGAATGTGGGAAGTAGTGATATGAGGGTTGAATGTTATATGTTATTTTGGAAAACCCTAATTGGATATATATTAGAAACCCTATCCCTAATTTCATGTACATGATAATTAATGTTGACTTAATTGAGTGATTAGCATGTAATGAAGTACTTCCCTCTCTTGTATTTGTGTAACCCTTATGTTGCAGATTGAAAGAGCATAATAGCTTGTGATTGTTGTGATATCCTTATGTAACACAATGTGATGATTTTGAGCCCTGATGAAGCCTAATGAACTAATGATGTTCCCTATAAGAACAAAAACAATGTGAATGGTTTGATGACCTTAATGATGACTTTGTAGCTAATGTGAGGTGATGTCCTCTGATGATGTGATGAGGGATGGGTATCCCATAATGATGTGATGATGGTGATGGCCTGGTGTAAGGAAGTGAGACAATATTATGTGGTAATGTAATTAGCTTTATGTTTGATACATTTTATATCTTCTGAAGTTTCAATTTTCCCTTACCATTATAGGATTTTCTTTAGGTTTTATATGTTGTAACTTGATTGATGCATTAAAAGATACCCAAATGGCAATAACTAATCAAGTGAAATCATAATCATGTAGTTTAACTGAGACATAGATCCAAATTCAACATCAGTACTTGCTGGATGGTGAAATGAGTAACTCCTAATGGAATTCAGAGCGCATATTGTTGAATATGCGGGGATGCAAGTTGAGGGTATATCCATGCATCCACAATTCGAGGTTATAGATGAACACTGAATTCATGCCTTGGAAGGAGAACCGTTACAGTTGTATCTCATTATATGATGTGATAGGGGTTAGATGAAGTTGTACCCCGTATGATTGGGTTTGTATACCATGTTTACTAGTGTCGTGCCTATATACCAAGGTGGACTAGGCTTTTTGCAGTTGGAATCTATGTGTCACTATGGCAGGCCCGGATTGATTGAGGGTGTGGGGGATTATAGGATTCCAGCTCTCCTAGATCCTATATGGAACAGATTTTGACTTAGCAGTGGTCAGTTGGAGTATGAGTGGTATACCTCATCTCCATGGAGCATAATAAAAGACTTAATACAAATGTGTAGTATATTTTCTTAGGGTGAAGTATGATTCACATTGGATGACCCTTTGCCTTGTTTCTTAATCAGATTAGTTGATAATGGTTATACATGTTCTTCATATTCTTTCTAAAAGTATATGATGTTCTACTGATCAATTGTAGTCTCTTAATATGCTTAATTTGTGTTATCGGTTTTACTTATTCATTTAACTGAATTTTCTCATCCTATTAATAGTATTTATTTCATGTTATATAACCTATATGTGATAACAATAGTTGTTTGTTGAGAGTTATATCTCTCACTGGGATGTTGGTCTTACCCTGTGGGTTTCTACATCTTTTAGGTGTCACTCACGATGTGGTAGAGATCACGCGGTTGAGGAAGAGCAGTAAGGAAATCAATAGATGTTGAAGGTTGGGTATTATTCTAGTATTTTGTAGTAGATTCCTATGTGTAATCCTAGTACTCTCAAGTCCTTGGGGTGTTTTATAGATGTTGTACATCGATACGAGGTTTTTGATAGTATGTCATGGATGTACGTGTATGGCTTGTATATGTGAACGTGTTATCTTCTGTAATTGAGTTGTGGTAGGATGGCCACTATACAATGATGTATATGCCTTTTTGGTATGATATGTGATACATTGGCACCGGTTTCAGACCTTGATGTTTATGATTTCGCTTGACATAGTTTATATCAGATCGGTTTTGTAAGGCCCCTGAACTTGCTTAATGAGTTGAATAAGCTTAATTACCATAATAGAATGTTTAGAAACCTAATATAACCTTTTGATATGTTTTGAAATCATAATACAAGCTTAAGTTTCAAATTTGGTCCAATTTGGACACTTTTTGAGCAAGTTATGCAATTTTCTATACATTTTGGACTTTTCTGCAATTTACCCAATTGAGGTTTTTTTTTTTTAAAATTTTTCATATACATTATGTTCCTTAGATGTTATATTATTGTTATTAAGTGTTTTGAGCCATGGGGCTCATAGTTGAGCCATGGTTTGAAGGTGTTTTACTCAAGGGTATTTTAGGGTTTACCCCTTCATGGATGAGCTACCTTTAGTAGCTATCAACTAATGAATTATGTGATTAGCTAGGAAATTCGACAAAGGAAAGATAAACAGGTCTATAAGGATGGTGGGGGAGCTACTTGTGTGTGTGTTTGTATATTCTTAATAATTTAAGGCCATGGACACTTGGATAGATACTAGAACTTCAACTTTTTCTTTTTTCTTTATCTTAAAGTTATATATACTTATCCCTAAGCACCAAAATGAGCCATTTTCTCTCCACCACTTCAAATTCTTCTCTGACCTTTTCTCTCCCTCTTTGCTGCTGTGAATTCCCTGCCCAAGAAAGAAGAAAGTGGGGATCTTCTTGGGAAAAAATTCTAGGGTTGCAATTGATTTCCTTTTTGGGTCTAAAAAGCTTCCTCCTGGTGATCTTGACCTAAAAATGTAAGTATCAACTTTTTTCCTCCATTTATTTCTTTTCTCTTCTTCCTCCTATATCTCTCCAGGTCGGAACCTTGCTGTTCCATGGTGAAAGTGGCTCTAGAACTCAAAAATCTATCCTTCTTGTTTCTTTTTCTAGGATTTTGCTTCTTTGTGGAGAGAAGTACGTATTTGGCCAAGTTCAGATCTGAATCCAAGGTTTTCTTTCCCTATTTGCTCGAGATTCTTTCTGTTTGGTATCTGACCTACTCTATGGAGGCGAGTTATATAACATTTTTCACTTATATTGCTTATTAGAAGCTTGTTAGTTCATGTTTATGCTTTAATGTGATGAACTAAGCATAGAGAAACCGTGCTTGTTTAGAATTACAAATTTTTGTGGTGTCCCTTGTTTTGTTCCAGTTCTATATGAACTTGTAAATATGTGTACGACCTTTCTAAGGTGTAAAATGATCTGGGACAGGTTGATAGCATCAACCTATAGTGCTAAGCACAAAATAATTGATGGTTCAAATTAGGGTTTTCAAGCTATTTCCTTCCCTATCACACAACTGATGGTCATATCATTCAATAACCAATGGTGTTGCTATCTTGGCAACTGATATTCATGATAAAGGGTGTCAAATTTATGGTGAAAACCTATGTTCACCCCCTTACGTCAGGTTTTGGCTCAATTAGACATTTAATTATCATTTACTAAGTATTCTAATGATGTTATCAATCGATGACGACATTAGCTTAATATTTGATGGTGTTAACTGAATGTATTACTGATCTAGCAACCAATGGTGACCTAATGATCACAATTAATGGTTGATCAGGTAATCACCATATATGATGATTTAATAATGTTATTTTAGATTTGATTAAACCTTAAACCAATGGTTCCTTGGTTCAATTGATCTAATGGTTAGACCTATACTTCAATTGATAACCTTGAACAATGAACCCGATCCAATGAATAATATTGGATGCTTTAACATCCAATGGATTAGAATAAATCACATGGTATTATATGTGGGTCCTAGTGATGATAATTCGATGGTTCAATACCATTAATTTGTAGTCTTACCTTTGCCATTATATATTTATATGTGATAAACCACTATAATAAGTGGATGTGTAACTCCCATGTGATCTAGCTTGTTATACCTAACCTTAATGTAATTATATGATGTTGATTGGTTATAATAAGACCTCTTGAATGATTAATGTGATAATGAATTACACTCTTCTTGTGTTGAAACTTTGAAACCACAATGTATTACTATTTGAATATCATAGTGCCTTGCCATCTTAATATCTATGGACATATATGTGATAATGATCTTTTGAGCCTTGTTTAAGGAATGGAATGATGATGATAACCTTACTATGAATAATGTTATGGTCTTAACGACCTTTGGGCATTTTTGAAGCCATGATTGAGGTGAAATCCTCTTCATGTTCCAATAAGGGTTAAAACCCTGGAACTTGTGATAAGATATTGGTATCTTGTAATAGTATGATGATAAGTGTGGTCCATTAATTTGCAATGAATGATAGCATGTGGTAATGTGATTAAGATTTATATCTCATATGTTTTATATCTTTTGAAGTTGTTATACATATACTCTTGTTAGAAAAGAATTAGGGTTTGAATGCCCACTTGTATGATAAAGCCTTAATGCATTCAATTGGCAGTAATTAATCAAGTGTAACCTTAATCATGTAGAGCCATGTGCCTAGAACCATATTCAGTGTCAGAACTTAGTGGATGGTGAAATGAGTATTCGCAAGGGAAATTCGGAGCACATACTGTTGAGTATGTGGGGGTGGAAAGTTGAGGATATATTCTTGTCATCCACAATTGCAGGTTATGGAGGATGGCTATGGTCATGCCTCTGATATTTGATGTGATTGATGACAGATACGGTTGTACCTCATATTAGAGGATTTTTTATACCCTATTTTCTAGTGTCGTAACATGTACCAAGTACAGACTAGTTGTTATCAGTTGACTATATGTCACTGTTGGCAGTTTGACTGGTATGTCACTACAGTTTACTCATACTGACTAAGGGGAAGAGATCTTAGGATATCGACACTCCTAGATCTTAATAGCACTTCGCAGTGGTCAGTTGGACTTTGAGTGGTATGACTAAAACTCCCCAGGGTATAATAATAAAATATATAATACCAGCCGTGTAGTATAATTGCTAGGGTTTAATACGTATCACATTGGTTTATTAACCCTTGTCTTGTCTTTATACTACATAGTTCTTACATGATGTAAACTTATGAAAATTATGTGATTCTACTTGATGTTACAACTTATTTGCTTAACTGCTTAGTATGCTTAAACTGTTTAATATGTTCATATTGCTTAATCAATATCCTAACTTCTCAATGTATTTACTATTATTAATATGTTATAATCAATATATGTTAGAGAGAGTTATATCTCTCGCTGGGACTGGGTCTCACCTGTGGTCACCACATTTTTTTAGGTGGTCGCGGACAATGAGGTCGAGGTCGTGCTGTAGAAGAAAGCCAACCTGGTGATTAATAGATTCAGAAGGTTGGTTAGTTGTAGATGTTAGTAGTAGAGTCCTAGTGTCATCCTTGTACTCTCAGGTCTGGGTATGGGATGTGTTTTCTAGATGATATACTCATATCGACAAGATTTTGGTAGTATGTCAATGTTTGTAAATATATGGCATGTACATGTGAAATATATTTTGTATGCAGGATGTGACTAAGGTCTTTGGACCCATATGTAAATACTTGTTACAGTATATGCGAATGGAATGATGGACCTTTTGGTAAATATTCTAGAGTTTATTTACATTGTTGGAATTGGTTTTAATTATTCTGCATTTTTAACTATGTGATTAATTAGTAGTTGATTATGTTTTGTGTTTTGAGTAATCTTGTTTAGCATGACGAGGTGTCACAATTAAGTTGGTATCAAATCTCTAGGTTTATTAAGTCTATAGGGACATAGGACTTAGGTTTGAGTCTGTTCTTATGTATCCAACATATCTGATCATAGTTTATGCTTATGCAGAAACATGTCTGGAGGACATGAAGAACACGTTGAGAGTAGCTATGTTGTACTAGGAGAAGGTGCAAGGAGGCATGCACACGATGAGAGAGTGCTAGAAGTAGGGCTAGAGAAGCCCGCAATGCCTCATCTAGACCTGACAATGATGGCCAGTCCTGAGTTTCAATCTATGTTTAGACAAATGATGGCCACAATTACACATATCACTGACAGAGTGCCATCACCTCAAGCTAGGGAAGCTGCCTCTAATGTGGAGTCCCAAGGTGTCGGGAAGACATTTGAATGTCTTAGACGTGTTGGTGCAATTTAATATGTAGGTACTTCTGATCCAGCAGACACTGACATGTGGTCGACTGAGTTGGAAAAGGCATTCAAAATCCTAAACATCACTGAAGAAGACAAAGTTAAGCATGCAGTATACTTGTTGAAGGGTAGTGCTAGCCATTGGTGGGCCATAGAAAAGGAAAAAAGGCCAGGAGTTGTGATAGGATGGGAGGAGTTTTAGAGGGAATTTGTTACCCGATATTTTCTAGAGACCTACCTAGATGAGAAAATCTCTCAGTTTGGGAAGATTCATCAGGGAGCTATGACTATCAATGAGTATGAATCAAAGTTTATGGAACTTCTGAGGTTATGCCCACACATGGCATTAATGGAAAAGGAAAGGATCTGGAGATTTGAAAAGGTTCTGAGTACATAGTTGACTACTACAACATCAACCTTGGAGAACAAGGAAAGGTTTTCCACCTTTGTGGAATCTATCAGGAGGATTGAGAGGTCATCCATAGAGAAGTGTGAAGCTAATGCTAAGAATCGACCAATGCAGTTTCAAGGGCAATCATCTGGAGGATCTAAGAAGCCAAGGTTTTTCCCACTGCTGTCGTAACCATCAGTTGAGAATTAAGGCTGATGACATACCCAAGTCAGCTTTTAGGACTAGGTATGGTCATTATGAGTTTGTGGTTATGCCGTTTGGGCTAACCAATGCACCTGCAACTTTTATGGATCTGATGAATAGGGTGTTTAGACCTTATCTTGATCAGTGTGTGGTCATGTTCATAGATGATATCTTGATATACTCCAAGGATAGTCAACAACATGAGCAACACCTTCACCAGGCATTGACTTTGTTGAGGCAACACCAACTATATGCTAAGTTCAGCAAGTGTGAATTCTGGTTATCTGAAGTGTCTATTCTGAGCCATGTTATATCAGCAAAAGGCATTTGTGTTGATCCCAAGAAAGTGGAATATTTACTAGAATGGGAACAACCAAAGATACCGATAGAGATCAGTAGTTTCCTAGGTTTGGCAGGTTACTACAGGAGGTTTATCAAAGACTTCAGTTCTATAGCGTTACCCCTAACTAGGTTAACCAGGAAGGATGTTCCTTTTGCTTGGAATGACAAGTTTCAACGTTCTTTCCAACTTTTGAAAGAAAAGTTGACTAGTGCACCGGTGTTAGTACTGCCAGAGCAAGGAAAAGGCTATATTGTCTTTTGTGATGCTTCAAAGAATGGGTTGGGATGCGTGTCGATGCAGGATAAAAATGTGATTTCTTTTGCTTCGTGACAGCTTAAGAAACATGAAGAGAATTACCCAACACATGATCTGGAGGTTGTAGTGGTGGTCCATGCCTTAAAGATCTAGAGACACTATCTTTATGGAGAAAAGTGTCAGATCTTCACTGACCACAAGAATCTAAAGTATATCTTCTCAAAACAGGAGTTGAATATGAGGTAGAGGAGATGGATGGAGCTGATTAAGGATTATGATTGCACAATAGGTTACCATCCAGGGAAAGCTAATGTGGTAGCTGATGCATTGAGTAGAAAGTTGTCTTCATCATCAATGGTAGATAATGCACAATTAAATTCCTTGGTGCCATAAGAGATATATGCTAGTGTCTCTTCGCCAGATGAATGTACAACTAGAAGTTTCCTTGCTGGCAGGATTGTTGGCACAGTTACAAGTGAAACCTACCTTGAGACAGTAGATTCATGATGCACAACAAAATGATAATGTGATACAGAATATCCGATCAGGGATTGGCAGTGAAAAGTATGATGACTTTCATGAGGCAGATGATGGTACAATTTGTTACCACAATAGGATAGTAATTCCTGATGTTGATGGGTTGAGGAAGATGGTACTTGAGGAGGATCACTCCTCCATGTATGCAATGCATCCTAGAAGTACCAAGATGTACCAAAATTTGAAAAACATGTATTGGTGGCCAGGCCTAAAGTGTGACGTGGCAGAGTTCATTGCCAAATGTCTAGTTTGTCAGCAGGTGAAGGCTGAGCACCAGAAACCTGTAGGGACATTATAACCCTTTCCAATACCATAGTGGAAATGGGATCATATTACTATGGACTTTGTGATTGGTTTTCCTAGGATAGCCAAGGGTCATGATTCCATATGGGTGATAGTAGACAGATTGACTAAGTCAACTCATTTTCTGCCAGTTAAGACGATGTTTACAATAGAGAAATTGGCACAAATATATGTTGATGAGACAATCTGTCTGCATGGCATTCTAGTGACTATAGTTTCTGAAAGAGGTCCATAGTTTACAAGTCATTTTTGGGAGCATCTGCATTCAACAATGGGAACACAGTTGAGACTTAGCATAGCTTTTCATATGCAGACTGATGGCCAATCTGAAAGGACTATTCAGACTTTAGAGGATCTCTTGAGGGCATGTGTGCTGCAAATTCTTGGTAGTTGGGATGTACATCTGACTCTGATAGAATTTGTGTACAAAAATAGCTATCAAAGAAGCATAGATATGGCTCCTTATGAGGCTCTGTATGGGAGATGATGTCAGTCTCCTCTTTGTTGGTATGAGATAGGTGAATATCAAATTTTAGGTCCTGAGCTAGTACAACAGACTACATAAAAGATTAAAGTGATACAACAACAGTTGAAAGCATCCCAGGATAGGAAAAAATCTTATGCAGATAACTGATGTAGACCACTTGAGTTCCAAGTGGGAGATAGAGTATATCTTAAGGTTTCTCCTTGGAAAGGTGTGATGAGGTTTGGAAAGAAGGGTAAGTTGGCTCCTAGATTTATGGGACCATACCCTATCTTAGCTCGTATTGGAAATGTAGCATATAAGTTTGAGCTACCACCAGAGCTACTTATATTGCATAATGTCTTTCACATCTCTATGTTGAGGGAATTCCATCCAGATATTGAGCAGACAATCCAACCGGTAGAGGTTGAGTTAGAGGATGATATCTCCTATGTTGAGGGTCCTGTGTTGATCCTGGATAGAAGGGTGAAAAAGTTGAAGAGAAAAGATGTAATACTAGTGAAAGTTTTGTGGAATCACCATGGCATAGAGGAAGCCACATGGGAACTAGAGAATGAGATGCGTAGAAAATACCCATCTCTTTTTGTGTAGGATTTTGAGGCGAAATCTTTGTTAGGGGTTTATAGTTGTAAGGCCCCTAAACTTTCTTAATGAGTTCAATAATCTTAATTACCATAGTTTAATGCTTATAACCCTAATATAACCTTATGATATGTTTTTAAATCATAATACAAGATTAAGTTTCAAATTTGGTCCAATTTGGACACTGTTTGAGCAAGTTATGCAATTTTCTGTACATTTTGGACTTTTCTACAATTTACCCAATTGAGGGGTTTTATTTGCAATTTGTCACATACATTATGTTCCTTATATGTTATATTATCATTCTTGAGTGTTTTTAGCCATGGGGCTCCTAGTTGAGCCATGGTTTGAAGGTGTTTTCCTCAAGGGTATTTTAGGGTTTACCCCTTCATGGATGAGCTACTTTTAGTAACTATCAACTAATGAATTATGTGATTGGCTGGAAATTCGACAAAGGAAAGCTAATAAGGTCTATAAGGATGGTGGGGGAGCTGCTTGTGTGTGTTCTTGTATATTCTTAATAATTTAAGGCCATGGACACTTGGATAGATACTAGAACTTCAACTTTTTCTTTTTTCTTTATCTTAAAGTTATATATACTTATCCCTAAGCACCAAAATGAGCCATTCCCTCTCCGCCACTTCTATCCTTCTCTGACCTTCGTTCTCCCTCTGTGCTTCTGTGAATTCCCTACCCAAGGAAGAAGAAAGTGGGGATCTTCTTGGAAAAAAATTCTAGGGTTGTAAATGATTTCCTTTTTGGGTCTAAAAAGCTTCCTCCTAGTGATCTTGACCTAAAAATGTAAGTATTAACTTATTTACTCCATTTATTTATTTTATCTTCTTCCTCCTATATATCTACAGGTAAGAACCTTGCTTTTCCATGGTGAAAGTGGCTCTAGAACTCAAAAATCTATCCTTCTTGTTTCTTTTTCTAGGATTTGCTTCTTTGTGGAGAGAAGTACCTATTTGGCCAAGTTCAGATCTGAATACAAGGTTTTATTGTCCTATTTTTTCAAGATTCTTTCTGTTTGGGATCTGACCTACTCTATAGAGGCGAGTTATATAACATTCTTCACTTATATTGCTTGTTAGAAGCTTGTTAGTTCATGTTTATGCTTTAATGTGATGATCTAAGCATAGAATAACCATGCTTGTTTAGAATTATGAATTTTTGTGGTGTCCCCTACTTTGTTTCAGTTATATATGAACTTTTAAACATGTGTACAACCTTTCTAAGGTGTAACATGATCTGGGATAGGTTGGTAGCATCAACCTATGGTGCTAAGCAGAAAATAATTGATGGTTCAAATTAGGGTTTTCAAGCTATTTCCTTCCCTATCACACAACCGATGGTCATATCATTCAATAACCAATGGTGTTGCTATCTTGGAAACTAATGTTCATGATCAAGGGTGTCAAATTTATAGTGACAACCTATGGTCACCCCCTTAGGTCAGGTTTTGGCTCAATTAGATGTTTAATTATCATTTACCAAGTATTCTAATGATGTTATCAATCGATGATGACATTAGCTTAATATTTGATGGTGTTAACAGAATGTATTATTGATATAACAACCAATGGTGACCTAATGATCATAATTAATGGTGGATCCAGGTCATCACCATATATGATGAGTTAAGAATGTAATTGTAGATTTGATTAAACCTTGAACCAATGGTTCCTTGGTTCAATTGATCTAATGGTTAGACCTATACTTCAATTGATAACCTTGAACAATGAACCTGATCCAATGAATAATATTGGATGCTTTAACATCCAATGTATTAGAATAAATTACGTGGTATTATATGTGGGTCCTAGTGATGATAATTTGATGATTCAATACTATTAATTTGTAGTCTTACCTTTGCCATTATATAGTTATATTTGATAAATCACTATAATAAGTGGATGCATAACTCCCATGTGATCTAGTTTGTTATATCTAACCTTAATGTAATTATATGATGTTGATTGGTTATCATCATACCTCTTGAATGATTAATGTGATAATGAATTACACCCCTCTTGTGTTGAAACCACAATGTAGTACTATTTGAATATCATAGTGCCTTGCCATGTTAATATCTATGGACATATATGTGCTAATGATCTTTTGAGCCTTGTTTAAGGCATGGAATGATTATGATAACCTTACTATGGATAATGTGATGGTCCTAATGACCTATGGGCATGTTTGAAGACAGGATTGAGGTGAAATCCTCCTTATGTTCTAATAAGGGTTAAAACCTTGGAACTTGTGATAAGACATTGGTATCTTGTAATAGTATCATGATAAGTGTGGTCCATTAATTTGCAATGAATGATATCATGTGGTAATGTGATTAAGATTTATATCTCAAATGGTTTATATCTTTTAAAGTTGTTATACATATACTCCTGTTAGAAAAGAATTAGGGTTTGAATGTCCACTTTTATGATAAAGCCTTAATGCATTCAATTGGCAGTAATTAAACAAGTGGAACCTTTAATCATGTAGATCCTTGTGCCGTAGAGCCATCTTCAGTGTCAAAACTTATTGGATGGTGAAACGAGTATTCCCAAGGGAAACTCGGAGCGCATACTGTTGAGTATGTGGGGGTGGCAAGTTGATGATATATCCTTATCATCCAAAATTGTAGGTTATGGAGGATGGATATGGTCATGCCTCTGACATTTGATGTGATTGAGGACAGTTGTGGTTGTACCTCGGATTAGAGGATTTTGTATACCCTATTTTCTAGTGTCGTAACTTGTACCAAGTACGCACTAGTTGTTATCAGTTGACTATATGTCACTGTTGATAGTTTGACTGGTATGTCACTACAGTTTACTCATATTGACTGAGGGGAAGAGATCTTAGGATACTGGCACTCCTATATCTTATACGGAACTGAATAGCACTTCACAGTGGTCAGTTGGACTTTGAGTGGTATGACTCAAATTGCCCAGGGCATAATAATAAATATATAATACCAACCGTGTAGTATAATTGCTAGGGTTTAATACGTATCACATTGGTTTATTAACCCTTGTCTTGTCTTTACACTACATAGTTCTTACATGATGTAGACTTATGAAAATTATGTAATTCTACTTGATGTTACAACTTATTTGCTTAACTACTTAGTATGCTTAAACTGTTCAATCTGTTCATATTTCTTATTCAATATCCTAACTGCTCAATGTATTTACTATTAATTAATCTGTTATAATCAATATATGTTGGAGAGAGTTATATCTCTTTATGGGACTGGGTCGCACCTGTGGGTCACCACATTTTTTTAGGTGGTTGCGGGCAACGAGGTCGAGGCCGCGTTGTGGAAGAGAACCAACCTGGTGATTAATAGATTCAGAAGGTTGGGTAGTTGTAGATGTTAGTAGTAGAGTCCTAGCGTCGTCCCTGTACTCTCAAGTCTGGGTATGGGATGCATTTTCTAGATGATATACTCGTATCGACATGAGATTTTGGTAGTATGCCAATGTTTGTAAATATATGGCATGTACATGTGAAATATCTTTTATATGCAGGATGTGACTGAGGTCTTTGGACCCATATGTAAATACTTGTTATAGTATATGAGAATGGAATGATGGACCTTTTATAAATGTTCTAGAATTTATTTACATTGTTGGAATTGGTTTTAATTATTCCACATTTTTGACTATGTGATTAATTTGTAGTTGATCGTGTTTTGCATTTTGAGTAATCTCGTTTAGCATGACAAGGTGTCACAAGTTTTAATTTACTGTGTTTTCTAGTAATGTGGTTGTTAGTTGATGATTCCATGCTTTGATTTGAGTAATCTCACTTAGGTATGATCAGTGTGTCACAATTGGCGTTGCACCACCACCAACCCCATACCTAACTCCCCAAACTCGCCCCTCTACGCCCATTTGAACACACAAAATTTCATTTCTCTTTACCCACTTGCTTTCCCCTCAATTTTCTCTTTGAATCATACCCTAGGGTGCCTCCAGTGTCTCTCCTTCTCCTTCCCTTGGCTGCCATGGATGGGTGGCGCCGCCATGCCTCCTCCCTTTGGGAATCGAGGAACTGGCCACCCAAAGCGTGAGCTAAAGTCACCAATAGCTTCAATGGTTGATGTTGCAAGTGGGTGGCACCATATGTGGGCTCGATGACCCCTATAACACATGCATCCCCTCACATTAGTGAGATTGGAAGTCACAAGTAGTGACTACCGCGTACCTGCTCACGGGGCAAGGATGATAGGCATCTCACCGCAAGATCGACCATGAACGGTCAAGATCAAGATGGGTCAATCGTTGACCCTAGTCAAAGAAACACAGAACCACCCTCACATAGACAATGAAACCCAATGGGGCTTTTCCAGGTCAGTGCTAAGAAGGTGCACACGTGAACCCTATTCATCCAGATTCCAGTTAATGACCTAGGTCAGATATTGTTTTCACCTAAAGTTCTTAATAAAAAAAGTTCAAAAATCAATATCTTCCAAACCCCTTGGCCAAAACGTGCCATCCAATATACCATTTTGATCCTCTCAAAAATATTTTTCAAAATGGACCTAATTGTAGACCCTAAAAACTATTCTTTCGCCATGTTTTTCCTAAAATACCAACTTTGCCTATGTTTGGCTGCATTTAATGCATGATTGTGATAAAGTGGGGACCCTTTATGCCCCCTAACATCTCTAGTCATTAAATCAGTAGTGTATATGTACTAGATCTAATGTAGTCCTAATAATCTATTTTTCCCTATGGTTGACCCTAACACATGAATGTGGCTTATTAATGGACTTCAATGATGAACTTGGTTCTAATTGGTTAATCTTGCTATGCAATGACACCTAACTCTCAATCTATGTGGAAAATAGTAGCATGTGGCCCCTTCATGATACATTTCACATCCATGATCTCTCTATGTTCTTTTTTGGTCGTTATGCCATGATATGCATGGATGTGACCCATGTTAACATTGAATTGTTATACTTTATATCTAATGATGATGTTGACCCCTTGGTGCTTCACACTATTTTAGATCTATGAAATCAATAAGTTTGTGATGTTGGGTGACCTTAATGCCTATGATCAGACTCCTTGGTCTATGGTGGTGTTTCTAACCTTAGCTTTGCTTAATGAGACATATGTGACTTGATTTGTGGTTCTTGTACCTTAATTCTTATATAGATCCTTTTTTGTTGTCATTCTCTCTCTAATCATGGAACAATCTACCCTTTCAGTATCTTTGATGTGGACGTCCCACATATTTCATATGATTATGACACAATGAACTATGTTGATACTTGCATGTATGTTAGAAGGTTGAACTCAATGATGGGTATGTGATGCCTAGACTATGGGGACATCCACCTATATTTGAATAATCGTCTTCTTTCCTTATCTTGCTGATGTAATCTCATATCCCATCCAAGTCTCACAACTTGATGAACCTTGGTCTTGTATATCCTTTTATGAGTCTATTGAACCTAAAACGTAGATAAGTGTGTCAAACCTTGAGATGATCATAAAAAATGAATGGAACACTGAAATGACATGAAACTTGATCCTAACCTCCTTATTGACATATAAATCAATAAAATATCATATAATCCACTAATACAAAACCTTGAACATAACTTGGACAAAACCCTAAAATGAAGCTAGTTAAGGTTAATGATGAGAATCTAATGCATGCATTTAATCTTTGTCTTAATCAGGTATTGTTTGTGGCTAGATCGGCAAGGATAAGTTAGTATGAATCTTTGAATCAGGTATGGGATTTAAATAATTTTATGACTAAGGCTTTCTTGTTTGAAATGTGATGCATATGTATGCTTGTGTACTAGCTAAAATATTTTCATGTAGTATTCTAGTATTTTACTCGATGTTTATCTCATTATCATTGTTTTATAAATTGCAAACATAATACATAAACTCTAAAATACAAACCTAGTGCATCTGTCTAAAGTTTTGGGGTAAGGACATAAGGTTGGGTGTCCTACTTGAGATGTCAAAATAAGACATGTCATTGATAAAAGGGTTAGCTCTTGGATATGGCCTTGAGGTCCCTTAAGAGTAGGGTTAGTCAATCTTCATCACCCTCATAGACTCTTCCAATAGGAAGTTAGTCAATAAAAGGACTTATGAATATATGATATTGATGAATACATGTAATGATGGTACAATTGGAGTAAAATGATACAAAACATGGGCTCTCACTTTGATAAATACTTAACTTGTTTATTATTGTTCATTACTTATGCAACTCCTTTCAAATTATGCAAAGCTCATGTATATTTATATTTTAGCCATGTACTCAACACCTTGTGTGTTGACCCATCTTGTTTCATGTATTTTATAGGTTCAGAGATGGCTAGAAGTTGATGGGCTTGGTGATTTATGTCAGGTAAACTTGTTGTAAGATCCCTAGTGTATATGAGTAGACTTGTGTAAATCTGACTCTTGAATATGTAGTTGTAATCTTGTAATAAAATAATGTTGCTTAACGATACTTGTTGAATGTTGAGATTATGATTGGTGCTTCTTATCTTGTTATCTGTTCATGTATGCGAAGATTTATGCTTCTGCATTCATGCTTTGTTGCTACCATGCTAGGGATGGACACCTAGGTCCTATCGCCATTGACTTTGTAGTCATTTGGAGTTAGGATTTGGGTAATAAATGGTTCCATGATAGACGTTGCAAATCAAGATCACAATACCGATGTAGTCCTTCCAGATATTATGAAGCTATTTACTTATGATTGGTCAAATACAATTGTGATAGAACTTTGGATATGGTGATATATTATGGCTAAATAACTCATTCTACATGTGTGAAAAAATATGTCGATCAATTTTCTTATACACTAAAGCATGGATATATATTTCACAACTACTTATATAGGATGTGTGGATAGTCTACACTAATCAATGTGGCATTTCTAGTTCCATCAATGATTAGTTGTGCAAATACAGACCAACATTTGTTAGAAATTACTGCTCTGCCGCATTTAAATATTTTGGTTCTGCGAGAAAGAGGGTGATTGTAGCTTCTTTGAAGGATAAGTAAGTTTTGGGAACATTACTTATAATTTAGACTTATGAATTATATTTCATTGTGGAATTTGATTTTTCTTTTATTTTCCTTCTTGTCACTCAATAATAAGCATCAAGATTTTTTTGGTAATTGTCCCCAAGACACTAACTGTGTATTATCTGGATCCTTCATGTGAAAAAGTAGGAAGTGGGGGACACACAATGAAAATGACATTACATCTGTATGTACATTTTTATATCTATCAACATACATTGATATATGCATCATTGCATGACTATTTAGACATTCAACTAAATGTATTACTCTAACTTATAGGGGTATAAAAGCATCTAAAAAGATTGAAGGAAAGGTAGATAAAAAAATAAATTATTAAGTTGGAAAAATGTTGAGGTAGTTTTCTGACTCTAACATATATATATATGTCAATATGCTTACTCTTAGTTATTAACGTTTTGCACAATTTTGTATTTATAGTGCTTGATAAAAGATAATAATTGGGCATGTAGATACTACATCATGTGGTATATGGATCGAATTGTTAAACATGCACCACTAGACATCCATTGTTTAGCAAACATAATCTCACTTGCATCATAAGCAAATAGTCTCATTTGATAATATAACAAAATCAAATCAAACTCTTTAGTTATCTCATTCTCTTTGTAGCTCTTTGACATGCCAGAGCCCTATACAAATGAAAGGCTAGATGAGATATGAAAAGATTGGGCACACTCCTTCCTTAAGAAAGTCAACTTCATATTTGACTGGGATCAAGTATTACTTTTCTAAACCTTAATGTCATTATTTCTATATACATATGATGGTTATGACTTTTTACAACTTAAATTTGATGCAAGTGAAATGTTAGTGCATAGGTGAGTGATATGTGTATGTATGCATGTGTGAATGACCATGAATAGGAATGAATACAATGAGAATTTCATTTGTACACATCATGTGAATGGAATTGGAGAATGGAATTGTATGTGTATTTTCTTAATTATGTATGTTCATGAAAATGGAATTAAGTGTTGAAGAGAATGGAAATGTATGTGGGTGGATAAATTGTGTGTATGTGTTTGTAATTGTAGGTTTTGTAGGTATGTTGGCATGTTGTTAAGATGAACATAGTATGGAACCTGTAGTTCTAACGAACAACATATTTTTCATGTTACGAAGTAGCTGGACAACAGGTCTACAGACCTTCTATAAAAAAAACATACATGCGGCGTTAGTTGTTATAAAAAATCCGACATTGTAAATCTAAATCATTGATTTTTCATCAAAATCTATAATACATCTATTCCAAAGCAATCATGCCACCCATGGAGACCGTTCTATCTGTAACATACCAGATCTTGGACCCTACCCTGGAAGTTTGACCTTTGGGTTTGGCCAAACATAGTTGAGGTTAGAGTGATCCTAATAATCAAATGCATGAATAAAGTAATCTAATATGTCATATAATTCATTTGGCGATAATAAGATGAATAAGAACTTAATTGGTTAAGTAATGAAGTTAATGATCTGTTAGTGGGCCAAGTGACATATCTCATACAAGGAAGTCCCAAAACTAAAAATAGACTTCAAATTCGTAATCTACACATCAAAATAAGCTTACATGTCAATTTTCATCTAATTTGGACAACCTTGAAATAATAGGAGAGAGAAACTTCCTAAAAGGTGTAATTGATAAATAAATGTAATTCATGACATCAAAAGTTGGAAATATGTCCAAAATCATATTCAAAACACTTAAGTTAACTTGTTGATGAAGTTTCTCCTAATTTGGATAATCCTAATGTCATTAATGCATGAGGAAAGAGGAACTAAGTTTTGAATAATAAATTCATTAAAAGTTCTCAAAAGGAAAATCTAATTGCATAATTAGAATCTACATGATTTAATTAGCCTCTATGCAAAATTCCGTCCAATTTGAGATTTGTTTGCACCCTAAAAAGAAGAAAGAGAAAAAGTACATTAATTGCAATGTCACTTTAATCCTAATCACATTGGGACTATAGTTTCCGAAATATATGCTGTCACGCGGCTTGGATTTTATTTCTTCATCTGTCATCTTGATTGGACGACTCCCTTTTAATCTCGGTTTTCACAGATTCAATCAACGGCTCTGGACCCTCCTCCTTCGCCCGCCTAGTCCAACTCAAACTCGGATTACTCCGAACAGTGTTTGAGGTCTTCGCAATTTTCGATCTCTTTCCTTGTTCTTCCTCATAGATTTTTGGTTTCCTTTTCATGTTCCTCGATGCTTTCTGGTTCTAGGGATCCCCACTTTTATTGGGATTCCCTCTTCCAATCGCTCGGTCGATAAGGAGTTTTCTATCTCTTCTATGTTTTCTGATTTTTTGATTTTCCTTGTTGAACCTAGACCTAAAGCCTATATATAATAACCCTCTCACGACCCCCAATCACCTAGAAACCTCGTGCCATAGTTCTTTTGGTTCAGTTTTCTCTGCAACTCCCTTCCCCTACTCCATCTGTCTTTTCCGACGACGACGACTTCATCTGTGGGTTTTAGGGTGCGGAGGTGCTCGTTCTTGGTGTTGTTCGGATCACAGAAGTGTATGAAAGCTTTGTGGCTCCTCGGTTCATGTGATTAGAAGGTAAAAGTGTTTCACCCTTTTTCCTCCTATTCTGGTCGTTTTGCTAATTCTTCGTTTATGGATGTCTTCGTGCTAGTTTCCCTTGTCCTCTCACTTCAGTTTTGATCGTCAGACCTCTCTCCATTATTGGTTTGGCCTCTCGTGGGCCCTTTTTCTCTACCCAGGTTGCCTAGTTTCACCGGTGATGGTGGCACATCTTTCTCGGTCAGTGTGGGACCGTTTCCGGTATGGGTTTGCTCTCTACGTTCGTCAGAGCTTGCCGAATGAGTTTGATGATGGCACTTTTTCTTGGATCACCTTGGTTTGGGATCAGGTGATCGATGATTCTTCTGATGTTCTCTGATGTCGCGAGTTCATCGCAGGGGAACTTTCTTCCCTATGATTTCCCCTCTCTACCCTCCCCGCTCATCTTTGGTTTTTGTTTTTTGCCTAAGGGAAAAATCGTCTTTTTATGATCACAACTCTTTTATTTTTCGCTTGACACTGTTTAGTTGGATGAGTGCCTGACTGACTTGGGCGGCATTGATTGGCCAGCCCAACCCAGCTAGGCCTCTCCATCTCTCTCTTCTCTCTCGGCTCTATTTATCTGAATTGTAATTTTGTGATTGGCCAAGCTTTAAAAATTAATAACTAATTAATGGATAATAAAAAAAATATGGAAAAATATGTGTTGGAATAAAAAAAAAGATCTAACTAATGGTACATGTTTTGATAACTAAATCTAAAGATTAATAACATGTGTTTTCAATGGATTTAATTAATAATGAATTAACTTGCAAAAATCATAACTAATTATCTATAAGTCAGAAAAATATAATAAAATATGTTTTGTACTCCTAATGACATATACTAATAGGTGGCATGGTTTTCATAACCTAATTCACATAATGATATAAAGGTGGTTTTTAGGATTTATGAAAACAATATAAATCTAACCCTAATTATACATATATGCTTAATAGGTTCTTTGGATGCCTAGGCTTGGACCTAGATGTGACTTTGGATCATTTGACTTTACAGTTGAGGTATGTTGTATACCCTATTTATCTATAATGAGCAATTCACTTATCTTTTCATTCTCTTGAATTTGGCCTACGTAATATGTCTTATCTTTTGATATCACGGTTCATGTGAACTATCTTGCTTGTTATGGACTTTGATATTTTCTTGATATCTATCTTGTCCCTTGGTGCATGATGGTCTCTTATATTGATACGTCCCACTTTGAAGTGGATGTTATATGTTTGTAGTGTCCTTTGTGTGATGGCAACCTTTGTATCATCTTATGACTAAACTATTTACTTGCCTCTATATTTACATGCTATGTGAATCAGTAGCACTAGAGTAGTGTAAATTACATTGATTGTGGGGTGTGTGCCCTAATGGTGCTTGTTTCCCACCATGGTAGTGGATGCTTATATGGAACAATCCTTTTTATGTTGTTTCTATGGCAAGTATCCCTCTTGTTATGATCTTTTCTCTTGATACCCATTTGGGTGGTACTTTTCTTTTCTATGGGAAGCCTTACTTTATTTGTTATCCTTTATTTTCATAATATTGCTCAATTTCCTATTTAGTATGCACATACCAGCCTTTGCTGATGTTTCCTTTTCTTCTCTTCTTGCTGGGGTATGCTTCCAACCCTAGGTGAAGGATGTGGTGGACATGGACATAGATTAAGAAGTTAAAGCTTGGAGACAATCTTGAGGTGGTTTAGATTTCCTCTATATGGATCCTTGTGATGTAAGTCTAATATGTTCCCTTGTTTTATAATTGAATACAGTCATGTTTTTAATTCCGCTTATATACTTTGGTCTTTTGTTACCATTATATAAAGATTTGAAAGTTTTACACCCATTTCAGCATACCTTTTGAGTATGTTTGGGATGGATGTTTTGTTCTTCAATTTTTTTTGTAGAGAGGTGGTTTCACTTCTTTACAACATGGTATTAGAGCACATGGTAGTCAAAATCTGACTATTTCAATTTTGTCTCCCTTTAGAACCCTTGACTTTTCAAGTTACCTTTAAGTGAGATGTTGACCCTAGATTTGATCTATGATGATCTTTTTATGCAATAAAGTTTGCTTTGAGGATGAGATTAGGATATGAGATACCCTAATATGGAAATATTGTGACTTGGTTTCACATTGAATTTTGGCCAACTTGTTTGTTTTACTTCACAATGTTTCTCATCTACAAAAATTATTTTCATTATGCTACTATACGTACAAAAGTTTTCTTAGGTTTGTCGATGTTTTCTTGAACTAAGTCACAATGAAGATGAAACTCTAGTTGAGTAGAATCTAACCCTAGTTTTGTGACTAGGATTGATATAAAGGTGTAGTTGACCTACCCTATGACTCTTAGATGTTCATGTAGGGTTGATAGGTTAGAGACACGAGGACCTATAACTCAACCCTAGATGGTGACTTGATAGTTGGATACATGAGAAATATAAATATCTAAAATCATTCAAAATTAAGAGATGTGGGTAGCTCTAAAAAGTTGTTTAGTTTGACTTGTTAGGATTAACCTTTTTAAGGGGTGGAGAGTAGTTAGATTTTGATGTTTTGATCTATAGATTTCAAGGACAAAATCCTTTTAAGGGGTGGAGTGTTGTAACATACCAGATCTTGGACCCTACCCTGGAAGTTTGACCTTTGGGTTTGGCCAAACACGGTTGAGTCTAGAGTGATCCTAATAATCAAATTCATGAATAAAGTAATCTAATATGTCATATAATTCATTTGGAGATAATAAGATGAATAAGAACTTAATTGGTTAAGTAATGAAGTTAACGGACCATTAGTGGGCCAAGTGACATATCTCATACAAGGAAGTCCCAAAAGTGAAAATAGACTTCAAATTCATAATTTACACATCAAAATAAGCTTACATGTCAATTTTTATCTAATTTGGACAACCTTGAAATAATAGGAGAGAGAAACTTCCTAAAAGGTGTACTTGATAAATAAATGTGATTCATGACATCAAAAGTTGGAAATATTGCCAAAATCATATTCAAAACACTTAAGTTAACTTATGGATGAAGTTTCACCTAATTTGGATAATCCTAATGTTATTAATTCATGAGGAAAGAGGAACTAATTTTTGAATAATAAATGCATTAAAAGTTCTCAAAAGGAAAATCTAATTGCATAATTAGAATCTACATACTTTAATTAGTCTCTGTGAAAAATTCCATCCAATTTGGGTTTTGTTTGCACCCTAAAAGAAGAAAGAGAAAAAGTACATTAATTGCAATGTCACTTTAATCCTAATCACATTGGGACTATAGTTTCTGAAATATATGCTGTCACACGGCTTGGATTTTATTTCCTCATCTTTCAGCTTGATCGGACGGCTCCCTTTTAATCTCAATTTTTGTTGATTCAATCAACAGCTCTGGACCGTCCTCCTTCGCCCACCTAGTCCGACTCAAACATGGATTACTCCAAATAGTGTTTGAGGTCTTCACGATTTTCGATCTCTTTCCTTGTTCTTCCCCATAGATTTTTGGTTTCCTTTTCACGTTCCTTGCTGCTTTTCAGTTCCATGGATCCCCACTTTGATTGGGATTCCCCTAGTCGCTCGGTTGAAAAGGAGTTTTCTGTCTCTTCTATGTTTTTTGATTTTTCAATTTTCCTTGTTGAACCCAGACCCAAAACCTATATATAGTAACCCTCTCATGACCCCAATCACCCAGAAATCTCGTGCCATAGTTATTTTGGTCCAATTTTCTCTACAACTCCCTTCCCCTACTCCATCTGTGTTTTCCGGTGATGAAGACCTTGGTCGTGGGTTTTGGTGTGCGGAGGTGCTCGTTCTTGGTGTTGTTCGGATCACGGAAGCATAGGAAAGCTTTGTGGCTCCTCGGTTCATGCGATTAGAAGGTAAAAGTGTTTCACCCCTTTTCCTCCTATTCTGGTCGTTTTGCTAATTCTTCATTTATGGATGTCTTCATGATGGTTTCCCTTGTCCTCTCTCTTTGGTTTTGATCATCAGACCTCTCTCCGCTGTTGGTTTGGCATATCGTGGGCCCTTTTTCTCTGCCCAGGTTTCCAAGTTTCACCGGTGATGGCGGCACGTCTTTCTCAGTCAGTGTTGGACCATTTTTGGTATGGGTTTGCTCTCTATGTTCATCATAGATTGCAGAACGAGTTTGATGATGGCACTTTTGCTTGGATCACCTTGGTTTGGGATCAGGTGATCGATGATTCTTATGATTTTGTGAGTTCATCGTAGGGGAACTTGCTTCCATATGATTTCCCCTCTCTACCCTCCCCACTCATCTTTGGTTTTTGTTTTTCACCTAAGGGTAAAATTGTCTTTTCACGATCGCAACTCTTTTATTTTTTTTGCTTGACGTTGTTGAGTTGGACGAGTGCTTGGCTAACTTGGGCGGCTTTGATTGGCCAGCCCAAGCCAGCTAGGCCTATCCGTCTCTCTCGACTCTATTTATCTGACTTGTTATTTTGTGATTGGCCGAGCTTTAAAATTAATAACTAATTAATGGATAATAAATAAATGAAAAAATATGTGTTGGAATATAAAAAACAAGATCTAACTAATGGTATACGTTTTGATAACTAAATCTAAAGATTAATAACATGTGTTTTCAATGGATCTAATTAATAATGAATTAACTTGCAAAAATCATAACTAATTATCTATAAGTCAGAAAAATATAATAAAATATGTTTTGGACTCCTAATGACATATACTAATAGGTGGCATGGTTTTCATAACCTAATTTGCATAATGATAAAAAGGTGGTTTTTAGGGTTTATGAAATCAATATAAATCTAACCCTAATTCCACATATATGCTTGATAGGTTCTTTGGATGCCTAGGCTTGGACCTAGATGTGACTTTGGATCATTTAACTCTAAAGTTGAGGTATGTTGTATCCCCTATTCCTCTATAATGAGCAATTCACCTATCTTTTCATTCTCTTGAATTTGACCTACACAATATGTCTTATCTTTTGGTATCACGGTTCGTGTGAACTATCTTGCTTGTTATGGACATGGATACTTTCTTGATATCTATCTTGTGAATTGGTGCATGATGGTCTCTTATATTGATATGTGCCACTTTGAAGTGGATGTTATATGTTTGTGTTGTCCATTGTGTGATGGCAACCTTTGTATCATCTTCTGACTAAACTATTTACTTACCTCTATATTTACATGCTATGTGAATCAGCAGCACTGGAGTAGTATAAATTACATTGATTGTGGGGTGTGTGCCCTACTGGTGCTGGTTTCCCACTGTGGTAGTGGATTCTTGTATGGAACGATCTTTTTATGTTGTTTCTATAGCAAGTATCCCTCTTGTTATGATCTTTTCTCTTGATACCCATTTGGGTGGTACTTTTCTTTTCTATGGGAAGCCTTACTTTATTTGTTATCCTTTATTTTCATAATATTGCTCAATTTCCTATTTAGTATGCACATACTAGCCTTTGCTGATGTTTCCTTTTCTTCTCTTCTTACTGGGGTATGCTTCCAACCCTAGGTGAAGGATATGATGGACATTGACATAGATTAAGAAGTTAAAGCTTGGAGACAATCTTGAGGTGGTTTAGATTTCCTCTACATGGATCCTTGTGATGTAAGTCTACGATGTTCCCTTGTTTTATAATTGAATATAGTCATGTTTTTAATTCCGCTGCTATACTTTGGTCTTTTGTTACCATTATATAAAGATTTGAAAATTTTACACCCATTTCAGCATACCTTTTGAGTATGTTTGGGATGGATGTTTTGTTCTTCAAAATTTTTTTAGAGAGGTGGTTTCACTTATTTACACTATCCAACCCCAACCCGCAACATGGACGTTCTCCCCAGCACAGTCGTGCTACCAAGCCTCCAAGCCATGGTATCATTCTGCATCGCCAGTTTTCAAATATAAACCAATGACACAGAAGGTCTATGCGACGTCGGTTGCTATACAAAAGCTGATGACTATGATTCGATCTTCAATGTCGGTTCATTTATACAAAATTGGAAACACAACAATACAACGACACTAATATCACTCTGTGTCATCAATTTCTATTTTCATAGCAACTGAGACAGACTATGTGTCATCGATTTTTCCTTTCCCTTGAAACTGACGCAAAAGGTCCTTAGTTGTAGTGTCGTCCACTTAGGTGTTGGTACAAAATGACTTTGTATGTCTATTTTAACCAATGTTATAGGTTGTATCCGTTGGTATGTATTCCCAGAGATCCAATCATGTGATGATTGTAATGGCATAAATATAAATGTTTTGATTACTAATAAAGGAAAGCTTCTAATATTTTCTATTTAATTCAGTTATGAGATAATGATGTAACATAATAAATGTATAGAGAATGATATTACTCAGTGACACATGTCTTCAAGTACGTGACTTGGAAGAATAAGATTAGACAAATGTTAAGAGTATATACATTCTCATTATGTCCCTGATCGGTTGTTAACGTGGAAGGTATATAGATAATAATAACACAAAAGATTAGAGTGTCAGTTGGTTGATGACAGAGTCTCATTAGTCATGATATGGTGATATCAAACCAAGCACATGAGTACATGTTAGGGAACAGTGTATCAGACAAACCCACCATGAGATTGACACATGGAAGTCATAGTCATCTCTCAAAGTGATGGTGGTGTTTGTGGTTCTTAGACATGAAATCACTACACTCATCACATGTCGTTTGGTACATGTTGACATCATCAAACGCAATCATGAAACATGGTTTGTCATAAAGGTGATGATTGGGTGACTGTGACACATGGGGACTGATGGTGAGTGATAGAGACGTGATTTATCCCTCCTAAGGGAGTAAGAAATACAAGACAATGTACATTTGAGTCAATATATGATATTGATCTTCCATATATCTCATACAGTCTGCTCTGGTTCAAGGAACAAGATTGAAAAATAATGAGGGTGAATACTCCATGCCTCTGGTTAAAGGAACAAGATTGAACAATAATGAGGGTGAATACTCCATGCCTCTAGTTCAATCTAGATATCAGTGGAAAAGGAACTATACAAACATTGTAACACCATACACAGATTGTAGGTTGATGTTGTTCTTCGACTTACCATTTACTTGGGTAGAAATGATGTGTGACTAGGCACCGCTCATTGCTTGTAATGTCATAAGATGTTATGGACATTCACTACCAATGTAATATGGGACCTATAGGGTCACACACATAGGTCTTGACCTAGAAGAGGAGTTTAATCTTGAATAATGATGGAATTGATCGGTAAAGTGTTTAGGTATTCAATTCATGCAACAAATCAGCTGACTGCACTTCCAATCGATTGAATCACTCAGTGAGACAACCGTTTGGAGTGTCATACAATTGACTCATGTGAGGAGATGGGTGTTTGGAGTGTCAAATTGATTGGAACTGAATTGGCTGAAATTCGGTACGAAATAGGTGCCAACCGATCAGCTCACTTGGTGAATTGATCAGCTTGGGTAGAGCGAGATGACCGATTCACCTAGTGAATTGATCAGCTTGATTGGGTCGGTGGAAGGTTCTAGAAACTTTCTGATATTCATGAGAAAGAATGATCATTTCGATTGTTCAATCCCATTGATACAAGGAATTAATGTTTAACTTTAATTGGAAATGAATTATCAAATTCATATATGATTAAGAAACTACAAAACAACCATTTCGCTGTGCAAGAAGATCGGGTCGCTCATCAGATGACCATCTGGGTTACCAGACGACCGGTTCGGTGCTCACAGGTTGTGAAAATTTGAGATCTTTTAGTCCCTTCCACTTCTGCACAGACTGGGAACCCACACCCAAACCTCTCCTATAGATAGAGGGGTATTGGGGGCTTCCCAGAGCACAACATAGACAATTAAGAATCAATTGCTTTGACCATTGTTGTCCTCTCTGGTTGTGGTAACCAAGAGAGCCCAAGAAAGTCCTACCTGATTAGGGAGGGATAGCTCAGGAGAGAACAAATGATGATCATTGTTGTGGGAGAGCAAGTTGGTGACTAGTATGCCAATAGAAGGGGCAACTCCTTCATGTTCGTTCTGGTATGACGAAGGGAGTTCTAGGCAGTTCGTGTGGACTTATCTAGAGGCAATTTGTCCTTTTCCTGTAGCTAAGGAGGACGACATCAACCAGAAGTCTATGATGAGAGGAGATGTTGAAGACAACAACATTCAAGTTTTTTATCCGTGGATGAGCAGTTAGATGAGTCCCAGTATAAATAGAAGACAGTTGTGCATCTACAACAATGAGGAGATGTCTCGGGAATTTCTCCAAGACTATGCATATCCTCAAAATAATCCTTCCCATCTTATAGTTATTGATGTGATCTGCTGGTTATGGGAGTATGGTAGATAAAAGAATTCACTACCTATTATATAGACATATATCCCTACAATGGTATCAGAGCCATGTCAATCTACTATATTTTGAAATAATCGATATGATTAGATTTTGGTTTTATAGTTGGATTATTGCATACGATGTGAATAATTTCACGTCCTATCAAATACCACAATAATCTCAAACTAATATATAGTATGATATATATATGTGTGTGCAATTTACATGTGTCATCCTAAAAGCGGTTTTGATGGTGGATGTACATGGCTATGGCTAATAACCTATATTGTATGTGTATGGTTGTGTGGTTGGTTAATCATGTTTTTATCTTGGTCTACGTCCCGAGCCTCTATCTTATCTTTCCAATGTAAAGTTAATTCTCTCCTACCTTTGCTCCCCTTGAATGTAACTCGAGGTTTCCCTATAATCATGTAATAGTAGGATAGTTTCCTTTCTTGTTATGAGGCAAAGAAGATGTTCCGACGATGCCAGATGACCGTATCGAAGATGAGCCAACCAGATGGAGGACCAAGGAGGACTAGGTGGATGAGCCGAACCAATCGGTTGGTGGACCCAACTGATCAGCTGGAGGGCCAGCATATGGTGGACTGACAACACCAGTCAACTGGTGAGACAACCAAATGACTGTCCTGGAGGCGAGCCAATCGGTTCAAGGGTTCAAATGATCAACCCAAATTAGCAAGCACAGATCTTCATCAACAACATGTTTCTGCATGTGATGTGGACCTAAGTTGTGGTAATTCCTTATGTCTCTAAGGAATTACATTAGACTGCCCACAACCATCACTTTTATTTATTGCATGTTTTCATCGTGGGATATAGGATGTATATGATACATACTATATATATGTGGTGATTTGATAAAGTATATATATTTATAAATACAAACTCCCTCAAATAAAATATCAAGTCTTAGATGCTTTCCAAAAGATACACACATGAAAAGCTTGATCAACCAAGTGTAGGTTATGCCAAATCATGGTGCACTGTCTATCTCGTGGAAGTGTGATTGTAGTAATGTAGGTTCCTCCAAAGGAGGGGCATTATTATCATGTTGTCTTTTGATTCAGGCTTGACTGGTGATTCTTAGAGCATCTAGGCCTAAAAACATGCAAATGATTATGGCAAATAGTTGTCATATCATATATCCAAGAATTTCATATGATGCAATCGGCAAGTTGCCAACCTTGATAATTGACTGTGTATGTTGATGTTGATCAAGTCATAGTTGAATTGTCTTGGATCTTGGCCCATTAGAATATTGTACACTGCAATATTCTCAATTGATATTGAGGGCTATCAATTTAAATAAATAAATAGTGGGAAAGATATTTAACTAAATACATAATTGATATCATCCAAAAATTTCAAATCAAAATAAATCAAAAGTTTTTGACAAATGCAAATGTTCTCTTGTAGAATCAAATGAAAAACAAATCTATATTGCAATCAGTCCTTAAGAAGTACAAACTTGATGGGACACATTTTCATGACTCATTTTGGACTTTGAGAAGGGTTCTCAATGAAGAGTCCAATCTCTACGTCCTTCACAAACTAGTGCCAGAAATACCTTCTTTTGATGCGCCTAAGGCACAAGTGGATGCTTACTGGAAGCATTCTAATGATGTCTTAGAGATAAAGTACGTTATCCTTAGCTGCATGAACTATGAGTTGCATGAGCAGTGCGAGGACAAGGGTAATCTTGAGATGGTAACACATCTTAAGAAAGTGAACATTGGCCTAACAAAGAAAGAAAGGGATGATATCATAAAGGTGCTTTTTGAGTCAAAACTGACAAAGGGAACCTCAGTAGAAGAACATGTGCTCAATATGATTGGACATGTGTATCGTATTAAAGAACTGGGACTCACCTTAAGAGTTGGTCACATATATGATTCTAAAGACATTTACATAATCACATAGCCATTTTATCACATAAATAATATGTCCAGACCAATGCCAGGCTTGTTTACTATGTTGATTCATGCTGAAGTAAGTTTGAAGAAGGACAAGCCCGTGATGGTAATTAGTGGAGATGAGTCCAAGGATCAAAGCAAGAATAAGAAGAGTTCTAAGGTCAAACCCAAATCCAAATCTTCATCACTCAAAATAAGAAGAAAGAAAAGTACAAGGGGAACTCATCCTTTGTACTTGAAGGCATTCAGAAAGAAGAAGATGTGGATGGTGATCTCCACTTTAAGTATATACAATATATAGATAAAACTATATACTTACTCATCAAAAGTACTAGATACCGGATGTGGATCTCAAATATGTTCAAATATGTAGGATCTGAAAAGAAGTAATCCTTTGGGAAAAGGCAAGGTGGAACTATGAGTTGCTAATGGCACAAGAGTTGTGGCTAGCACATTTGGAACCTATAGTTTATCTCTACCCACAGGGCTTGTAATAGAGTTAACAAACTTCTATTATGTACCTACTATAAATAGAAACATCATTTCTGCATCTTGTATGGACAATGATGCATTTGAATTCCATATTAAAAATGGTTGACATTCTATTTCAAAAGATGTGTTCTTTTATGGAAGTGCCCCAATGTCTTATGGTCTTTACTAATTGTTAGATCTAATGACAGATGTTTATAACATTAATATAAAAAGACTAAAACTCAACAACTAAAAAAAACATACCTTTGGCATTGTCATCTAGGGAACCTAAATGAGAATCGCATATCTAGACTCCATAAAGATGGTTATCTAGACTCTTTTGATTTTGAATCAATAAAGACATGTGAATCTTGTTTGTTGGGCAAGATGGCTAAGATCTCCCTTAATAGTAACAATTAAAGGGCTATGATCTATTAGGACTCATACATACAGATGTGTGTGAACCCTTTAGAACAACCGCTAGAGGTGGATGTCAGTACTTCATTACCTTTACTAATGACTTCTGTAATGACCTTGACCTGGGTTATGAGGTAAACCTGTTTGTTTTAGCTAATAAAGTTGCTTAGAAGTTTAATATAATCCTCTAAGGAGTTTTTTGTCATGTGACATACTTATGTTCCAAGTTTGGTCCTGATTGAATGTTGTTTGAGCAATGTTCCTTTGTTTTGGAAAAAAGTGTAATTTACCCAAGATGAGGGGTTATATTGAAATATGTCACATGTTTAACGTGACCTAAGTGTTTATCATCATAAGAGAGAGAATGATGCTAAGTGGTGGCTTGTGGAAAGCCTAAATGCCAAGTTTGAACTTGTTTGAATAATATTGGTACCTTGTGCACCAATTTTGGTACAAATTGTAATTTACCCAAAATATGGGGTTGATAAGCAAATTATCACCTCTAGAGTGTTCCTACTTCCTATACGTATAATTTAGAGGAGATATAATGAACTAGACACCATGTTTGAATCATTTATGAGTGGTAGTATTTTTGGTGATGAAAAGACCAAGAAAGGGGTTGAATGAAAACCCTAATTTGAGATTGTATTAAGTGTATCGGGTTGTAGTGTTAAATGGGAGTCCCTATCGGCCAAGAAGCCAAAGAAGACACCCCCGTATCGTGTTGTTAACTCTTTGATTTTTCAAAAACGAGTTAAACACCTCAATAAAGCAATGGTTATTGGCTTGCAACTTTCCTTGGGAAAGGTTGCATTGATTTGTGAATATAATAATGTGAGTGGAAGTGGCTTGTCATAGAAGATAACCAAAGGGGGCCGACCCTTATCCCTTGCATTATCCTCAAGTTTTTATTTTGCATGGAAAGATAAAGATGGAGTGCATGCAAGTACATGTGTCAATCCATGCATGGCCATGTGGCACCTACTAGTAGTAAATTGATGACACCTCATATACACACTTTTTCATGTACCTCAAGTATATATACCCTTCCTTTCACCCCTAAGTGGACTTTTTCGAATTCTATCACCTACTTGATCTTAGATATCGTTCATAGAGCCTTGGTATCGTGCATAAGTGATGTGGTATCATGCATAGGGCTTGGGTATCGACCATAACAAGTGGTATCGGCCATAGCATGTTGATATTGGCCATAACAAGTGGTATTGGGCATAGCATGTTGATATTGGCCATAACATGTTGATATCGGCCAAGTGGAGTGTTTTTGGACAAAAGTGAGGGGGATATCGGCCACAAGTGATGGCATATTGTGCATGAGTAGTGAGGTATCGTGCAAGGTGATAAGGAGAAAGAAGGAGCTCAAATCTTAACCCTAAGGTAAGGCCATGATCATCGTCAACCTTAGGAACATGGAGCTTTGGAGCTTGGAGCTTTGAAGTTGTTCTTAAGGTGGGTTATATAACTCAAACTCAAACATGTTATTATTCACCATCTTTCTTGCTATACATGATGATCTACTTTCAATTCCAAAATTTTCTTGAATACTTGATATATTAATGAGTTCTAGTAGTTGCTTAGACCTGTTATCCTTGTACTATAACAAATAGAATGAAGGTCTAGAGCTTGAAGATGATGGTATCACCTTATAAAGTGATATCGGGTTCAAGCACACAAGAAAGCACCTCTAACCCGATATGGTGATGCACCTGCTCCACTAAAATGATATGGATATGAGTTTATACTTTCTTGCACAATATGGTGATGTAGAATACACCTCTTGCACGATATGAGGTCAAGCATACACCTCAAAAATGATCTTGGGTTAAGCGCGCACACACCTCTCTGCCCGATATGGTGTGAAACACACACACACCTCTCTGCTCGATATGGTGTGAAGAGCGCACACACCTCTCTGCCCGATATGGTGTGAAGCACACACACACCTCTCTGCCTGATATGGTGTGAAGCACACACACACCTCTTTGCCCGATATGGTGTGAAGCACACACACACCTCTCTACCCGATATGGTGTGAAGCACACACACACCTCTTTGCCCCATATGGTGTGAAGAGCACACACCTTAAAAGTGATATGGAAGTAGACATACACCTTAAACCTGATGTGGAAGCATACATACACCTCAAGAGTGATATGGAAGCACACATACACCTCAAGACCGATATAGAAGCATACATACACCTCAAGGTCGATATGGTAAGCACACATACACCTCTAGGTGATATGGGTAGCAAGTATACACCTTAAAATTGATATTGGGTTAAGCATACACCTTTTTGGACAATATGGTGTTGAGAACCTATCTCTAAAATGAGATGGAGGGTAACCCAATACACTAGATGACAAGAGTGGCAAGGTGGTTAGTACCCTAGTACATGTGATGGCCAATACACTAAAGTAGGGTGTGGCCAATATCTTCAAGTGAGGTGAGGATGTTACACCCATGAAGGATGAAGTTGATACACCATATGAATGGTAAGGTTGATACCTTAATGGGTAAGGGTATGAGGGATATGATGATGCCTAGACCGATATACACCTAACCCAATACATGTGTTCAACTAGACATACATGATTCAACCTTATACACCTTGTAAAGGTGAGGGCAAGACACTCTTAGGAGTGAGGAGTGTAACATCAAGTAATGGTGTGGTTAATACCTTGATGGGTGAAATACCTAAAGTGGTTGATAATGGACAACCTTATAACAACAATGCCTTAACCCGAGATGAGTCCATATCACTGATGATAGTTGGATAATTCAAATGTGTGATTTATGACCAATACACTACATGATATATGTGATGGGTTAGTGCATAAAGTATTAGAATGGGAAATACCATAATACAAGATAAGTTGATGAACTTAAGTAAGTTAAAAGTGATGAGGGAAGTGACACATGAAGACATGATAAATATCACATCCAACACCTCAAGGTTGATACACCTTGATGCATCTCAAATCCAATATACTTGGATGAGTAACACATGAAGTGTGTCATGTTAATTGTTACATTAAGATGTAATGAGTTTAATGTACTTTCATAAGTGTAGGCTAACCTACCTTGAGAAAGGGTTAAGCCAAGTTAATAAAGTATGATGTAATCAATATCCTAGTGAGGATGAGAGAGAAACTCATACTTTGTGTTGATAATCATTTAATGATAAACGATGAGAATAAATAAGTATGATTGAATACTTATGATATCAATGTATGCTCCCAGATGTGAGGAGCAATGAATTAGGGTTTGGATTTATAATATGAACTCGGAACCCTATTTGGCTATAAAGGGAAACCCTAACCCTAACATGGGATGGTTGTATTTCCCTTATTGCATAAGCCTTGTGAGACATGTTAAATACTTGCATAAAAAGTATAATGTTTATGTGGTCTGATGACCTAAAAGATAGTTGTTGCCTAGTGAGAGGTGACAAGATGTTTAATGGGCGTCATGAGCCATGTGAATAGTTTTTGCCTAGTGAGAGGTGACAAGATGTTAAATGGGCCTTATGAGCCATGTGTGATGCTTGTACAACAAGTATCAAATATACATTGGTTTGAGGACCTAGAGTTAATAGTTACCTGATAAGTGGTAATAGTGTTCAGTGATGAACTAAGGATTTGAATACCCAGATCTAGTAATCATGATGATGATAATGTTGAGAGATGAGAATTCCCAGTAATGAGATAAGGGATTGAAATCCTAAATGTTATATGTGTTCTAAAGATTTGAAAAGTACTTGATAGATGTATTACACCTTTCTTTGTAGCATCTGTTATAATAATTCATGTTTGAAACTTGGTTGATGCTAAAAGATATTGTAATGAACCTAATTAATCAAGTGGAATCTCACCATGTAGTGCCCTGACCACAGATCCATCAACGTCGGTAGCTGCCGAATGGTGAAATAGGTTTTCCCACGGGATCTCCTAGAGGGCATATTTTTGAATATGTGGGGGTGATGGGCGCGAATATCCTTACACCCTAATGAGGGATTGATGTGAGATCTCCTTCATTATAAATGTTGGGATGGATGTATCACAAATCTCCCGATGAGGATGACTGCCGGGATTGATGGTAGATAACTGAAATCTCTCAATCCTGAAGAGAGTGCATACTGCGGCTGTAGCTCTATAGTGAAGTTTCCACTATACCCTGGAAATCTATTTAGCAGTTGACACGAGATGTCTTGCTTGTGGTCTCGCACTGACCGAGACAAGTGAGGTCATGGCAGATGGCTCTTCCATTGACCTTGTATGGTACCAATTTTGACTTCGTAGTGGTCGGTTGGAGTATGAGCGGTATACCTTATCTCCTCAGGGCGTAAGTGTGATTGTAAAATGTAATCATCTGTGTAGCATATTTGCTTAAGGATATAATATGGAAATCATTGGTTGATGTTACATTTGTTTTATACATCTTAAATTGATAGATGTTATACATGTTCTTTATATTTCTTATAAAATCAATAGATGATTTACTATTTTATCATACATAGCTGCAATGCTTCAGAAGATGATATTTCTCTACTCTGCTTAAACAGTGATTAAATCCTATTATTAATGTAAAAGAGTACTCTGATCAGTTTTATACTGTTAACTGTGATAATAATATTATTGGCGGAGAGTTATATCTCTCGCTAGGACATGGGTCTCACCCCGTTGGTCACCAACATTTTTAGGTGGACGCAGATGAAGAGGTAGAGACCATACTGTAGAGGGAGAACATCAGCAATAGGGACAACAGTGACAGCTCAGGTTGAGTGTACTATCTATCATGTTCTGTAGATAGAAGTCCTATGTGTCGTCTTTGTACTCTCAGGTCCTTGGATTTAGTACGTGTTTGTTTTATGAACAATCTGAGGTTTTGGCTAGTATGCCTCGAGGTTTTATGTTGCTTCAGGATATGTTTTGACAAAACAACTGTTATATGTTATCCTCGAGAAGAGATGGTACAGTGTATGTACAATGTGAACAATGATGTATATAAGGTTTTGGTTCTTCCTTAAAGAGTTTTCCTAGAAATAGATCTCTTTGCAAAATGGTTTTAATTTTTAGTGATTTTTGTTAAACCGCTACTTATAATTATTCCACATAATTAGTAATGATTTGGTTTTCAGTTTGGTGGTGGTCATTTCAAGCTTTGGTATCAGAGCTTAAGGTTCGTTGAGTCTACAAAGACATAGGACTAAGGTGTTGAGTATGTTCTAGTGTCCTCAAGTATACTCTATAGTGACTTCTGCTTATGCAGAAGAAAAGGTGAAGTTTAAAAATGACTGGAGAACACGAGGAAGACATTGCTGAGGGCAATGTTGTTGCACCAGGAAAGGGTGCAAGGGTTCAGGAAAGAGAAGAATGAGTGCCTGAGAATTCCCATCATGATCCGATCAGGATAAAGAATCCTATGTTTATGCTATTGATAGGTAGGTTAAGACAACAATGATACATATAGCAGACTGGATACTAGCATTACAAACTAGGTTACTAGTTCTTAATGTAGAAACTTTGGGCTCAAAAAGGGGTCCTGAATCACATAGTCATGTTGGAATAGTGGAAAATGTGGGAAAGATTAACATATGGCGAGAAAATAGACTCTGCCATAAGTTTAGATAGAAAGTATATCTGTGATGGTAATGCCCAAGGAGGGGCACTAAGATGAGAATTAAGGAAAGGTCTCTACAATTCTAGAGACATTTGTCTAGTTGTTCTAAAAAGATAGTTTTCAGTTCCACCGGTGCAATAAACGCCTAGTGCA
This sequence comes from Alisma plantago-aquatica, assembly GCA_963693085.1. Classification (NCBI taxonomy): domain Eukaryota; kingdom Viridiplantae; phylum Streptophyta; class Magnoliopsida; order Alismatales; family Alismataceae; genus Alisma; species Alisma plantago-aquatica. Next base: position 394,254,686 of record OY856415.1, read on the forward strand.
CCAGGATAGTAATCACTATGTAAAGGAAAAAGTCCTAACTTTCCACATGTAAGAACCCATGGCTTAGTTTTTACATCGGTAATAAGGCCGATATGACCATGGTATGAGGGAAAGACATGTTACAGATATGGACATGTTGAGCATACTAAACTCTATTGTTTAATAAGAAAGGAAGAAATGACCCAACAATCGAGGTAGACTCAGCATGGCTTATGAAAGTCACAGTCCAATAGTGTAAAAAGGCAAAAGTAACAACATAAAACAACTAGACTATATGTGTTGAGTCAATCTAAAGAGGTAGATGACCGTGAGGGGTAAAAGTCAGATAGAGCTTTTTTCATTTTGATATACCTTCTCTTAATTTAATCTGATAATCATAAGAAGGATTGATGTTGTTGACTTCCCTTTGGTTGCCCTATGGGAACATAGGGAAGAAATGATGAGGACTAGAGTTTATATTCTGTTCAGTATTCTTTTAAATGCTTTATAATTTCTCTTATCTATGTGAAAGAGGATGAGGTATAGAAGTGATGCCTGGAGAAAATACAAGAATGCTAAGTCCTATGTTTTTGATGATATGAAAAGTAAGGAATATGATAGTAAAAAAGTACATACTACCTAATATTAGTACTTGTATACCCTGGCCAGGTATTAACTATTGAAGACAAGGTGAGTATGGAACTCTTAGATTGTTATCTTTCTGATTACTCTGATCAAGTAGTCATTTTGAGACAATCTAGTGAGTATAAAAAAACCGGAAATATGGTATGGACATTTGTATCACATCCTAAGTGTAGTAAATGGAATCTGAGATGATTTCAGATCAATCTGTGTGCATGAGGAAGTAAAAGAATATAAGCTTCATGATAAGAGAATGAGAACAAGGGAGATGATCCCTATTTGATAAAGTCTGTGTGAATAGTAAAGATCTTTTCCATAATGTGGAATTGGGAAATGTGATAAAATCACAAAATGTTCATGAACATGTTAGACAATAATAAAGAAAGGAGTGATGACATGTAATCATCCTTATAATTCCTATGCTGATGGCAAGGAACCTAGGATGAAATAAGAGTAAGTGACTCATGAATAGTTGAAAGTTCATGCAATAATCAGAGGAGATGATAATCTCTTCTCTTTGATAAACAACCCTGGGTGATGACGGGGTGATAAGAGGAATATGTTTCTTTGTGTTCTCTCCTTTTAGGGACATGGCAATCAAGTGAGTACTATGACACTTGATGTGCATGAGTTAAAAATGTCCAATTGATGGATACTTAGAAAAGTATCAGTTCGTCTTGGACTTTGGTTCCAAGATAAAGATATGCGTAATATATAATGTCCCAAGATAAAAGAAAGATCCATTTGTATGTCTAACTTTGGTATTAAAAATAGAGAGATGGAAATGGTGGGAATGTGATGTGATTTCAACACACATGACAAATACCAAGGTAAAGAATTCTAGTATTTAAGAAGTATCAGGTGGTATTAGAAAGTAAAAACATAACTCCTAATAAGATGATTTATGTTGGTTACCTGGAAAGGCCAACTGTGAAATCAGTCTAGTTAGATAAAATAGTACGGACATCATATGTTAGGGGTTTATGCTCTGCATAAACATAACATCTATAAGAATGTATCAATTGAAGGAACAGTTGTAGAATCATTGTGGGAAAAGCTTATCAAGCTAAAAATAATTCCTTAGAATATCCCTATCTAGATATGTTGAGGAAGCTTATACATAACATCTAGAGATATCTCTGAGATAAGTTCTTCTTTAGTAAGTGACTTTTCCTTATGACAATATAATGAATAATTAAGAAGGTAGTTGATACAAGTCATAAGAAAGTTTTGTGTTGTGATAATTGATTAGAGTGGTACTAAAGATGTATGATAAGACCTGTAGTCCCAAGTGGGTGACAAAGTGTAACCTTGGCCTTTCCTTGAAAGTGAAATGCTAAACTGAGTGAGGAGTATGGAAGACTCCCTAGAATCAAGAATCTTATCACATAAAAGATGTGAGTCAATAAGTATTGACACCTGAATTATTCAAAGTATGAAAAGTACTTCTCTAACTTAGAAAGTGTTTTTTGACACAGAGTTGACTCCACCGTCAGTAATGGATAGGACACCTGAGTATGTGTCATGTGTGACCAATTCTATGATAACACTATGTGGAAGAACTTTGTGCTGGTCAAAGTTCTATGACATCTCCATGAAATCAAGATGTTATGTGGAGACTTGATGATATGATGAATGAATAATATCTGTCTCCCTTTACCTGGGATTTTGGGGACGAAATCCTTGTTAGGGGTTTATAACTTATAATGAACCTGACCTGGGTTATGAGGTAACCCTATTTGTTTTGGCTAATAAAGTTTCTTAGGACTTTAATATAATCCTCTAAGGAGTTTTGTTGTCATGTGACACACTTATGTTCCAAGTTTTGTCCTGATTGAATGTTGTTTGAGCAATGTTCCTTTGTTTTGGACCAAAGGGCAATTTACCCAAGATGAGGGGTTATATTGCAATATGTCACATGTTGAACGTGCCCTAAGTGTTTTAGCATCATAAGAGAGAGAATTATGCTAAGTGATGACTTGTGGAAAGCCTAAATGCCAAGTTTGAATGTGTTTGAATAATGCTAGTACCTTGTGCACCAATTTTGGTACAAATTGTAATTTACCCAAAATGTGGGGTTGATATGCAAATTATCACCTCTAGAGTGTTCCTACTTCCTCTATGTATCATATAGAGGAGAGAGAATGAATGAGACACTATGTTTGAATCATTTATGAGTGGTAGTATTCTTGGTGATATAAAGACCAAGAAAGGGGTTGAATGAAAACCCTAGTTTGAGCTTGTATTAAGTGTATCAGGTTGTGGTGTTAAATGGGAGTCCCTATCGACCAAGGAGACAAATAGGAGACCCCCATATTGTGTTGTTAACTCTTTGAATTTTCAAAAACGAGGTAAGTACCTCAATAAAGCAATGGTTATTGGCTTGCAACTTTCCTTGGGAAAGGTTGCATTGATTTGTGAATATAATAATGTGACTGGAAGTGGCTTGTCCTAGAAGATAACCAAAGGGGGCCTACCCTTATCCCTTGCATTATACTCAAGTTTTTATTTTGCATGGAAAGATAAAGATGGAGTGCATTCAAGTACATGTTTTAATCCATGCATGGCCATGTGGCACCTACTAGTAGTAAATTGATGACACCTCATATACACACTTTTTCATGTACCTCAAGTATATATACCCTTCCTTTCACCCCTATGTGGAATCTTTCTAATTATACCACCTCCTTTCTCTTAGATATTGTGCCTACAGACTTGGTATCATGCATAGGTGATGTGGTATCATGCATAGGGCTTGAGTGTTACACACCAATCTCACAATTACCACAAATCATGAGATTAGGGCATAAATTGAGGATTTAACGTAATACAAATATCACCCTTAACTTTTTCTTTGTTTTAATCACTTATAATTAACCTAAAGGAAAATCTTATAACTTGATCAACACTGAATCATATTTAACTGCAGAAGCAACTTACCATTTACCTTACTAGGAAAATAAAACAGAATTTCATGATATATTGCATTTTTCATGTGGAATATAAAGCACAACAGATAATCTAAAACTAAACTAGTTATTACAATACATTCTCTCTCTACCACACAACATGCCCAAGGACCGAGGGGAAAGGACTAAGAGACCTCTATCTAACTATGAACTATCTTCTAAGAGCCTGGATGATAAAATCCTTCAACTTCCTTGTGCTGACGCTGACCTGAAAAATATTTCAGTAGGTTGGTGAGCTAGTGACTCAGTGAATAGAATTTCACCCAACCATCGCAGATTACTCATTTATGTTTATTAAACTAAAATAAAATGCAAGAATTGCTACACTAAGAAGATCTAACAATTACAATTAAATGCCATAGGAATGTAAATATTACATCAAAAGAACAACTGATATGAAACTGTACCCGAATCTTTCTTAACCTTTCTTACTTACAAGAAACTCTTTAAACCTATATAAACATATTTTAGCTTATGCCCTGATCATATGCAGTGTACTCTACATATGAAGACTCGTAGCAAACTACGATCTCACCGTACAAGACTTAGTTGACACCCCGGGATAGCTAAGTCTGACTACTCTATGGTCTGCAATAGGAAAAATGGATCTTTGTCCTCGGCACACCTATTATTCCGTAAAACTTGACTCCTCCTCTAACCTGAGCACACAGGCGGAGAGTCAAGCCACCTTTTGGCTAGCCACCTATTGTCTTTTGTATACTCTAGTGCCACCAGGCCCTCTGGTTGATGTTGGATACTACATTCTTTAATTTAAGGAGACTTCCACTAGGGCTTCATCCCCCGTACCACCTATTAGTACAATCCAACCCCCGTATACTGGACACTGCCAGGGTTAGGTCATTTCATCCCTACGGTGCAGACATTACATAGGGATTCTATAGTGTCAGGGCCCTTAAGTCTATTATTTAACTATTCTTGGAAGACTCTTACAATATTGTACATTTCTCTTACTTATACTTGACTCTGGTATCTCTATGGTACCGTGTCTATTTACTAGAACTTTATAACACAACATGAATATCATTCTAAATTTGATAGAGCAGTTTATTCATGTAACATCCCTGACCTGGGTTATGCCTTAACCCTGGAAGTTTTGCTTAAGAAAGTTAATTAGATCCTTAATTTTATCTTGTGAAAAGTAATTAAGGCTCAAGGAGGGACTTAAGTTTCAATTTCAGTCCATTTTGAATAATGTTGAAGCAATGTTTGCTTATTTTGGACTAAAGTGCAAATTACCCAAGTTAAGGGGTTAAATTGCAAATGTTACATGATAATATGTTCCTCATGTGTTGAAGCATCATGAGAATGAAGATGATGCATAGGTATGGCTTGTGAAAGCCTGAGCATCAAGAAAGAGCTGATAAAGCAATGTTTGTGCATTAAAACCTAGTTTTGGTGTAAAGTGCAATTTACCCAAAACCCAGGGTTCAATATGCAAATTACCACTTCAATAATGTCCCTTATATTTATTGGAATCATATAGAGCAAATAAAATGAGAGGGGCGTCTCATTTGTATCACTTTGGATGAGAGAGAATCTTGATATTAAAATAATCATATAGCCTGTACGTAAGCCCTTCTTATGTAGGAAGAAAAAAAAATCCTAATCAAGGATGAAGATGAATCTCCTCTAATGCTGAAATCATTGTAAGATATTAATAATGTTAGATTTGAATGATCTGCATATCATGGCATATAAATGAATTCCTCCTGAACATTAAAAGTATGAACAAAACATGTACCCTTAGAGGTGATATAACCCTAAGATATCATAATGTCATGTCATGGCTAAGACATTACGTGATGCTTCCACATATATATAAGGTGGGGTGGACACACCCAAGAATCTCTAGACCCTAAGATCACAACTTAGAGTGCATGCAACTATGGTGGTCTTAGAACCTAAGCAATGATGATGTATATGAAGTTCGACCCCAAAATAGCCTCTTAAGGATGAGATTAGTTGAATTTCGAGGACGAAATTCCAAATAAGGTGGGGTGAATGTGATAACCTTGATTTTTTAAGGTTTTAATACCCAATCTAGTAGTTGAAGACATAATTAGAGTAAAATGATATAATTATGGAATTGAGGTCTTCTTCGATCAATTTGGAAAGTCAATCTTTTGTTGATAAGATAAGTGGTTACATTGATGTATGATTTGAATTGAACATCGTTAAATATCAAGTGGAATAGTTCTAACTTCATGTACCAATTAGGAATATACATGGGCATAAATAGTTGAATAACCAAACAAAGTGGATTGAGTCTGCTTGATTATGGTTTGAGGATTAATTAACTTGTATTCAAAGTTTGTACAATTACTTATGAGGCTGTTTGAAGAATTTATTTGCATGGATAAATAATAAATCTTGTAAATAGATCAGTTCCATACTACCTTGCAGAAATTTGTGTTCTCAAACTTGGATATAAGCTACTTTGTGATAATAAGAACCCATATACATAGTTCCTCCTATGTAAATATATTTAGGTTTGAATTACTAGATAATTGACCAATGAGATATCATGGACCGTGGTCGTATGTCTCTAGAGCATGGTCTGGCTATTTTAATTGTCGACACACCCATCAGAGTTTTGGGCACTGATTGGTTGATCTAAGCATCTACCAACGCAACACAGGAGTGGAAGTCTGGTCTTCCACCTCCATTTCTTGCGGAGCAGCCACTGGATAAGGTTGTGATCTACCGACTTAACTACCAAATCATGGGCTTCTCACAGTGTCTTTGACCCCGTCTATCATCCTCTCGATCATCTATAAATCTTATGCAACCCTCTCGCAGTGTGTTCGTTATTGGGGGGGGATAATATCTACTGCCTTCCCTCGCCACTCTTTGGTGCTTCCCCTTGCCGATGAATCCCTACCCATCCCATGCCAAAGCCGTCGAGGTCAACGAGGTCTTTGGATCCACCGTGCTACCAACATCCAACCAACTCCCCTGATCTAAAGGAAAAACGAGGGAGATCATTACCCTCGACCTCCTCTTCCTCCTCCTTTATCCCTTGCCGCCAGCAGTGCTACAACCTGGCGATGGAGGCCTGATGACAGAAGAAGGAGGAGACCATGGACGACTTGCCAATAGGCCAATCTCAGTGGAGGAGGTGATCGTCCGGCGGAAGCGACTGGGGATCAGTGATGCATATGAGGCATCATAGAGGCCTGAAGCATGAGCAGAGGGCAGCAGAGGGAGACGGAGCATCCTACAATAATCCTGATCGGTCCAAAGCAGCCATCCCAATCTGGAGATGAGTTACCATCAAGTTCCCTCACACCCTACTAGAGGTGTTGGATCCACCATGTCGAGTTGAGGTTGAAGAGACACGATGCCCGATTCATCAGATCTGTGCGCCAGGGACGATTTCCGCTCCATCTACAGATGCATCGATGAAGACGAGCGCCGAGAAGCCCTTGCGGCAGCATTCCCTCACAGACAGGACGCAGATGTCGGGCATCCCTGGGACTGTGTGGATGTAGGCGGGCGTCGTGCGGTGAGAAAGCAAGAAGGACAGGAGCAGACTGGGTCAGATCGAACCCAGGTGGTCTAGAAAACAAACCCAACCAAACCTGGCCGCCAGCTGCGCTGATCCCATTGCGAGCGTGAAAGCTCTTTCAATGAAGCGGGACACTTCCTGGAGGATTTGTCTCTGGTTCCTTGGACCTGGTGACCTGAAGAGCTTTGATGATTGGCTAGAGACATGCGCAATGGTCCGAATCTGAAGATTCCAGCTTGGTCAGGCGTCGTGGAGGCAATGACCTCGTGTGATGCCTCACTGCGCACCGGCGGGACCTGTAGAAGATGCAATCGGGGATGCGAGCTTGCGTGGGGGAGATGACCGATCAGGCGGGTGTGTGGGTTGACCACGAGGCGGATCAACTCAATGATCCGATAGCAACTCAAATAAATAGGTCATGGAAAAAGTTCTAGATGATCCAAGACGAATAGGAATCTCTGAACTCAGGTACGTGGTTATAAGTATATGACTAGTTTTCCATGGTTGTTAAAAGTATTGTACTTGGATGCAACTACTTTATAAATGAGCTTGGATGAAACACTATAGTGTATTTTCCTTTGCCGACAAAAACTCTAAATATAAGACGAAAGGTTAGATGGATTGTAGCTACATGCACTGCCTAATGTTGGATGTATGTGCCTAACATGGATGTATGAAATCTGGCCCATGTTAGATGTATGTATCCCTCTCTTTTTCTTCTCTATGTCCCACATTAGATGTATGTTGAAAAGGTGCTTGAAGTAGTACAATCACATCAAATGACATGTTAAAAGGAATGTTTACCTGATTATCGCTTTAAATAATGTTTTCTTTTACTCTTTCTTTCTCAAGTTATTTCAATTACGTAAACATATTAGTATGTATCTTTCTACCCACGTACACAACACCTTGTGTGTTGATTCGTTGTTTCACGTATGTTTTAGGTTCAGAGCTAGCATTGGAAAAAAGGATGGGATGTGAGTAGTTGTACCTATTGTGTTAAGATCATGTTAGCATGCATGTTATTAGACTTGTAAATCTCCTTTCAATATGTAAATTTAATTCATGTTGTTATATAAATATGTTGAATGTTGAGAATGTTATGGTGTATGCATCATAGTTGAATGTTCATGTATGCGTATTATGCTTCCGCATCGCTCTCTAATATGATTGGATGATGTTTTTGGATTCTAACCTCTCATTCCCAATAGGGTTTGGAGAAATCAAAAAAATATGGGGACGTCACAGTTGGTATCAGAGCATGAACAATAGCTACACCTAACAATTGCTCACCATGAAACATAAAACATAATTTCACCCTTCACATTAAACCCTAGAAACTTAGTAAGTTGTTCTATAGGAATAAGGTTTGACTTAGCCTCTAAGTTAGAGCCTAGATGTTCGAGAACTAGGTTTAGACAAGTGTCTGAAATCCTTTGCATATAGAGCTCATATGTATTGGGTAGCTACACTAGTCTACACCATGTTCTCACCATTTCATTAGATTACATGGCACCAGACTGTCTACTTTTTGTTGGACACTCGAGTTTGCTGGTTTGGTTTTGTTTCCCAATCGGCTCGCACCTCGACAGTTTTCTCTGAAGCCTTCTTTCTCGGAGAAAAACTATATAATATTTTATTAGATATATGTAAATATAAAAATGTGTCCATCACACAGGAGAGTAGTGGGTGTTCATGCAATCTAAGTGAAAGGGAGTATCATCAGTCTATAATAGAGAGTAGTCTAGATTAGATGTCTAGAGCCTTATCAAGATTTGTGATACATTGAGTAGATGATAGAATGATAGTTGAAATAAGCATGTGCAATCTTATCTAAGTTTGATCTCTAATGGTATAAGTTTCCTTATTTAGATTTGAGTTGGATATGAGCTGAATCCACTCTTAGAGGATCTATGCTAAGTTGTAATGATGGAAGTACATTCCCTTTTCCTACTTAAGATACGTTAAGTTAAGATAGAGATGAGTGTGCATGAGCCTCAAGCTCTTATACAAGGAGGATGTCTAGTGGTAGGAGGAGATATGTGGTGAACTCTAGAGAGAGTAAGACCCACAGGGAGAAGGTCATAGGACCTAGCCTCCAATATATGAGATATGTGTTAAAAATAAAATCCTACACTAGATTACTCTCGAGTGTTGAGTCGAGTCCTTATGCAGGATTCAAATCTATATGTAAGAATTGGGTAAAATAAAGGGATGGGTAAATGACCCATATGAAAAAGTCAATTCTTTGACTGAGTTGGGTCCTAGCTTGAGTGACTTGAGACAATGATGCTCGTCATTAGCTGCAAGTGAGGTGATATATTAAATGAAAGTTCTTGGAGTAAAATGCATTGTGCATAAGATACTCACACATGTTGTCCCTTCTTCTTCTTCTTCTTCTTCTTCTTCTCTTTCTTAATATATGATGCTAGAAACCTCACTTGAGCTAGATAGATGACGTATATATGAGGAGTCACTCATAGAAGCTTGGCCTATGCTATATTCCCTTCCTATGTGTACATGTAATATCCAATTTTAAAATTATGATAAGATTGACTTAGTATATTCTCTCTTTCCCCTCACATAATACATGCAAGACATAAAAAGTTGAACTCATGAACTTGATATAAAGATATTTTTGGATCATAGGATATGTGATAAAAAATATAGTTCATGACTTTGATCCTTCTCAATGTATGCTTCTAAGTTGAGTAAAATATCACACCATAGGGTGAAACCCTAATGGTCAAGCCTGTACGTAAGCCCTTCTTATGTAGGAAGAAAAAAAAATCCTAATCAAGGATGAAGATGAATCTCCTCTAATGCTGAAATCATTGTAAGATATTAATAATGTTAGATTTGAATGATCTGCATATCATGGCATATAAATGAATTCCTCCTGAACATTAAAAGTATGAACAAAACATGTACCCTTAGAGGTGATATAACCCTAAGATATCATAATGTCATGTCATGGCTAAGCCATTACGTGATGCTTCCACATATATATAAGGTGGGGTGGACACACCCAAGAATCTCTAGACCCTAAGATCACAGCTTAGAGTGCATGCAACTATGGTGGTCTTAGAACCTAAGCAATGATGATGTATATGAAGTTTGACCCCAAAATAGCCTCTTAAGGATGAGATTAGTTGAATTTCGAGGACGAAATTCCAAATAAGGTGGGGTGAATGTGATAACCTTGATTTTTTAAGGTTTTAATACCCAATCTAGTAGTTGAAGACATAATTAGAGTAAAATGATACAATTATGGAATTGAGGTCTTCTTCGATCAATTTGGAAAGTCAATCATCTGTTGATAAGATAAGTGGTTACATTGATGTATGATTTGAATTGAACATCCTTAAATATCAAGTGGAATAGTTCTAACTTCATGTACCAATTAGGAATATACATGGGCATAAATAGTTGAATAACCAAACAAAGTGGATTGAGTCTGCTTGATTATGGTTTGAGGATTAATTAACTTGTATTCAAAGTTTGTACAATTACTTATGAGGCTGTTTGAAGAATTTATTTGCATGGATAAATAATAAATCTTGTAAATAGATCAGTTCCATACTACCTTGTAGAAATTTGTGTTCTCAAACTTGGATATAAGCTACTTTGTGATAATAAGAACCCATATACATAGTTCCTCCTATGTAAATATATTTAGGTTTGAATTACTAGATAATTGACCAATGAGATATCATGGACCGTGGTCGTATGTCTCTAGAGCATGGTCTGGCTATTTTAATTGTCGACACACCCATCAGAGTTTTGGGCACTGATTGGTTGATCTAAGCATCTACCAACGCAACACAGGAGTGGAAGTCTGGTCTTCCACCTCCATTTCTTGCGGAGCAGCCACTTGATAAGGTTGTGATCTACCGGCTTGACTACCAAATCATGGGCTTCTCACAGTGTCTTTGACCCCTTCTATCATCCTCTCGATCATCTATAAATCTTATGCAACCCTCTCGCAGTGTGTTCGTTATTGGGGGGGGGATAATATCTGCTGCCTTCCCTCGCCACTCTTTGGTGCTTCCCCTTGCCGATGAATCCCTACCCATCCCATGCCAAAGCCGTAGAGGTCAACGAGGTCTTTGGATCCACCGTGCTACCAACATCCAATTAACTCCCCTGATCTAAAGGAAAAATGAGGGAGATCATTACCCTCGACCTCCTCTTCCTCCTCCTTTATCCCTTGCCGCCAGCAGTGCTACAACCTGGCGATGGAGGCCTGCTGAAAGAAGAAGGAGGAGACCATGGACGACTTGCCAATAGGCCGATCTCAGTGGAGGAGGTGATCGTCCGGCGGAAGCGACTGGGGATCAGTGATGCATATGAGGCATCATAGCGGCCTGAAGCATGAGCAGAGGGCAGCAGAGGGAGACGGAGCATCCTACAATAATCCTGATCGGTCCAAAGCAGCCATCCCGATCTGGAGATGAGTTACCATCAAGTTCCCTCACACCCTACTAGAGGTGTTGGATCCACCATTTCGAGTTGAGGTTGAAGAGACACGATGCCCGATTCATCGGATTTGTGCGCCAGGGACGAGTTCCGCTCCATCTACAGATGCATCGAGGAAGACGAGCGCGGAGAAGCCCTTGCGGCGGCATTCCCTCACAGACAGGACGCAGATGTCGGGCATCCCTGGGACTGTGTGGATGTAGGCGGGTGTCGTGCGGTGAGAAAGCAAGAAGGACAGGAGCAGACTGGGTCAGATCGAACCCAGGTGGTCTAGAAAACAAACCCAACCAAACCTGGCCGCCAGCTGCGCTGATCCCATTGCGAGCGTGAAAGCTCTTTCAATGAAGCGGGGCACTTCCTGGAGGATTTGTCTCTGGTTCCTTGGACCTGGTGACCTGAAGAGCTCTGATGATTGGCTAGAGACATGCGCAATGGTCCGAATCTGAAGATTCCAGCTTGGTCAGGCGTCGTGGAGGCAATGACCTCGTGTGATGCCTCACTGCGCACCGACGGGACCTGTAGAAGATGCAATCGGGGATGCGAGCTTGCGTGGGGGAGATGACCGATCAGGCGGGTGTGTGGGTTGGCCACGAGGCGGATCAACTCAATGATCCGATAGCAACTCAAATAAATAGGTCATGGACAAAGTTCTAGATGATCCAAGACGAATAGGAATCTCTGAACTCAGGTACGTGGTTATAAGTATATGACTAGTTTTCCATGGTTGTTAAAAGTATTATACTTGGATGCAACTACTTTATAAATGAGCTTGGATGAAACACTATAGTGTATTTTCCTTTGCCGACAAAAACTCTAAATATAAGATGAAAGGTTAGATGGATTGTAGCTACATGCACTGCCTAATGCTGGATGTATGTGCCTAACATGGATGTATGAAATCTGGCCCATGTTAGATGTATGTATCCCTCTCTTTTTCTTCTCTATGGCCCACATTAGATGTATGTTGAAAAGGTGCTTGAAGTAGTACAATCGCATCAAATGACATGTTAAAAGGAATGTTTACCTGATTATCGCTTTAAATAATGTTTTCTTTTACTCTTTCTTTCTCAAGTTATTTCAATTACGTAAACATATTAGTATGTATCTTTCTACCCACGTACACAACACCTTGTGTGTTGATTCGTTGTTTCACGTATGTTTTAGGTTCAAAGCTAGCATTGGAAAAAAGGATGGGATGTGAGTAGTTGTACCTATTGTGTTAAGATCATGTTAGCATGCATGTTATTAGACTTGTAAATCTCCTTTCAATATGTAAATTTAATTCATGTTGTTATATAAATATGTTGAATGTTGAGAATGTTATGGTGTATGCATCATAGTTGAATGTTCATGTATGCGTATTATGCTTCCGCATCGCTCTCTGATATGATTGGATGATGTTTTTGGATTCTAACGTCTCATTCCCAATAGGGTTTGGAGAAATCAAAAAAATCTGGGGACGTCACAGTTGGTATCAGAGCATGAACAATAGCTACACCTAACAATTGCTCACCATGAAACATAAAACATAATTTCACCCTTCACATTAAACCCTAGAAACTTAGTAAGTTGTTCTATAGGAATAAGGTTTGACTTAGCCTCTAAGTTAGAGCCTAGATGTTCGAGAACTAGGTTTAGACAAGTGTCTGAAATCCTTTGCATATAGAGCTCATATGTATTGGGTAGCTACACTAGTCTACACCATGTTCTCACCATTTCATTAGATTACATGGCACCAGACTGTCTACTGTGTGTTGGACACTCGAGTTTGCTGGTTTGGTTTTGTTTCCCAATCGGCTCGCACCTCGACAGTTTTCTCTGACGCCTTCTTTCTCGGAGAAAAACTATATAATATCTTATTAGATATATGTAAATATAAAAATGTGTCCATCACACAGGAGAGTAGTGGGTGTTCATGCAATCTAAGTGAAAGGGAGTATCATCAGTCTAGAAGAGAGAGTAGTCTAGATTAGATGTCTAGAGCCTTATCAAGATATGTGATACATTGAGTAGATGATAGAATGATAGTTGAAATAAGCATGTGCAATCTTATCTAAGTTTGATCTCTAATGGTATAAGTTTCCTTATTTAGATTTGAGTTGGATATGAGCTGAATCCACTCTTAGAGGATCTATGCTAAGTTGTAATGATGGAAGTACATTCCCTTTTCCTACTTAAGATACGTTAAGTTAAGATAGAGATGAGTGTGCATGAGCCTCAAGCTCTTATACAAGGAGGATGTCTAGTGGTAGGAGGAGATATGTGGTGAACTCTAGAGAGAGTAAGACCCACAGGGAGAAGGTCATAGGACCTAGCCTCCAATATATGAGATATGTGTTAAAAATAAAATCCTACACTAGATTACTCTCGAGTGTTGAGTCGAGTCCTTATGCATGATTCAAATCTATATGTAAGAATTGGGTAAAATAAAGGGATGGGTAAATGACCCATATGAAAAAGTCAATTCTTTGACTGAGTTGGGTCCTAGCTTGAGTGACTTGAGACAATGATGTTCGTCATTAGCTGCAAGTGAGGTGATATATTAAATGAAAGTTCTTGGAGTAAAATGCATTGTGCATAAGATACTCACACATGTTGTCCCTTCTTCTTCTTCTTCTTCTTCTTCTTCTTCTCTTTCTTAATATATGATGCTAGAAACCTCACTTGAGCTAGATAGATGACGTATATATGAGGAGTCACTCATAGAAGCTTGGCCTATGCTATATTCCCTTCCTATGTGTACATGTAATATCCAATTTTAAAATTATGATAAGATTGACTTAGTATATTCTCTCTTTCCCATCACATAATACATGCAAGACATAAAAAGTTGAACTCATGAACTTGATATAAAGATATTTTTGGATCATAGGATATGTGATAAAAAATATAGTTCATGATTTTGATCCTTCTCAATGTATGCTTCTAAGTTGAGTAAAATATCACACCATAGGGTGAAACCCTAATGGTCAAGCCTGTACGTAAGCCCTTCTTATGTAGGAAGAAAAAAAAATCCTAATCAAGGATGAAGATGAATCTCCTCTAATGCTGAAATCATTGTAAGATATTAATAATGTTAGATTTGAATGATCTGCATATCATGGCATATAAATGAATTCCTCCTGAACATTAAAAGTATGAACAAAACATGTACCCTTAGAGGTGATATAACCCTAAGATATCATAATGTCATGTCATGGCTAAGACATTACGTGATGCTTCCACATAAATATAAGGTGGGGTGGACACACCCAAGAATCTCTAGACCCTAAGATCACAGCTTAGAGTGCATGCAACTATGGTGGTCTTAGAACCTAAGCAATGATGATGTATATGAAGTTCGACCCCAAAATAGCCTCTTAAGGATGAGATTAGTTGAATTTCGAGGACGAAATTCCAAATAAGGTGGGGTGAATGTGATAACCTTGATTTTTTAAGGTTTTAATACCCAATCTAGTAGTTGAAGACATAATTAGAGTAAAATGATACAATTATGGAATTGAGGTCTTCTTCGATCAATTTGGAAAGTCAATCATCTGTTGATAAGATAAGTGGTTACATTGATGTATGATTTGAATTGAACATCCTTAAATATCAAGTGGAATAGTTCTAACTTCATGTACCAATTAGGAATATACATGGGCATAAATAGTTGAATAACCAAACAAAGTGGATTGAGTCTGCTTGATTATGGTTTGAGGATTAATTAACTTGTATTCAAAGTTTGTACAATTACTTATGAGGCTGTTTGAAGAATTTATTTGCATGGATAAATAATAAATCTTGTAAATAGATCAGTTCCATACTACCTTGCAGAAATTTGTGTTCTCAAACTTGGATATAAGCTACTTTGTGATAATAAGAACCCATATACATAGTTCCTCCTATGTAAATATATTTAGGTTTGAATTACTAGATAATTGACCAATGAGATATCATGGACCGTGGTCGTATATCTCTAGAGCATGGTCTGGCTATTTTAATTGTCGACACACCCATCAGAGTTTTGGGCACTGATTGGTTGATCTAAGCATCTACCAACGCAACACAGGAGTGGAAGTCTGGTCTTCCACCTCCATTTCTTGCGGAGCAGCCACTGGATAAGGTTGTGATCTACCGGCTTGACTACCAAATCATGGGCTTCTCACAGTGTCTTTGACCCCGTCTATCATCCTCTCGATCATCTATAAATCTTATGCAACCCTCTCGCAGTGTGTTCGTTATTGGGGGGGGATAATATCTGCTGCCTTCCCTCGCCACTCTTTGGTGCTTCCCCTTGCTGATGAATCCCTACCCATCCCATGCCAAATCCGTCGAGGTCAACGAGGTCTTTGGATCCACCGTGCTACCAACATCCAATTAACTCCCCTGATCTAAAGGAAAAACGAGGGAGATCATTACCCTCGACCTCCTCTTCCTCCTCCTTTATCCCTTGCCGCCAGCAGTGCTACAACCTGGCGATGGAGGCCTGATGACAGAAGAAGGAGGAGACCATGGACGACTTGCCAATAGGCCGATCTCAGTGGAGGAGGTGATCGTCCGGCGGAAGCGACTGGGGATCAGTGATGCATATGAGGCATCATAGCGGCCTGAAGCATGAGTAGAGGGCAGCAGAGGGAGACGGAGCATCCTACAATAATCCTGATCGGTCCAAAGCAGCCATCCCGATCTGGAGATGAGTTACCATCAAGTTCCCTCACACCCTACTAGAGGTGTTGGATCCACCATGTCGAGTTGAGGTTGAAGAGACACGATGCCCGATTCATCGGATTTGTGCGCCAGGGACGAGTTCCGCTCCATCTACAGATGCATCGAGGAAGACGAGCGCCGAGAAGCCCTTGCGGCGGCATTCCCTCACAGACAGGACGCAGATGTCGGGCATCCCTGGGACTGTGTGGATGTAGGCGGGTGTCGTGCGGTGAGAAAGCAAGAAGGACAGGAGCAGACTGGGTCAGATCGAACCCAGGTGGTCTAGAAAACAAACCCAACCAAACCTGGCCGCCAGCTGCGCTGATCCCATTGCGAGCGTGAAAGCTCTTTCAATGAAGCGGGGCACTTCCTGGAGGATTTGTCTCTGGTTCCTTGGACCTGGTGACCTGAAGAGCTCTGATGATTGGCTAGAGACATGCGCAATGGTCCGAATCTGAAGATTCCAGCTTGGTCAGGCGTCGTGGAGGCAATGACCTCGTGTGATGCCTCACTGCGCACCGACGGGACCTGTAGAAGATGCAATCGGGGATGCGAGCTTGCGTGGGGGAGATGACCGATCAGGCGGGTGTGTGGGTTGACCACGAGGTGGATCAACTCAATGATCCGATAGCAACTCAAATAAATAGGTCATGGACAAAGTTCTAGATGATCCAAGACGAATAGGAATCTCTGAACTCAGGTACGTGGTTATAAGTATATGACTAGTTTTCCATGGTTGTTAAAAGTATTATACTTGGATGCAACTACTTTATAAATGAGCTTGGATGAAACACTATAGTGTATTTTCCTTTGCCGACAAAAACTCTAAATATAAGATGAAAGGTTAGATGGATTGTAGCTACATGCACTGCCTAATGCTGGATGTATGTGCCTAACATGGATGTATGAAATCTGGCCCATGTTAGATGTATGTATCCCTCTCTTTTTCTTCTCTATGGCCCACATTAGATGTATGTTGAAAAGGTGCTTGAAGTAGTACAATCGCATCAAATGACATGTTAAAAGGAATGTTTACCTGATTATCGCTTTAAATAATGTTTTCTTTTACTCTTTCTTTCTCAAGTTATTTCAATTACGTAAACATATTAGTATGTATCTTTCTACCCACGTACACAACACCTTGTGTGTTGATTCGTTGTTTCACGTATGTTTTAGGTTCAAAGCTAGCATTGGAAAAAAGGATGGGATGTGAGTAGCTGTACCTATTGTGTTAAGATCATGTTAGCATGCATGTTATTAGACTTGTAAATCTCCTTTCAATATGTAAATTTAATTCATGTTGTTATATAAATATGTTGAATGTTGAGAATGTTATGGTGTATGCATCATAGTTGAATGTTCATGTATGCGTATTATGCTTCCGCATCGCTCTCTGATATGATTGGATGATGTTTTTGGATTCTAACGTCTCATTCCCAATAGGGTTTGGAGAAATCAAAAAAATCTGGGGACGTCACAGTTGGTATCAGAGCATGAACAATAGCTACACCTAACAATTGCTCACCATGAAACATAAAACATAATTTCACCCTTCACATTAAACCCTAGAAACTTAGTAAGTTGTTCTATAGGAATAAGGTTTGACTTAGCCTCTAAGTTAGAGCCTAGATGTTCGAGAACTAGGTTTAGACAAGTGTCTGAAATCCTTTGCATATAGAGCTCATATGTATTGGGTAGCTACACTAGTCTACACCATGTTCTCACCATTTCATTAGATTACATGGCACCAGACTGTCTACTGTGTGTTGGACACTCGAGTTTGCTGGTTTGGTTTTGTTTCCCAATCGGCTCGCACCTCGACAGTTTTCTCTGACGCCTTCTTTCTCGGAGAAAAACTATATAATATCTTATTAGATATATGTAAATATAAAAATGTGTCCATCACACAGGAGAGTAGTGGGTGTTCATGCAATCTAAGTGAAAGGGAGTATCATCAGTCTAGAAGAGAGAGTAGTCTAGATTAGATGTCTAGAGCCTTATCAAGATATGTGATACATTGAGTAGATGATAGAATGATAGTTGAAATAAGCATGTGCAATCTTATCTAAGTTTGATCTCTAATGGTATAAGTTTCCTTATTTAGATTTGAGTTGGATATGAGCTGAATCCACTCTTAGAGGATCTATGCTAAGTTGTAATGATGGAAGTACATTCCCTTTTCCTACTTAAGATACGTTAAGTTAAGATAGAGATGAGTGTGCATGAGCCTCAAGCTCTTATACAAGGAGGATGTCTAGTGGTAGGAGGAGATATGTGGTGAACTCTAGAGAGAGTAAGACCCACAGGGAGAAGGTCATAGGACCTAGCCTCCAATATATGAGATATGTGTTAAAAATAAAATCCTACACTAGATTACTCTCGAGTGTTGAGTCGAGTCCTTATGCATGATTCAAATCTATATGTAAGAATTGGGTAAAATAAAGGGATGGGTAAATGACCCATATGAAAAAGTCAATTCTTTGACTGAGTTGGGTCCTAGCTTGAGTGACTTGAGACAATGATGTTCGTCATTAGCTGCAAGTGAGGTGATATATTAAATGAAAGTTCTTGGAGTAAAATGCATTGTGCATAAGATACTCACACATGTTGTCCCTTCTTCTTCTTCTTCTTCTTCTTCTTCTCTTTCTTAATATATGATGCTAGAAACCTCACTTGAGCTAGATAGATGACATATATATGAGGAGTCACTCATAGAAGCTTGGCCTATGCTATATTCCCTTCCTATGTGTACATGTAATATCCAATTTTAAAATTATGATAAGATTGACTTAGTATATTCTCTCTTTCCCATCACATAATACATGCAAGACATAAAAAGTTGAACTCATGAACTTGATATAAAGATATTTTTGGATCATAGGATATGTGATAAAAAATATAGTTCATAACTTTGATCCTTCTCAATGTATGCTTCTAAGTTGAGTAAAATATCACACCATAGGGTGAAACCCTAATGGTCAAGCCTGTACGTAAGCCCTTCTTATGTAGGAAGAAAAAAAAATCCTAATCAAGGATGAAGATGAATCTCCTCTAATGCTGAAATCATTGTAAGATATTAATAATGTTAGATTTGAATGATCTGCATATCATGGCATATAAATGAATTCCTCCTGAACATTAAAAGTATGAACAAAACATGTACCCTTAGAGGTGATATAACCCTAAGATATCATAATGTCATGTCATGGCTAAGACATTACGTGATGCTTCCACATATATATAAGGTGGGGTGGACACACCCAAGAATCTCTTGACCCTAAGATCACAACTTAGAGTGCATGCAACTATGGTGGTCTTAGAACCTAAGCAATGATGATGTATATGAAGTTCGACCCCAAAATAGCCTCTTAAGGTTGAGATTAGTTGAATTTCGAGGACGAAATTCCAAATAAGGTGGGTTGAATGTGATAACCTTGATTTTTTAAGGTTTTAATACCCAATCTAGTAGTTTAAGACATAATTAGAGTAAAATGATACAATTATAGAATTGAGGTCTTCTTCGATCAATTTGGAAAGTCAATCATCTGTTGATAAGATAAGTGGTTACATTGATGTATGATTTGAATTGAACATCCTTAAATATCAAGTGGAATAGTTCTAACTTCATGTACCAATTAGGAATATACATGGGCATAAATAGTTGAATAACCAAACAAAGTGGATTGAGTCTGCTTGATTATGGTTTGAGGATTAATTAACTTGTATTCAAAGTTTGTACAATTACTTATGAGGCTGTTTGAAGAATTTATTTGCATGGATAAATAATAAATCTTGTAAATAGATCAGTTCCATACTACCTTGCAGAAATTTGTGTTCTCAAACTTGGATATAAGCTACTTTGTGATAATAAGAACCCATATACATAGTTCCTCCTATGTAAATATATTTAGGTTTGAATTACTAGATAATTGACCAATGAGATATCATGGACCGTGGTCGTATGTCTCTAGAGCATGGTCTGGCTATTTTAATTGTCGACACACCCATCAGAGTTTTGGGCACTGATTGGTTGATCTAAGCATCTACCAACGCAACACAGGAGTGGAAGTCTGGTCTTCCACCTCCATTTCTTGCGGAGCAGCCACTGGATAAGGTTGTGATCTACCGGCTTGACTACCAAATCATGGGCTTCTCACAGTGTCTTTGACCCCGTCTATCATCCTCTCGATCATCTATAAATCTTATGCAACCCTCTCGCAGTGTGTTCGTTATTGGGGGGGGATAATATCTGCTGCCTTCCCTCGCCACTCTTTGGTGCTTCCCCTTGCCGATGAATCCCTACCCATCCCATGCCAAAGCCGTCGAGGTCAACGAGGTCTTTGGATCCAATGTGCTACCAACATCCAACCAACTCCCCTGATCTAAAGGAAAAACGAGGGAGATCATTACCCTCGACCTCCTCTTCCTCCTCCTTTATCCCTTGCCGCCAGCAGTGCTACAACCTGGCGATGGAGGCCTGATGACAGAAGAAGGAGGAGACCATGGACGACTTGCCAATAGGCCGATCTCAGTGGAGGAGGTGATCGTCCGGCGGAAGCGACTGGGGATCAGTGATGCATATGAGGCATCATAGCGGCCTGAAGCATGAGCAGAGGGCAGCAGAGGGAGACGGAGCATCCTACAATAATCCTGATCCGTCCAAAGCAGCCATCCCGATCTGGAGATGAGTTACCATCAAGTTCCCTCACACCCTACTACAGGTGTTGGATCCACCATGTCGAGTTGAGGTTGAAGAGACACGATGCCCGATTCATCGGATCTGTGCGCCAGGGACGAGTTCCGCTCCATCTACAGATGCATCGAGGAAGACGAGCGCCGAGAAGCCCTTGCGGCGGCATTCCCTCACAGACAGGACACAGATGTCGGGCATCCCTGGGACTGTGTGGATGTAGGCGGGCGTCGTGTGGTGAGAAAGCAAGAAGGACAGGAGCAGACTGGGTCAGATCGAACCCAGGTGGTCTAGAAAACAAACCCAACCAAACCTGGCCGCCAGCTGCGCTGATCCCATTGCGAGCGTGAAAGCTCTTTCAATGAAGCGGGGCACTTCCTGGAGGATTTGTCTCTGGTTCCTTGGACCTGGTGACCTGAAGAGCTCTGATGATTGGCTAGAGACATGCGCAATGGTCCGAATCTGAAGATTCCAGCTTGGTCAGGCGTCGTGGAGGCAATGACCTCGTGTGATGCCTCACTGCGCACCGGCGGGACCTGTAGAAGATGCAATCGGGGATGCGAGCTTGCGTGGGGGAGATGACCGATCAGGCGGGTGTGTGGGTTGACCACGAGGAGGATCAACTCAATGATCTGATAGCAACTCAAATAAATAGGTCATGGACAAAGTTCTAGATGATCCAAGACGAATAGGAATCTCTGAACTCAGGTACGTGGTTATAAGTATATGACTAGTTTTCCATGGTTGTTAAAAGTATTGTACTTGGATGCAACTACTTTATAAATGAGCTTGGATGAAACACTATAGTGTATTTTCCTTTGCCGACAAAAACTCTAAATATAAGATGAAAGGTTAGATGGATTGTAGCTACATGCACTGCCTAATGCTGGATGTATGTGCCTAACATGGATGTATGAAATCTGGCCCATGTTAGATGTATGTATCCCTCTCTTTTTCTTCTCTATGGCCCACATTAGATGTATGTTGAAAAGGTGCTTGAAGTAGTACAATCGCATCAAATGACATGTTAAAAGGAATGTTTACCTGATTATCGCTTTAAATAATGTTTTCTTTTACTCTTTCTTTCTCAAGTTATTTCAATTACGTAAACATATTAGTATGTATCTTTCTACCCACGTACACAACACCTTGTGTGTTGATTCGTTGTTTCACGTATGTTTTAGTTTCAGAGCTAGCATTGGATAAAAGGATGGAATGTGAGCAGTTGTTCAGGTTACCTATTGTCTAAGATCCTATTAGCATACATGTTTAGACTTGTAACATTCTCTTTCAATATACAAATGTAATTCATGTTGTAATAATGTACATGTTGAATGTTGAGAAATGTTATGGTTGTATGTTCATGTATGCGCAATTTGCTTCCGCATTGCACTCTGATATGATTGGATGATGTTTTCGGATTCTGACATCTCATTCCCAATAGGGTTTGGAGAAGCCAAAATTCGGGGATGTCACAGATCCAATGTTTTTAGGTGGATGCAGACAAGGAAATAGAATTCCCACAGCAGAGAAAGGACAACATCAATAGGGATAATAGTAATATCTCAGGTGGAGATATTGTCTATCAAGCCATATAGATAGTAGTCCTATGTGTCGTCTCTGTACTCTCAGGTCCTCAGAATTAGTAATTAATGTTTTTGATGAATCGATATGAGATTTTGGCTTGATGCCTCGAGAGTTTTATACTGCCTGTGTACAGTGTTAATAGGGAAGTTAATGTTTGTGATCCTATAGAAGAGATGGTACATGGAATGTAATTGCGTACCAGGATGTATATGTGATACTTTGGTTCTTGTTATAAAGAGTTTCCTAGAATTGGATCTCTTTGCAAAAAGTTTTAATTTTGAGTGATTTTTAGTAATCCGTTGTAAATGATTCGCTTACGCTTAAGTAAATCTTATTTTTGTAAGTTGGATGCCACAATTTAGTGGTATCAGAGCTCTAGGTTTGCTGAGTCTATAGAGACATAGGATTAAGGTTGTTGAGTCTGTTCTAAGTGTCTTCCAGTGT
This sequence comes from Alisma plantago-aquatica, assembly GCA_963693085.1. Taxonomy (NCBI): domain Eukaryota; kingdom Viridiplantae; phylum Streptophyta; class Magnoliopsida; order Alismatales; family Alismataceae; genus Alisma; species Alisma plantago-aquatica. The sequence goes on from OY856415.1 coordinate 394,277,694, forward strand.
ATATGATAGTGTCTTCTGCTCATATAGGAGAAGAAGAACTTAAAGATGTCTGGATCACACGAAGAACATGTTGCTGAAAGCAACATTGCTGCACCAGGAAGTGGTGCAAGGGACTGGACTAGGAAGGAACCAGTATCTGAATATCATCATTTGAACCAAGCAATGATAGCGAGCCCAGCTTTCCAAGCTTTGTATGGGCAATTTAGGGCAGCTGTGATGCATGTAGTGGACCATGCATTAGCAATACAACCCAGATTACCAACCCCCAATGATGAAGTTATGGGCTCCAACAGGATTCCTAATCAACATCAACTTGATGAAGCAATAGAAAATGTGGGAAGGAATAGGTTACAACCCAAAAGCAGAATTTTCTATAGGTGAAGGAAGCCTGGACACATCATAAAGAATTGTCCAGAAAAGGAATATAAAGGAAGAATTGAAAAAAGGCCTATCCAAACTCAGGAACAGAGGCCTAGTATTTCCAAAAAGAAGAAGTTTTTGGTACCACCGGTACAACCAAGGACTAGTGTACCAAGGCAAGGGCTACCTAGAAGGGGTAAAGAACCATCTAGGCCTCAGTGGGAGAACAAAACTTGTTATCAATGTAGACAGGTAGGACATCTGGCAAGAAATTGCTCAGCCAGAAATGTTATGGTGAATCAATCTCTGAGGCAGAATCAGCCTGAGGCAGTGAACTATCCATGAATCATGACAGGTTAGACAAAATAATGTCATTCTAATATGTCTTTTTATGATTTCCTAAGTTAAATTGAGAAAGTAATTGATTGAGCTTTCCTTGATTAGTCCTATGAGGACTTACCTTTTGTACAACAACATTATAGATGTTTTATACTATTCTTACCTCTATGAGAGAGGATGAGGTATAGAAGAGATACCTGGATAAAATCCAAGAGTGTTAAATCTTATGCTTGTCATAATATGAAAAGGAAGGAATATGATAGTATACAAAGTGCATACTACTTAATCTCAGTGCTTATATACCCTGGCCAGGTATACAACTATTGATGATAAAGTGAGTATGGAAACTCTTAGATTGTTATCATTTTGATTGCTCTGATCAAGTAGTCATTCTGAGATAATCTAGTGAGTAAAATGAAATTAGAAATATGGTATGGATAATTGTATCACATCCTAAGTACAATAAAGAGAAATATGAGATAATCTCATATGAGTATGTAGGTATGAGGAAGTAAAAAGTATATTCCTCATAAAATAAGAATGGGAATAAGGGAGATGATCCCTGTCCAATAAAGTTTGTAAGTATAATAAAGATCTTTTCCCATAATGTGGAGATGGGAAATTTGATGAGATCATAAGATGCTCATGAACATGTTAGATAATAAAAAAGAAAGGAATAATGTTATGTGATCATACTTATAGATTCCTAAGATGAGGGCAAGGAACTTAGGATGAGATAAAGAGTAAATGTTTCATGAATAGTTGAAAATACATGAAATAATAAGAGGGATATGATTCCTTGTTTTCTTTCCTTTCGGGGACATGGCAATCAAGTGGGTCTTAGGACACTTGATGTGCATAAGATAAAAATGATCATGTGATGGATACTTAGAAAAGTATCAATTTATCTTAGACTTTGGTTATAAGGTAAAAGATATATGTAACAAGTAATGTCCCAAGATGGAAGGAAGATAAATATGTGATGTGTTTTCAACACATGTGATAGATACCAAGGTAAGAGATTCTGGTATCTAAGAAATATCAAATGATTTATGTTGACTACCTGGAATGGTCAACCATGAAATCAGTTTAATTATACATAAAATAATATGAACATCATATGTCAGGGGTTTATGCTTTGCATAAACATAACAATTAAAGATATCTTTAAAATAAATTCTTAGTTGATAAGTAACCTCTCCTTATGATAAGAGAATGTACAACTAATAAGATAGCATAAGTAATAAGGAAATCTAGTATTGTGTCACCAGGTGAGATGGCATAATCGAGGTATGAAAAGACTTATAGTCCCAAGAGGGTGAAAGAACATAATTGTGACCATGAAAGTGAAATGTTGAATTAAATAAAGAGCATGGGAGACTCCTCAGAAACAAGAATCTGTTACTTGAAACTATAAATTAAGAAAAAGTGTCACCTGGCACAGTATTAGTTCCACAGTTATTGATAAGAAGGACAGTATAATATGTGTTCCGTGTGAACCATTCTATGATAAACTTGTATGGAATAACCTTGAGTTGATAAATCTTTATGGTGTCTCCATAATAATGAAATGTTATGTGGAGACTAGATATTATGATGAATGAATAATATTTGTCTTCCTTTATCTGGGATTTCGGGGACGAAATCCTTGTTAGGGGTTTATAATTTGTAACATCCCTGACATGGGTTATGCCTTAACCTTGGAAGTTTTGCTTAAGAAAGTTAATTAGATCGTTAATTTTATCTTTTGAAAATTAATTAAGGCTCAAGAGGGACTTAAGTTTCAATTTCAGTCCATTTTGAATAATGTTGAAGCAATGTTTGCTTATTTTGGACTAAATTGCAAATTACCCAAGTTAAGGGGTTAAATTGCAAATGTTACATGATAAGATGTTCCTCATGTGTTGAAGCATCATGAGAATGAATATTATGTAGAGGTATCGCTTGTGAAAGCTTGAGCACCAAGAAAGAGCTGATAAAACAATGTTTATGCATTAAAACCTAGTTTTGGTGTAAAGTGCAATTTACCCAAAATCCAGGGTTCAATATGCAAATTACCACTTCAATAAGGTCCCTTATATTTATTGGCATAATATAGAGCAAATAAAATGAGAGGGGTGTCTCATTTGTATCACTTTGGAGGAGAGAGAATCTTGATATTAAAATAATCAAGATTTAAGCATAATTGGAACATTACTTCAATTTAATGCAAAAATAAATATATTAATTAAAGATCCCTTTAACCAAAAGGTGAGGTATGAGTTTGCAAGAGAATGGACGACCATGTGCCTTGAAAAGGCACGAAAATATCCAAAGGAAGTGGATAACTCACTCACATTATTAAAAGAAAAAGAATTATCCACTCACTTTAGGATATTATTATTAGAAGGGTTAAGGTGCTTAATTTGCTTTTCTTTGTTTCTTGGATAATTGACAGGAATAAGAGGCAAGGAAGATATCCTCGTATCCAAGGAAGAGGTGGGGGTATTTGGCAAGGAAATGAAGGAGTTATCTTCTACTTTATTTCTCTTAAAATGAATTTTAAATAAAATGCATATAAGCCATTTATCCATAGCTTGGAAAGGGAATTTCGAATCCACTTTCACTTTTTGCTTGCAAAAAACGACCAAGGGATCTTGGAGAAACAAGAGGACGACCCCCAACCTGTTGGTAAGCTTCTTGACTTCCCTTCACCTTGATTCCATGGTGGAAATCAAAAATCAATGCATGATTTCTTCTTATCTCGATCCCCTCTTCAATTCTAACCATTCCTTTTCACTCAAAGCTTGAGGACGAGCCTTGGGATAATGAAAGGAGTTGCATCCACCATTGATGACGTGAGCTTGGAGCTTTGAAGCTCAATTGGAGGAGGGTTATATAACTTGAATCCTTATTCATTGTTATTGAATTCAATTCCTCAATTAGATATGTTTAATTGTCCTTTTTGCAATTCCTTTGAATAATTGATGAAACTACCATGGAAATGGCAGTATAATTCGTGGGGTTGAAGCTTGATGATGATGACATCATCTTAGGCACACTTTCCAACAAGTTTCTATTGCAAACGGTCTCAACACTTTTGGTCCAAACGGTTTCACCAAACCGTTTGGAGGTTTGGATTCCAAACCATTTGGATGGGTTGACCATTTGAGGTCAGGACCCTAGTATATGTTGTATGATGATCCAATGGATCCAATTTATTAATTCAATATATGGACAATCCTCCAATTAGAAACCCTAATCAGGTTAAGTGTTGAAATTTCAATTGATTGATTTAATACCATGGAAATGAACAGTAGCTTTAGATTTACTAACCCTAAAAGGTTATGAAAGTAATATCTTAGTACACTATGTCACTCTAATTGAATGTATTTAATTGAAGGGCTGGTTGACCTAATCTAACCAAGTTTGACATATTCAATATGCTAGAGAGGATGAGAGAGAGAGGAATCCATACATGTAGATAATCATGTAATGGATAAGCCTCAATACCTTCAATATGAATAAAATATGAATTTTAGGGAATGATCCATGATAAAGAGATCATGAAACCCTAATCAAGAATATTGATGAACCTTAACCCTAATTATGTCAATGCTAGGTATAATACTATCTAAGGTAAGGAGGTAACCCTAATTAAGGGTGATGACATGTGAAACCCTAATTCAGGGTAATGTAATACAAAACCCTAATTCAGATGAATAGTAAACCCTAATTGTGGGTTATTGAATGTGTAACCCTAATCTAGGGTAACGTCATGTGAAACCCTAATCCAGGGTAATGTCATGTGAAATCCTAAATTAGAACAATGTTATGTGGAACCCTGATGCAATGATGTGATGTGAGACTCAAATCCAGGGTGATGCCATGTAATGATATATGAAATCCTAGTAATGGGATAATGGCCAATACACTAAAGTAGGGTGTGGCTAATAAAATCAAGTAAGATGAGAATGTTACCCCCATGAAGGGTGAAATTGATAAACCATATGAATGGTAATGTTGATACTTTAATGACTAAGGGTATAAGGGACAAGATGATGCCTAGATCATTATATATCTAACTCCATGCATGTGAACAACCATATACACCTTACAAAGATGAGGACATGAAACTCTTAGGAATGATGTATGCAACACTAATTAATGATGTGAATAACATCCTAAGAGTTGAAATACTTAAAGTGGTTGATAATGGTTTATTCTATATCAACAATGCCTAACCATTAGATAAGTCCATATCATTAAATATAGTTGGACAATTCTAATGTGTAACCTATGCATTATATGATAAAGGTGATAGGTTAGTGGTTTAAAGTATTAACATGGGAATACCACAATACAAAGTCAGTTGATTAACTGAAGTAAGTTGGAAGTGATGAGAAAATTGATACATCAAGACATGATAGATATCACATTTAGCATTTCAGGGTTGATATACCTTGATGCATCTCAATCCAACATACTTGGATAAGAAACACATGAAGTGTGTGTTATGTAGTTGTTACAATAAGATTGTAATGAGTTTGATATACTTTGATAAGTATAGGCTAATATATCTTGTGAAAGGGGTTAAGACAAACTAATGAGTATGATGTAATCATACCATGATAAGAATGAGAAATGAACTTATACCTTGTATTGATAATCCTTAAATGATATATGATGAGAGTAACAAGCATGAGTGAATACTTGTGATATCAATAGATGCTCCTAGAAGAGTGGAGCAATATATTAGGGTTGGATAGATAATATAAACATGAAACCCTAAGTAATGTGAAATGGGAAACCATAACCCTAATTTTTGGGTAAAGGGAAAAAAATCCTATTTGATAGTAAACCCTAATCCTGATAAAGGAATGGTGGTGTTACTATGGTATCACATGATGTGATAAGTGACTTTTATAACTGTTATCATGTATATTAACCATGCAAATATCATGAGATGATGAACATGGCCAGATTTAAGCTATGACATTTACATAATAAAAATATTGATTGGCCTTGTGTGCCTTAATGTTGTTGTTGCTTAGTAAAAGTAACAAAATGTGCATGGACTTTATGAGTCATATGAGTAAGTTGTTGCCTAGTGAAAGGTGATAAGATACTTAATGGGCCTTGTGAGCCATGTGAGATGCTTGTGTAACAAGTATCATGTATACCTCGGTCTGAGGACCTAGAGGTAATAGTTACCCAACAAGAGGTAATAGTGATTAGTGATGAATTGAGGGTATGAATATCCAAATTTGATTAGTGAGATAATGATGTTGCTGTGAGATGTGAACTTTCAAGTGATGAGATAAGGGATTAAGATCCCAATGTATTATAAGTTTTGGTAAAGCAATTGATAAGAGCTTATATGTTTCTTTGTAGCAATTGTCACAATAATTCTGTTTGAGAACTTGACTAATGCTAATAGAATGTGCTAATATACTTAATTAATCAAGTGAAATCATATCATGTAGAGCCCTGACCATAGACCCATCAGTGTCAGAATTTGCTGAATGGTGAAACGGGTTGCTCCGCAGCATAACCCAGAAGCCGCATATTTTTGAATATGTGGGGGTAATGGGTGAATATATCCTTACACCTCATAGGAATGGCTACGGGCCATATTCTATGCATAGGAATGGTTACAGACCATATCCCAATAAGCGTATGGCTACGAGCCATGACTCCACAATATAATACCAGGCATTGTCTATGGGCCATATCCTGAAGAGAGTATATGCTATGGGCTATAACTCTATAGCGAAGATGCCAATATACCTTGGCAAGCTATTTGCAGTTGACACATGATGTTTCTGCCATATAATCTCGTACTGATCGAGAAAGTTGAGGTCTTGGATTCTGGCTCTTCCATTGACCTTGTATGGTACCAATTTCGACTTCACAGTGGTCGGTTGGAGTATGAGAGGTATACCTCATCTCCTCAGGGCATAAGTGTGATTGTAAAATATAATCAGCCGTATAGCATGTTTGCTTAAGGATTGAATACGGAAATTTATTGGATGATGTTATATTTATTTTATGCATCTCTAGTTGATAGATGTTTTTCATATCTCTTTATATTCATTGCAAGTAGATGGATGAACTATGATTCTACCATGGGTAGATGCAATGTTCTCCTTAGGAAAGGAGATTACTTTACTCTATTCATACAATGATTAATACTGATGTTAATATGTAAGAACTCCTGCTCAGTTTTATTATAATAAACTGCAATAACAATGTTTTGGCGGAGAGTTATATTTCCTGCTGGGGCAATTTATAATTGTCTCACCCCCGTGGGATCCAATATTTTTAGGTGGACGCGGACAAGGAAATAGAATTCCCACAATAGAGAAAGGACAACATCAGCAGGGACAACAGTAATATCTCAGGTGGAGATACTGTCTATCAAGCCATATTGATAGTAGTCCTATGTGTCGTTTCTATACTCTCAGGTCCTCGGAATTAGTAATTAATGTTTTTGATGAATCAATATGAGATTTTGGCTTGATGCCTCGAGAGTTTTATACTTCCTATGTACAGTGTTAATAGGGCAGTTAATGTTTGTGATCCTATAGAAGAGATGGTACATGGAATGTAATTGCGTACCAAGATGTATATGTAATACTTTGGTTCTTGTTATAAAGAGTTTCCTAGAATTGGATCTCTTTGCAAAAAGTTTTAATTTTTTAGTGATTTTTAGTAATCCACTGCAAATGATTTGCTTCCGCTTAAGTAAATCTTGTTTTTGTAAGTTGGATGCCACAATTCAAACCAGTGTAAAATACTGAATAATCAACATACTATACTTGCATGCAGATTAAAATTCTTAAATAAACAGAATACATGTCAACTTGGGACTTATACACTAGAATCTTGCAATCGAACTTCTTAATATACTGATAATAGTCAATTACTAGATATATGAGCAATCGTTATTAAACAACTGTAATTTATCTCTACTTTCTTGGAAAATGTGCACCTCAACCCTAATCTTGAGTTGTGCCTCACATAACATAATTAGGGGTTAATTACTTGTCATGGCAAGATTTAACATTGATTATTGGGAATTTTTAATAAACCACGCACATTAAAATAATAGGGAGCGTGCAACTAGGTTTCCATTGAAATTTTCATGTCATCGTCATTTCTTTGAAATCGTGCATCTAGTAAACTACTAGAATCATACAAACTGTATTTATTCTCAAACTGTATAGCTACTGTAAACCCTAGATTCGTGTGCTACTGTATTCTACTTTTAAACTGAGCAATTTAGGTTTTGATGAACCATATAATTCCACTAGTCCAAATCATACTAATAATTTAATAAACAAAGATCATGAAAATCGTGAAGGCAAGAAATGTGCAATAAAAGTCAGACGACGCTGTCACTGCCTGGCACTTGGGTAAGCGCTGTTACCCATGAATAACACAGATCGAACTGAAATCATTCATTTATTGGAGTTAAATCATGCTTGCTGAGTGAGATTCTACTCATTATGGTTTGAGATGTCTGAATACGACTGCATCGCATCCAGAGTCATGTTTCCGGGCATCAGTAGGTCATCTTCAACCTCAGTTCTGTTGGTATGTATGCCCTGAGAGCCAATCATGGGATGATTGGTGGGTTACATTAAGATTGATTTGATAAACATCAAAGGAAAGCTTCCAATTCTTTCTGGTTCAGTCATATGAGATAGTGATAGAACAGATTGAATGTCTAGAGAATGACAATACTCAATGATGTATGCTTTCAGGTTGAGGACCTGAATGATGAGATCATACAGATGCTAAGAGTTTGTACATTCTTGTTATGTCCCTAGTCGGATGTCATTGTGGAAGGTAGATACATAGCAATGACACACAAGGCTAGATTGTGGTGTTGGTTGATGACAGAATCTCATTAGTCATGATATAGAGATATCAAACCAAACACATAGGTACTTGTTAGAGAACAAGTGTACCGGACATACCCACTGTGAGTTTGACACATGGAACCATGACATGGTAGTCACAGTCAGTACTCACAGTGATGGTGGTGAGTGTGATTCTTTGACCTGAAATCACTACACTCAACACATGTCATTGGGCACACTTTGACATCATCAAACACAGTCCTGAAACATGGGTTGTTATAAAGGTGATGATTGGGTGGCTTTGACACATGGGGCTTTTGAGGGGTGAGTGATAGATATGGGATTTGTCCCTCCTGAGGGAGTTTGATATCCAAGGCCACTTGATGGGTAGGATTGAGATAGGCGTGCACACGCATGTGTGAATTAGTATGTGATATTGATGTCATACATATCTCGTTCAATCTACTCTGAGATCAAGAAAGTGAATGAACATTGACAGGATGACTGTTCCATGCCTCGAGTTCATTCGGGATATCAGTGACAAAGGAATTATACATTCACTGTAACACCATTCCCGGATTGTAGGATTGAAAGTTGTTCTCCAACTTTCTATTTCACTTGGGTAGCACTGATGTGTGACTAGGCACCGCTCTTTGCTTGTAAAGTCATAAGTGTTATGGACTTTCACTGCCAACGTGAAAATGGACCTGCAGGATCACACACATAGGATTTAACCTGGAAGAGGAGTTTTGTCCACAAACAATGTTTAGATTGATTGCTAAAGGAGTTTAGTAGTTCAATTAAACACTCAATTAATTGATAGCTCAAAATCATAGTGTTCAAGGTGTTGGACATATTGATCAGAGTATCGAATTGATTGAAACCACAATTGACTGATTCTGCACAATCTGCACTTCCAACCGATTGGTTCATGAGATGAACTGATCGGCTCAGCTTGGTGAACCGATCGACTCAAGTTGCGAGTCGATCGGCTCATGGAGAGGGTGAACGATTGCTTCAAGTGTTAAATGATCAATTCAACTGTTGCAACCAAGCAAGTTGGGAAAGTCGTATTGGTGAGAATTTTCATTTCGTTTCACTTGCCCAATTTGATTGGGAAAAGGATTGGTATTTGATACCAATTAGAAACAAAAGAAGGAAAGTCAATCGGGAACTGGTCAGGACCACGAACCGATCGGTTCATAAAGTGAACCGACTGGCTCATGGGTCCCAACCGATCGGTTGAGTGTCAACCAACCGGCTCAGACCCCCAACTGACCGTTTCAGTTGTGAAACGATCAGTTCAGGTTGGGAGTTGGTTGTTTTTGTGGAAAATCTCGAACCCTTCTACTCCTACTTTTAGTCCCACATTGCCCGGGATGGAGAACCCTGTCCCATGACCCTCCTATATATAGGGGTATTAGGGGCTTCTTAAAGGATAACTCAGTGCAACCAGTTTCTCTGCAAAGTTGTCATTCTCTCTGGTTTTGATAACCGAGAGAGCCCAAGCAAGTGCTACCCGAAAAGGGAGGCACAATAAGGGAAAGACAACTACAGTTGCGACTGGTGGCAGGAGAGTGTGTTGGCGACTAGTACGCTGATAGGAGGGTGCGACTCCTTCCAATTCCTTATGGGACAAGGAGTTTGGAGTTCTAGGTGGTTCGTGTGGACTACTTCAGAGGCGGGAGGTTTCTGCCGCTCAGGAGGACAACTGTCAATCCCGACAGTCCCAGTGAGACCAGGAGTCGTCAGTCTCGGTGCGACCAGGAGCTGCACAGACACCGTCTAAGACCGGAGGTGAAGACCGCGCAAGGCGTGAGGTATTGTCACTGAGCAAGCCTTGGGACAAGGTATGATTCCACAAACCATCCTTTCCTATTGTATAGACGTTGACGCGTTTCCTTGTTCCGGGTTTGGGGGAGAAATTTTTTTGTTTCCGCTGCCTTCTCTGCCTCCCCTAAAACCCAACAGTGGTATCAGAGCCATGTCAACTGCTCTGTACTTTAGGGATTATCGATATGATCGATTTTGGTTTGTCGCCTTTATTTATTGCATACGATGTGAATAAAATTGGCTTTATGCATGTCCAATCCTAAATCCAAAAATCCCAATTTACATATATGATATGTATTATTAATGCACTCGATACGTGTCGCCCTTAAATGAGTTTTGTGGTGGATGTATAGCGTGATTATGGCCAATAAACCCTATATGTGTATGGTTGTATGTGGTTGCTTGCATCTCGGTCTGTGCACCAATCTTCCTTCTCCTATTCCTGATGTAACTCGAAATAATTCGATACTTCTTTCCTACCTTTGCTCCCTTCGAATGTAACTCGAGGTTTCTCTTTTTACAATGTAAAATAGGATAGATTTTATTTCTTGTTATGTCAAAGAATGGAGGACCAACTGACGATAGCTGAGATGATCGGTTCAAGGAGTGAACCGATCGGTTGACATTCCACATGATCAGTTCAAGGAGTGAGCCGATCGGTTGATGATCGGTTCGAGGAGCGAGACGAGTGGGTGGAAGCCATGAAGAGATGCATGACGACCAGGCGAATCGATCGGTTGGAGGAGCCAACTAATCGACTGGTGGCACCCAACCGACCAGTCTGATGGCGAGCCAATCATTCATGTGATGAGTTGATCAAACCCAGAAAGGAAAAGCACAGAGATCATCTTTTACATGTTACATGTGATGTAGACCTAGATGATCGTTATTCCTCTTGGCTCGAGGAATCACATTAGGATGGCCATAATCATCGCTTTTATCGTTTTGCATGTTTTTTGTGGGATATAGCATGTATATGATACATACTATGTATTGTGGTGATAGGATATGTATATGTATATAAAAACCAAATCCCTCATTAAATATTAAGTTTTAGATGCCTTCCAAATGCGACACACGTGAAAAGCTTGATCGACCAAGTGTGGGCACGCCTAAGCGTGGTGCATTAACTATCTCGTGGAAGCGTGAAGGATGAATGTGTGGGTCTGCCCAAGCACAGTGCATATTCATCGTGTTGGCTTTGGGTTGGACTTAACAAGGTGACCTAGATAGGATCTAGCACCTTGAGGCATGGAGATGCTCATGGCAAGGAGTTGCATATGCCATCTTATCAAGAGTTGCATATGATAAAATTGGCAAAGGTTGCCAACCTGGAAGATCTAAGTTGTGGGTGACAACCCTAGTTGGTCCATGACTTAGAGGATTTCAGGATCTTGCCCACTAGAAGGTTGTACGCTGTAATCTTCTGAATTGATGGTGAGGGCTATCAATTTGAACTAAAATAGTGGGAGCGATAATTAATTAAAGGCCTAATTATATCATCAACTTTTCAAATCAATCAAACAAGTCAAAAAGAGTTTTGGACTAAAATTGCATATATTTCCTTTTGTTAAAATAAATGGTTAATCAACAAATCACTTTATTTGCGATCGGTCTTTGAGACCAACAAATAAAATGGGAATAATTCCACGACTGGTTAGGATTATAAGAAGTGTTCTCAAAGAGCGAAAGCTCTAAGTCCTAGTTATACCAAGACCAGATGAACTCAATCCCACCACATCAATGGCTGAAAGTATGCTTATGGAAGCATACCGAGGATGACATTGATGAGGAGTGCTTGATGTTGTGTTCTCTGAACTATGAGTTGCAGAGACAACATGAGACATATGATGTCTCCAAGACACTGTCCTAGTATGTCATGATAGAAGGAGATCCAGTAAGGTATTCACACACTCAATATGATTGGGTATGTGGAAAACCTGACTAAGAAGGATTCCCTTTGAGCTAAGAGTTGGCTATTGGTATGATACTGCAAATGTTGCGAGAATCATACAATTCATGATAAGCTACAACATGAACAACTTTGACAAGCGTTGACAGAGTTGTTGGACATGTTGGGGATAGTAGAGGCAAAGATGAAGAAAGACAAACCATAATTTTTGATGTGATCAAAGAAAAGGTAATTCTTAAGGGCAAGGACAAGGGCAAAGCAAAGAAGTGTTCTGATGCTAGCCAGCAATCCAAGCCGTCTTCAGCCTCAAGGCACATGGGGAAAGGGTGTATGAGGGAATTGCCCACTATATCTGGAAGAACAAAAGAAGATGAAGGAGGGGATGGAGATATCCACCTAAGGTATCATGAAATGAACCGCTTCTTTATCTGAGGTATATGATACCAAGATATGGATCTATCATATATGATATGCAAGATCCGCAAAGAAGTGATGGCCTTTGTGAAAGGACCAAGAAAGAAGTACCCATCATTGGAGCAAGTGTTGCTTCCATAGATAGGAGTATCTTTCAGTTTATTTCAGCCTAAAGGGCACGAAATAGAGTTGAGAACTGCTATTTCATATATTGCTAATAGATAGAAATGCTTTATTTTTGCATATTGTATGGCAATGATGGCAATTAATAAAGTTGATGTTTCAATCTTAAAGATATGATCTTTGTGGAAATTCCTTGTTTATCTTGTGATACATGGTATGCATAAGATAAAATGGTACCTAAAAGTTATAGATAACTCAAATAATCAAATTAGCATCAATCATAAGAAATTCATTTCTAGTTTCCATGTGATGGATAAATCTAGACTCTTTTGGTTGGAGAACCAGTAAGAGACATGAATATCTTGGACATGATTAATCAATCTTCACTAAAGGTAGTGGGAGAATGATTATCCTATTAGGTATAATACATGTGATGTATTTACATACCTATTGGAACAAATGCTAATACTTCAAATGGTGTTTAGGGAAATACCAATATAAATATCTTGAAGTGTTCAAGATTATCATAGATGAAGTACAAATTTGGTAAAGTGTTAATTCTTGATGAGATCAATGAATAAAATACTTAGACCGAATGTTTGAGATCCTTATGAGTGATTATGATAGTATATCATAGTGAACTCATGATTAAGGCATGGTGATGTCTAAATCAAGGAGGAATCATACTCTAAAGAGTTAGAGAATGATTATCAAATAACTGAATTCTTCTTAATAAAAGAATACCCACACTAATAAAGGACAATAAGAATCACAAGGAGTTGTGAGTTCTTATATCCTTAGCAGATAGACCTCAATTATCTATGTGATGAGTTGTTCATGTGATGAGTCAACTATCCAGATGAATATGAGGAACTAGATTTTGAGTTATGGTATATGACCATTACATCCTAAATGACTTCCATGTGAACCATAAGGTATGACCTTGATGGTAGCACCCATTGGAATAAAATCCATAAGTGCAAATAAGTCTTAAGTGTTAAGACACATGGATAACATTTTGAGAAGGATGATGCTTGTTGATTGCAACTTAATGACTAAGACATTTGGCATATGGATACTAAAATTGCATTCCTATGAGGAATAAAACAAGGATGTGTATGTGACACAACCTATAAGGTTTATGAATCCACTAATGCAAATGAAGTCTATAAGTTACAATGGACTAATCAATGTGATTGATTGAGTACAAGCAACTCAGAATTGGATCTTTACTTTGATGATATAGTCAAAGGGTTTGACTGATATGTCAAAGATAAAGAAGGGATCTGTGATTTAGTGGGAGCGTGTTCACATTCTACATGTTGATGTGAAATTGTTCTAGAATGGAAATCCAAAAGTGGAAATTATCTTTAAGGAAGATAGAGATGTTTCCTATGTGATAGGAATAGATATCTATAGAGATAGTTCTCGAAAACCTCTTGACCTGGAAAAGAGAGAGCATACATTGGCAATCTGTACTGAAGGGTTCAGTTTGCATAGATTCAGTGGGAGAAAACTTATCCATGTTACATGGAGTTAGTATCCCAAGGCCAAGTGTCCAATTCTTATGAAGAATGGGAACACTAAGAATAGATATGGATCTATCATGTATGTAATCATCCCATTATCTTGCATGCATCGACATGGCAAGAACAAAATGCATTCATCATCTTGTATGTAGGACATGAAAATATGATGTGCTCATCCTGATAACTCGTATGTGGGACATGACGAGTGGATTCTGTCTACTTCCAGTAAGGGTTACTGGAAACCATAAGAACTTGATAAGTACTTGTGAAGTACTAGTTCTATGGAGATAAGGAAGAGTTCAATGTAAAGAGTTACATTGATGCAAACTTCCGAAAGGATAGAAAATTAATCGCAAAATGTATATATGATATATAAAAGTGAAAGTTTGTTGATAATTGGAAGTGTTCCAATAAAGCCATTTAAAAGGGAAATGCTGAGTATCCGTGTGTTAGAGAACATCAGTGGATACTATATGGATCTGGAAGTTCATGAGATGAACTTATAGATATTCCAGTCATTAATGACAAGTATGGAATCCTTGATCATGCAATGTGGCTAAAGGTTAGCAAATGGAATACTAGATCACATATTACGGTAACTCCATCTCATACGTATGACATATAGCAAAGAGATGTGAGACATGCAATTTAAACTGACTTTGGCAAGGTGTTGCCATTACTCACTATGTTGGCACTAGAGCACAGTAACATGCGGGACATGTTTGAAGATCACTATGAATATGATTCAAGGGTGATTGGCTCGTAGTGCAAGTGGGAGTCTGTTGGTATGTATGCCCTGAGAGCCAATCATGGGATGATTGGTGGGATACATTAAGATTGATTTGATAAACATCAAAGGCAAGCTTCCAATTCTTTCTAGTTCAGTCATATGAGATAGTGATAGAAAAAATTGAATGTCTAAAGAATGACAATACTCAATGACGTATACTTTCAGGTTGAGGACATGAACGATGAGATCATACGGATGCTAAGAGTTTTTACATTCTTGTTATGTCCCTAGTCGGATGTCATTGTGGAAGGTAGATAGACAGCAATGACACACAAGGCTAGATTTTGGTGTTGGTTGATGACATAATCTCATTAGTCATGATATAGAGATATCAAACCAAACACATAGGTACTTGTTAGAGAACAAGTATACCGGACAGACCCACCGTGAGTTTGACCCATGGAACCATGACATGGTAGTCACAGTCAGTACTCACAGTGATGGTGGTGAGTGTGATTCTTTGACCTGAAATCACTACACTCAACACATGTCGTTGCACACACTTTGACATCATCAAACGCAGTCCTAAAACATGGGTCGTTATAATGGTGATGATTGGGTGGCTTTGACACATGGGGCTTTTGAGGGGTGAGTGATAGATATGGGATTTGTCCCTCCTGAGGGAGTTTGATATCCAAGGCCACTTGATGAGTAGCATTGAGATAGGCATGCACACGCATGTGTGAATCAGTATGTGATATTGATGTCATACATATCTCGTTCAATCTACTCTGAGATCAAGAAAGTGAATGAACGTTGACAGGATGACTGTTCCATGCCTCGAGTTCATTCGGGATATCAGTGATAAAGGAATTATATATTCACTGTAACACCATTCACGGATTGTAGGATTGAAAGTTGTTCTCCAAATTTCTATTTCACTTGGGTAGCACTGATGTGTGACTAGGCACCGCTCTTTGCTTGTGAAGTCATAAGTGTTATGGACTTTCACTGCCAACGTGAAAATGGACCTGCAGGGTCACACACATAGGATTTAACCTGGACGAGGAGTTTTGTCCACAAAAAATGTTTAGATTGATTGCTAAAGGAGTTTAGTAGTTCAATTAAAAACTCAATTAATTGATAGCTCAAAATCATAGTGTTCAAGGTGTTGGACAGATTGATTAGAGTATCGGATTGATTGAAGCCACAATTGACTGATTCTGCACAATTTGCACTTCCAACCGATCGGCTCATGAGATGAACCGATTGGCTCAGCTTGGTGAACTGATCGGCTCAAGTTGTGAGTCGATCGGCTCATGGACAGGGTGAACGATTGCTTCAAGTGTTGAAACAATCGGTTCAACTGTTGCAACCGAGCTAGTTGGGAAAGTCGGATTGGTGAGAATTTTCCTTTCGTTTCACTTGCCCAATTTTATTGGGAAAAGGATTGGTATTTGATACCAATTAGAAACAAAAGAAGGAAAGTCAATCGGGAACTGGTCAGGACCACAAACTGGCCGGTTCAAAAAGTGAACCGACCGGCTCATGGGTCCCAACCGATCGGTTGAGTGTCAACCGATCGGCTCAGATCCCCAACCAACCATTTCAGTTGTGAAACGATCGGTTCATGTTGCAAGTTGGTTGTTTTTGTGGAAAATCTCGAACCCTTCTACTCCTGCTTTTAGTCCCGTATTGCCCGGGATGGAGAACCCTATCCCATGACCCTCATATATATAGGGGTATTGGGGGCTTCTCAAAGGACAACTTAGTGCAACCAGTTGCTCTACAAAGTTGTCGTTCTCTCTGGTTTTGGTAACCGAGAGAGCTCGAGCAAGTGCTACCTGAAAAGGGAGGCACAACAAGGGAAAGACAACTGCAGTTGCGACTGGTGGCAGGAGATTGTGTTGACGACTAGTACGCTGATAGGAGGGTGCGACTCCTTCTAATTCCTTGTGGGACAAGGAGTTTGGAGTTCTAGGTGGTCCGTGTGGACTACTTTAGAGGCGGGAGGTTTCTGCTGCTCAGGAGGACAACTGTCAATCTCGATAGTCTCGGTGAGACCAGGAGTCGTCAGTCCCAGTGCGACCAGGAGCTGCACAGACACCGTCCAAGACCGGAGGTGAAGACCGCGCAAGGCGCGAGGTATTTTCTCCGAGCAAGCCTCGGGACAAGGTATGATTCCACAAACCATCCTTTCCTATTGTATATACATTGACGCGTTTCCTTGTTCCGGGTTTGGGGGAGAAATTTTTTTTGTTTCCACTACCTTCTCTGCCTCCCCTAAAACCCAACAAGTTTATCCTGGTTCAGACCTGCTTCACGTACAGGTCGAAGAGGTGGTTGGGCTAGCTACTAGCTGTGGTTGTTGACTGTGAATTTGAGCATGGACCTCAAGGACAGAGCTTGACAACATTGCTTGGTGCTATAGCTTGCACCTTAGCAACCCATGGTTGCTTCTTTGTGCAGCTACTGCTGCTAGGTAGGGGCACTGCCCTTTCTAGATGGGCGCCGGATGGAGCAAGGAGAAAGGGAAAGGAAGGAGGAGGAAGATGGTGGACGATGGGGCACCTGTGGATCGTAGCTAAGGGGGCCAAAATGCCCCACCCTCCCTCTGCTAGCCCACCGATCGAACATTACTAGTCGTGCAGCTGTGCAGCACCACGCATGTAGGTAAGGCGTGAGCTAGGGCAAGGTAGGAGAGGGGAATGGATGGAGGAAGAAGATAGGGAAGGTGGGCGTTGCTGGTCGGAGGTGAGGAGCCCCAAAATAAGTCACCTTTCTCTCCCTAGCTACTGTGATCGGGCACTGGGTGCCGCTTAACGATGCTGAGTGTCGATTGGGGGAGATGGGATAAGGGAGATAGGGGAAAGGGAAAAGAAATTATAGCCAATTAATGGATAAATTACAACATCATCCCAAGGAACTCAAAAATGTCATATCTTTTGCCTCGGAGGTCCATATTGAGTGATTCCTTTTGAAAAATTTCAAGCACGAGATCCACTACAACCTCAAGGCATAAAAACACAACAACTAAACCATCTTAGCTAGGTTAATAATCTTAGGTAATTAACTTAATGATTAAAACTATAGTTAACATTAATTACATTAGATGAATCAATCTCGACTATTGATTCACATCTTAGCTTATCTTGATTAACCATGATGTTTAACATAGTACTTAGCACTAATCAAGGTATTTCACGCTAATCAAGGTACTTACTGACTAACCTCGATGTGGGTTATAAAAATCTCCCTCCCTTATAAGAATTTTGTACTGAAATTCCTAAAAGAGAAAAGGATACTTGCTATACATCTCAGACTCAAGCTCCCATGTGGCTTCCTCTAGGTTGTGGTTCCTCCACAGAACTTTCACTAATAGTATTTCTCAATTCTTGAGTTTCTTGATCCTTTGATCAACTATTTGAACTACTCCTTCAACATAGGACACATATTTTCTGAGTTGTGCAGGTTCTGGATCCACTATCTTCTCTGTACCGGGGTAACACTTATTCAACATCGATACATGAAACATATCATGTAGATTAGCCAACTCGGATGACAATTCAAACCTGTAGGTTACATGTCCAATCCTCTCAATGACAGGATATGGTCCCATAAACCTAGGAGTCAGTTTGCCTCTCTTGCCAAACCTCAACACTCCTTTCCATGGTGAAACTTTTAGATACACTTCATCACCAACCTCAAACTCAAGAGGTCTACGCCTCTTCTTAGTGTAACTCTTCTGCTTGTCCTGTGCAAGTTTTAACTTTTCTTTGATCACTATAATATTTTTTGTAGTCAAATCCACTATCTCTGGTCCAAGAATCTCTGTCACCCACCTCGTACCAACATACAGGTGATCTACACTTTCTTCCATATAGAGCTCATACAGGGCCATACCAAGACTATAATGGTGACTATTGTTGTATGCAAACTCTATAAGGCTCAAGTGTTCTTCCCAACTTCCACTGAAATGTAAGACGCATGCTCTCAGCATGTCCTCAGGAGTCTAAATGGTCCTCTCTAACTGACCATCCATCTGTGGGTGAAAACTATACTGAATCTTAACTTTGTGCCCAAAGCATGATGCAACTGATTCCAAAACCTAGATGTGAACTTATGATCTCTATCTGATATTATTGAAACTGGGATACCATGCAACCTGACTATCTCATCCATGTATATCTTAGCCAACTTTGGGACATCAAAGGTTGACTTAACAAGAACAAAGTGAGCAGACTTAGTCAGTCTATCCACAATCACACATATAGAGTCACAACATCTAGGTGTCCTGGGCAACCCTACCATAAAATCCATTGTGATATGTTCCCACTTCCATTGTGGTATAGGAAGAGATTGCAAAGTACCTACAGGTTTCTGATGCTTAGCCTTAACCTTCTGGCACACACTGCATCTAGCCATGTACTCAGCTACATCTTTCTTCATGCCTGACTACCAGTACAACTCCTTAATATTCCTATACATCTTAGTGTTACCGAGATGCATAGCATACATTGATGCATGCGTTTCCTCAAGAATCTGTTCTTTCAAATCACTGTCTCTAGGTACACACAACCTGTAATGCTGATACAACAAACCATCATCTGAATACCTAAACTCTGGTCTTTTTCCCTCTGTCATGTCATGCATGATCTGTTGTAACTCACTGTCACTCTACTATAGTTCTTTGATCTGATCATAAAAGGTAGGCTTGACTTGCATCTGTACAATCAAACAACTCTATTCTGTCACCCCTAAGTCTAAGTTCAACTTAAGCATCTCTACTAACATGTCTCTCCTGAAACATGCCATAGAGAATACATCAGCTATTGAACTTGACTTCCTGCTCAAAGCATCTGCTATGACATTCGCTTTTCCAGGATGATAATCTATCATCACTTCATAATCTTTGATCAATTCTAACCATATCCACTGTCTAAGATTCATATCCTTTTGGGTGAAGATATATTTCAAGCGCTTATGATCCATAAACACTTGGCACGCCTCACCATAAAGATAGTGACACCATGTCTTAAGAGCATGAACTACTGCAACTAACTCCAGATCATGTGTCGGGTAATTCTCCTCATTCTTCTTAAGTTGTCTAGATGTATAAGATACTACTTTGCCTTCTTGCATCGACACACAACCTAAACCTCTCCTGGAAGCATCACAAAACACTGTGTAGCCCTTATCTGCCTCAGGCAGGATCAACACTGGTTCTATAGTCAACTTCTTCTTCAAGATCTAAAAACTTTTCTCATAGTTGTCTGACCAAAAAAATGGTGCACCCTTCCTTGTTAAGCGTGTCAGAGATGATGCTATAACACTGAAGTTCTGAATGAACCTCATGTAGTAACCTACCAATCCTAAGAAGCTTCTAATCTCAGTAGGAGTCTTAGGCTACTCCCACTATAGAACAGATTCGACTTTCTTAGGGTCAACACTTACTCCATCTCCTGAGATGACATGTCCAAGAAAAGACACCTTAGCTAACCAAAACTCACACTTACTGACCTTAGCATATAACTGGTGTTGTCTCAACAACTGTAACACTATCCTCAGATGATGCTCATGCTGCTCATCATCTCTGGAATAGATCAGAATGTCATCTATGAAAACTTCTATGAATTGATCCAAGAATGGTTTGAAAATCCGATTCATCATATCCATGAAAGCTGTTGCGGCATTAGTCAGTCCAAACAACATGACCAAAAACTCATAATGCCCATATCTTATTCTGAAAGATGACTTAGGAATATCTAAAGCCTTTATCCTCAACTGATGATATCCAGATCTCAGGTATATCTTAGAAAAGATTGTTGCTCCACACAACTGATCAAATAGATCATCTATTCTTGGAAATGGATACTTATTCTTGATAGTGATCTTATTCAACTATCTGTAGTCTATACATAACCTCATAGTACCATCTTTCTTTTTCACAAACAAGACTGGAGCTCCCCATGGTGAAGAACTAGGTCGAATGAAACCCTTATCCAGTAACTCCTGTAATTGGATTTTCAGTTCCTTCAACTCTGCAGGTTCCATTCTGTAGGGTGGTAACGCTATAGGGTGACTACCTGGAAACACCTGGATCTCAAAGTCTATTTCTCTTTCAGGAGGTAGACTTGGCAACTCATCTGGGAAAATATCTGGGAACTCACAGACTACTGGCACATCCCATAGGCTAACTGTTCTCTTCTCTGCTCTAGTATCCACTACATGTGCCAAGAATGCCTCACAACCTCTCTGCAACATCTTATCAGCTACAACAGCTGATATGATACACATAGGAAAAACTTTCCTATCTCTAGAAAAGACACAAGAAAATCTACCCTATTGAAAGACAACCTCCTTCTTCCAACAGTCGAGTTGAACTCGATACATCTCTAGGCAATCCATACCCAAGATAATTTGAAAAGAGTTAACATTTAGGGGTATAAGATTAACCGCAATGGTGTAACCACCAAAGGTTAACAAACATCTGGGACAAAACTCTGTCAACACTGTCGGTTCACCTAACGGAACCCTCAACAACAACTCAAATGGTAACTCCTGGGTTAACAGGTTAAACTCACAAGCAAAAGAACGCTGTATAAATGAGTGAGTAGCACCCAGATCTATCAAAACTTTAACTGAAATACTATTAAAGAAAAACATTTCTCTTATAATTACTCGGGAAGAAACAATACCTTCTTGTTGTGTTAGAGAGAAGAAGCGTCCTAAAGCTCTTCCTCTCCCACGATGTCCTCGTTGTCCTTCCCTTCCACTAGGTGCTACTCCACCTCGAGAACCTGAAGCCAGTGAAGAACTTGCTCCTCCAGCTGGAGCCTATCTCAGAACGTTCTGATACTGTGACTGGGAACCCTATGCTGCTGCTTATTGAAGTTGAGAACATTGCCTTGTAAAGAGTCCCACTTGTCCGCAGTTGTGACAACCCTAAAAATCTGTACCCCAACACTGACTGAAGTGTGGCTTCCCACAGATATCACACCTTGGTATCTCTCTCTTTGGCGTACCTATCACTGAAACTGATGATCCAAAAGACCTTCCTCTAGACACGTTACTCCATCTCCCTGGACTGGATCTTCCCCTACTCTGAGAAGATATCACATCTTCAGAACCTTATTTACTGAAATGACCAAATCCACATCCAAGCTTCAAGAAGAATCCACCACCACCTCCTCAGTGTCCACTACTAGATTGTCCTCTTCCGAAGTCTCCGGGTCTCTTTCTATTCTCATAGTTCTTATCAGCATTCACAGACTCCTTTATACGTCTTGCTTCCTCAAGAAACTCTTTGAAGTTCTCTCTTTTTCTTCGGCCAACTACAAATACAATATGTCGAATTTCGGGCCTCAATCCATCCTGGAATATTCTACACTTTTCCACATCGTTTGGGATGATCTACGGACAGAAATTTACCAACCTAGTGAAGTATGCCTCATACTCTCCCATTGACATATTCCCTTGTCTGATGTTTTGCAGTTGTCTTATCTTCTCACTTAGAAAGGTAGGTGGGTAGTACTTAATATGGAATTCATCAAAGAAATCCTTCCAAGTCAGTACCGTGTTCCTCCTTTTATCTTCCACTTTACGCCACCAGAGCTCTACATCACCCTTAAGCAAATAAACTACGTGATTGATTTTTCTTTCCTCAGACAACTCCATCAGACGAAACACTTTCTCTAACTGTCTCAGCCATTCATCTGCTACTACAAGGTCCGTAGTTCCAACAACCTCGGTACCTCCAAGCTTCTTAACCAACTCATAGGATCTCATCAGATCATTGCTACTCGAGGTAGAAGCTCGCCTCTCCATCTTATACTTTTCCTTGGTCTCAAGAAACATCCTGTACATCCTTGATGCCTCATCCACACCATCTCCACCACCTGGACCCATCACCTGAGGATCAGGTCCAATGTGGCTCTCAGCTTGGTCCTCATGACCACGTCCTCCTCCTGCCATCTGTAATAGTATAATAGAACACTTCCTATTAGAAAATTGTAGTTAGAAAGAAAACACCTAAGTCCTAATCCTATTGGTCTCTTATCGTCCCCTGACCTTGACTTAGAGTAACTACGTACTCAACCTCACTCTGATACCAAAGTTGTTACACCCCGATCTCACAATTACCACAAATCATGGGATTATGGCATCAATTGAGGATTTAACGTAATACAAAGATCACCCTTAACTTTTTCTTTTTTTTAATCACTTAGAATTAACCAAAAGGAAAATCTTATAACTTGATTAACACCAAATCGTATTTAACTAAGGAAGCAACTTACCATTTTCCTTACTAGGAAAATAAAATAGAATTTCATGATATATTACATTTTTCATGTGGAATATAAAACACAACAGATAATCTAAAACTAAACTACTTATTACATTACATTCTCTCTCTACCACACTACATGCCCAAGGACCGAGGGGAAAGGACTAAGAGACCTCTATCTAACTATGAACTACCTTCTAAGAGCCTAGATGATAAAATCCTTCAACTTCCTCGTGCTGACGCTGACCTGAAAAATATTTTAGTAGGTTGGTGAGCTACTGGCTCAGTGAATAGAATTTCACCCAACCATCACAGATAACTCATTTATGTCTATTAAACTAAAATAAAATGCAAGAATTGCTACACTGAGCAGATCTAACAATTACAATTAAATGCCACATGAAATGTAAATATTACATTAAAAGAACAACTACTATGAAATTGTACCCCAATCTTTCTTAACCTTTCTTACTTACAGGAAACTCTTTAAACCTATATAAACATATTTTAGCTTATGCCCTGATCATATGTAGTCTACTCTACATATGAAGACTCGTAGAGAACTACGATATCACTGTACAAGACTTAGCTGACACCCTGGGATAGCTAAGTCTAACTACTCTCTGGTTTGGAATAGGAAAAATGGCTCTCTGGCCTCGGCACACCTATTATGCCGTAAAACTAGACTCCCCCTCTAACCTGAGCACACAGGCAGAGAGTCAAGCCACCTTTTGGCTAGACACCTATTGGCTTTTCTTTACTCTAGTGCTACCAGTCCCTCTGGTTGATGTTGGACACTACATTCTATAATTTAAGGAGACTTCCACTAGGGCTTCGTCCCCCATACCACTTGTTAGTATGATCCGACCCCCGTATACTGGACACTGCCAGGGTTAGGTCATTTCATCCCTACGACGCATACCTCACATAGGGATTCTACGGTGTTAGGGCCCTTAAGTCTATTATTTTACTATTTTTGGAAGACTCTTGCTATATTATACATTTCTCTTACTTATACTTGACTCTGGTATCTCTATGGTACAGTGTTATGACCTCATTTGAGCTTAATTGGTAAACTAGGGTTTACCTGGATGATTACATGCTTAATTGGATTGATCATTTCTTAAATCTAATTAATGATGATAATTCAATTATCATGTTTGAAATCTAACAAGAACTTTAAGTGTGATTTTACTTTGAGAAATATAACCCTAATCGGCCCAAATTAGGGTTTTGATGATATATGAATATAGAATTTGATAAGTATAATGTCTCACTAAATGATTTTTAGTATTTTATGCTCTGATTGAATAAAAATTTGGATATAATTTGTATATCTTAAATTTGAACACTATTTTAAAATATCAAAATTTTTGGAGAATGTTCTAACCTGTTTGTCGGTCGAGTTTCAAACTCGACCGACCATTCTGCTGACTGTAATATAACAATGTAGTATTTGATTTTTAATTATTTATTGTTAATTCCAAATGATCTGAAATTTTTACTAGAGATATGAAACTCAATCATAAACAACATATAAAATGTTCATAATTTTTTGAGGATCAATTATATATTAAACAGATGAATTACAATAACATTTTTATGACAGAAAATTCAGCTGAAATAAGAGAAAGTATAGTGAGGGGTGTATGTGCAATTGACCCTAGCAGCTCAATTGCTCTATATGGTCAACCTAACACACTAGGAGCTCTCATAATTCGTGATTCAATCCAGAGAAATGAAATCCTAGAGAGAGAGAGGGAGAGTTAGGGTTTGAGAGGAGAGGGAGGTGGAATTGCTGATCTAGGGTTTCTCTATCCGAGATATGATGAAATCAAGTAGGTTTAGATTCTTTGCATAGCCTTTCATGGTGAATCTTCTCTCACATGTCAAGATTTCGTCCCTCCTCTGATTTGATCAGAAATGGTATCAAAACTTCCCCTTTTCTCACTCTTTCTTCATAATCCCTCATTTTTAGGGTTTCTGAGTTTGAAAGGAAGAAGAATTGGGTGAATTACTAGGGATTTGATATGAGATTGATATTTTTAGGGATGAGCTGCATTTTTTAGGTGTTTTCACACCTTAGGGTGAGTGGGAACTTCCTTTAAATATTATATTGCATGAAAATTTGTTAAATCATCCATAATCTTCAATTGCTTAGCATGCGACTACAAACCCTGAATTGTCTGTTTGATCTAAGTTGTTGCAAAATGATATGAAAGGAATTTTTCCTCTATTTGGATGAATTTCAGATGATAAAATCACATTATAAATGTATACAATATATCCTAATGAGAATTCCCAAAGTATTCACAAAGGTTATAAGAGTAAACTGAAATATAGGGAATTTGTCTATGACTGAAATTGATGTATAATTAAATAGAGAAATTTGTTTATCTGGATCCCCTTGGTTATGAATGATTGTTTATCTCAATTCATAGTACATATATGTCAGATACTATCTTGGATTACATTTAAGGTGAATAGTATTTGTTTGATATCTCAGTAAAGAGGGTGAAACCCTAGATGCGAGGAAAGTTGGATATTTACGAATAGATATCGTGAAATCCATTTGAAGGGATTTTCTTGACATGATAGACTTTATTTAATCAATTTTACTCAATTAGATGATTTAGTTGATATTCTCAATTTCTACCTATATGTCAATAAATGAAAAGAATTGTTTTTTAATTCAATTTATAGTATACCTCAAATCATGTTCTAACTATGATCTGAAATTGTTTATATGATGACATGGATATAGATATCCATGTATCTTGAATAATAGAGAATTTAAGTTGATTGAGAATCTTCTGAAGATCTGAATTATTAAGTTATTTGGGTGCTTGAGCAACAATATAGCTGAAATTCAGATTTAAGCATAATTGATCTTACTTATGTTCCTAGTGCATTCAATTCTACATGTTTGATCTCTTTGATTTGATATATAGACAATAGAGTTTCTGATTTTCATAATACATATCCCATGAATAGCAAGTAATCAAGGATGGAAACCCAATCTAGTATGCTTTTAAAAGTGTACAAATCTAATTTAGTATTAAATGGCCGATTGAGATGATTAATGTGATATTGTGGGTTTTTAACTGAATATTATCTTATATGCATGTATGATTTGTTTATGAGATTTGAATTCTCTAATTCAAATACTTGTCATGAAATGATAAGTTATTATGCTATTGCAAGCGGAGAGATATGACATGCCCTAGATTGGTATGTTATTGATGTCGTTGAATGAGAATACTTGTTTAGTAGACATGATATATGTTTGAATACATGAGAAATGCTATATGTGCACAAGTAAGGAGAAACCCTAAGAAAAGGGTAAACAATATGTTAAGCATTCAGTTCAGTATTATTAGTGAATTCAGTTCAGTAGTCTGAGTAGTTAGTAAGATACATAGTTAAAAGAAATCAATCTAAGAGAAAGATATAATCAAGTTATAATAGACTCAGGAGCCCTGAACACCGTAGATTCCCTATGAGAGGTCTGCGCCTTAGGGATGAAATGACCTAACCCTATCAGTTTCCAGTATACGGGGGTCGGAACGTACTAATAGGTGGTACGGGGGACGAAGTCCTAATGGAAGTCTCCTAAAAATACAATATGTAGTGTCCAACATCAACCAGAGATCCTGGTGGCACTAGAGTACATAAAAACCAATATGTGGCTTGACTCTCCGCCTGTGTGCTCAGGTTAGAGGAGGAGTCCAGAGGCTAGAGTGCCATTACATTGTTGCAAACTAGTGACGTAGTCAGATTTAGCATTCCCGGGTGTGTTGGCTAAGTCTTGTACGGTGTGTTCGTAGTGCACTACAAGTCTTCATATGTAGAGTACACTGCATATGATCAGGGCATAAGCTAAAATATGATCATATAGGTTGAAAGAGTTTCTTATAAATAAAAAGAGTTAAGAAAGATTTGAGTACAGTTTTGTAGTAGTTGTTCCTTAAATGCAATATTTACATTCTCTGTTATTTTAACTATATTGTTTTACATCTTCTCAGTGTAGTAATTACTGTTGTTATAATTGATATCAGTTGCTCAAAGGTATATCTATAATTATATCATTGCTTTAGACTATTTCTTTGAAGTACTCATTCACTGAGCGAGTAGGCTCACCCCTCTACTCAAAATTATTAGGGAAACCACGTGGACTTGAAGAAGGTCAAAGCATCAGAGTAGATCTACCACATGAGTATGAGATTAGTGATGTTTAATCTATCCCTATCACTCTAGGTCCTTGTATAGATGTGAGAGAGCTGTAAATGATGTTGTATGTTTGTTTCCTTAATAAGAGAGAATGCAAATGATTGTCATGTCGTATGTACATGGAAGTGTGAGAAACGTAATGAATGTATGGATGTGTATCATTAATGTTGAGATCATATTACAGTAATAAAAGTTTAATTATCTTGTAAAGTTTGTTTATGTGATTGAATGTGAGAAAACAAAGAGTTTGAAATAAAAAGGAAAAGTCGGGAGTGAACTTTGTATTAAGTGTAATCCTCATAGGCATGCCCTAATCTCATGATTAGTGGAAATCATGGGATGTGGGTGTGACAGCTTGGTATCAGAGCTTAGGATGAGTCGTCAGGGACCATTAGGATAGAAAGTTAGAGTTATAAGTGTGGAACATAGGAGGTGATGTGTCTATAGCTCTGGGAAGTTTGGGTATTTGGATACCTTGGCCCGGTATCTGAATACTTAGATTGACCAGTATCAAGCTACTCTGTCTATCCTTATCTGGATGCCCTGGCCAGGTATGCAGAGGAAGGATGGGATAGATAGAAACCCTAGAAATCTTAGGGTTAGGAGACCTAAAGTAAAGAAGGAGTAGGAGACTAAACATAGAATGTGATACAACTCTTTCTTTATATTGCTTCTTTGATTGGAGATCAATAGAAATGCTCTTATATATGAATTCAAATTATTAGTTTGTAGAATATATATGGTTCTTTTATATTCTTGTGTATCATGAAGTGATTCAGTTATTGTTTATATTCTTTGTACTAAGTAGACCAGAAGTTATGTTTAAATGATTTTTCCCTAAGTGGATATTCATTCCACATGTTTGAGATTAATAGGAGTTGGTTAATCTTGAGTAGCTCTTAGCTTCAGGACTACATGATCGGCCTGGTCTGGCTGGCAGGGTGCGTTACTAGGATCTAATGACTCCTATTGAAAATATAATAAGAGTAGACTTTGGATAAATTAGACCCACGTCATAGTGAGAATGTACATACACTAAGATGTTGAAACATATGGGAAAGATTAGAATAGCTAAGAATCAGTTGGAACTGATATCTGAGATCCAACTTTGGGGCCTCATATGAGAAACCCTTAATTGGGAATAAAGGAACACGACATAAGGTTTAGATTAAGTTTAATTATTAGTATTATATGAACGTTAAATATGAAATATGGAAAAGATATGAGAAAAGTATGTAAGGACCAAGATAGTAAGAATCAATTATGAGGAATGGATCATACAATTGAGTAAAATTCTTTTATGTACTCCAAAGTAAAGGCAAAATAGAAGAAAAGAGTTAAGTATACAATAAGTACATAGAAGTGAAGAGTCTTCAGAAGAGTTAAAGTAAAGAGAATTGGATGAACATGTAAATCATAAGACTAGAACAACAAACTTAGTTGAAACAAAGAGAAATGTAAAAATGATGAGCTTGATTAAGAAATGAGGGTTATGATATAATTGAGAGCATTGAATGTATACCTTTATTGTGAAGTTAATACATTCATCCTTACTACCTTTGGATTCCAAGTCTCTATAGAACAACAAACTAGTTTCTAAAAGAAGAACAAAAGTGTAGCTTAACCAATGAATAAGTCATATAAAGGTAGACTATATTCAGGAGGGAAAAACTTGATTGAAAGAGATACTAAGTTTGAACCATGCACGAACCATTTGATTTAAAATGAAGGATATGTAATGTATTAAACATGAGTTGTAACTAGTAGAGAGATTATTGATTTAGAATTTCAACTTCACATCAGTAGAAGGATAAAAAGAAATATGTGCAACATGGTATACATGATCATACACATGAATAAGAAACATGATCATAAGGAAAAATTAGAAGTTAAAGATGATAGGTGGAAGAGTAGTATATGGTAAGAGGATTATGGAAAGTAAGGAAGGGTTCGAAACATGATGGAGTAATATAGATTATAAAAGAAAGAGGTTAGGATATTCGATCAAGTGATAGTTATTCAAGTATCCTTGTTGATAACTAATTAAACCTACATACGACAAATGTATTAAGGGAATGTTTGAAGATAAGTATTCTAAGTCTCAAAATCATCTTCTCTTTCATATCTTTCTTAATAAGAGCAATGTGGGAATGAAGTGATAAGAAAATGAATTAGATATGATGCATAACCACCATGGTAGAGACATCTAGTGAATGTAATAATGACATACAATATGATGATGAAACCCTAGCAGGGTAATTGAGAATGTAATCTATCTGAATGGCCAAGTAAGAGAAAGGAAATTCAATTGATAAGATAAAGAAGACTTTAGTAAAACTTGTGAGCTCCAAAATTTGACTTTCAAATTAAGGGAGTAAAGTCACACCACAATAACGTCATGCTACTGATATAGACTAAACCCTATAATGTTTAGAGTTGTAGTAGTTCAAGGGTTGTCACTAGTGATTTGACCTTGAATACTAGCATATCTATAAAACAAGATCATGAAATTTTCACTATGATAAGTAAACTAGCATTGATAGTAATCTAGGTTTTAAAGGTAGCAAATCTGAAAGGTAGATAAACAATATGGAAATGATTCAGAGCAAAGGATAAGAAATAGATTTGAAATATAAGAGGTGCATTTTGAACAAAAGGAGAAATACAATATGAGTGAAGTGTGATATGAAATAAATTCTTGCAGTGATAGCAAGAATGATGAATAATCTATTCATACCTTGTATGTTTCAATTTTAAGGATGTTTAATATACATGATTAAAATGAGAAGGATAAGTAGCAAAAAGTATGTAGTAATGAATGAAGAGAGAGAGAAGAGAAAACAATGACTTTTAGTAATATGTGAATTTGTTTTTAGAAGTATAATGTGTTGAAGGTATATTAAGGGATGTAAATTGGTTCTACGTATGATTTCAGTGTACATGTGCAAGCAATATGTTAATTAAAGGTGTCTCATAGTTTTAGTCATTCATACCAGTAATCCATCTTAGTATTGTACATTTGTGGTATGGTGATATGGGTTGAATGATGATGGAACAAATGGAGGGTTACCCTTAATAAGGTAGTCTTACCTATTCACTCATATTAATAGAAGGGATGATAATCATATTGTGTTGATATGTTACCCTAATGAGGTATAGCTTGTTATACCTAGCTTTAATATAACTAAGTGATGGTAATTAGGTATGAATAGTCCTTGAATGACTAATAGAATCATGGAGTACTCTATTACTATTGTTGAAACCCTAGTATGCTATAACCTGATGGTTACACCTTGAATTATGTGTGGGTTCATACTTGAGAACAGTATGAGTTGTGATGGTGATGCTTCACCTTATGCATCCATGATCCAATGGGGATGCCATGAGTAGTATTGTACAATTGTTGTTGAATCTAGTCTTTCAACTCAAGACTATTTTGCTATTTGAGTAGCACAATAGTAAAAATTCAAAACAATAGTACATATTGAGCCGCATGAATTAAGATATTTGGATCAGATTATCAATGTTGAGGTAACACCTCAAGAGTATGAAAATATTGAAAGGATTGTTTCTCTCTCTATCCTATGATTGATTGTGGCATAGAGAATTCATTGGATATCATTGGGAACTATTTCAGACATGTTGTGATTAGAATAGAAATAAAGGACTTAATGTTGAAAGATACATTCAAGTATGAAATATAAGAATATAATGACATGCAAGATATCAGAAGCTTAAAATAAACCTTGAAAGTACTTTGCTTGCATATTTATGTTTTGGGGGC
Organism: Alisma plantago-aquatica; assembly: GCA_963693085.1. Taxonomy (NCBI): domain Eukaryota; kingdom Viridiplantae; phylum Streptophyta; class Magnoliopsida; order Alismatales; family Alismataceae; genus Alisma; species Alisma plantago-aquatica. The sequence goes on from OY856415.1 coordinate 394,309,082, forward strand.
GAAACCTTTTTTTCAGGGGGGAGGGAATTGTTATGACCGCATATGAGCTTAATTGGTAAACTAGGGTTTACTTGGATGATTGTATGCTTAGCTAAGTTGATCATTTTTAAAGCTTGATTAGTGATGGCTGTTAAGTTTTGATGTTTTAAATATAATTATAAGATTTAATCATACTTTGATTCACATAATTAGGGTTTAAGACTTGGAAACCCTTATTGGCCCAAATTAGGGTTTTGATGACATATGAATACAAAATTTGATAAATATAGTGTCTTGCTAAATGATTTTTAGTATTTTATGGGTAACACTGATTGAATTCAAGTTTGGATATAATATGTATAACTCAATATTGCATTTTAGTGAAAAGTTTCAGAATATTTGGATGTTCTTTGAAAGTCATTTTCGATCGAGATATACTTCAACTGACCATGCTGACAGAATGTTGTTCAGTAGTATATTGTTTGATTTTTAATTATTTATTGGTAACCCCATATGATCTAAAATTTTTACTAGAGATCTAAAACTCAATAATAAACAACATATAGAATTTTCATAAATTTTGGAGGATCTTTTAGCTATTCAGTAGACGAATTATAGTAACATTTGTATGATAGAAAATTCAGCTAAAATAAGAGAAAATATAGTGAGGTGTCAATGTGCAATTGACCCAAGAAACTCAATTGCTCTATATGGTAAACCTAACACACTAGAATCTCTCATAATTTGTGATTCATTCCAGAGAAATGAAATCCTAGAGAGAGGGAGAGTTAGGGTTTGAGAGGAGAAAGTGGTGGAATTGCTGATCTAGGGTTTCTCTACCCGAGATATGATGAAATCAAGTAAGTTTAGCTTCTTTGCATAGCCTTTCATGGTGAATCTTCTCTCACATGTCAAGATTCCATCCCTCCTCTGATTTGATCTAAAATTGTATCAAAACTTCCCCTTTTCTCACTATTTCTTCATAATCCCTCATTTTTAGGGTTTTCGAGTTGAAAGGAAGAAGAATCGGGTGAATTGCTAGGGATTTGATATGAGATCGAGATTTTCAAATATGGGATACATTTTTAAGGTGTTTTCACACCTTAGGGTGAGTGAGAACTTCCTTTAAATAGTATATTGCATGAAAATTTGTTAAATCATCCATAATCTTCAATTGCTTAGCATGCGACTATAAACCCTGAATTGTCTGTTTGATCTAAGTTGTTGCAAATGATATGAAATGGATTCTTCCTCTATTTGGATGAATTTTAGATGATAAAATCACATTATAAATGTATACAATATATCCTAATGAGAATTCCCTAAGTATTCGCAAAGGTTATAAGAGCTAAAATATAGGGAATTTGTCTATGACTAAAATTTGCTGTATAATTAAATAGAGAAATTTGTTTATCTGGATTTCCTTGGTTATGAATGATTATTTATCTAAATTCATAGTACATATAGGTCAGATACTATCTTGTATTACATTTAAGGTGAATAGTGTTTGCTTGATATCTCAATAAAGAGGGTGAAACCCTAGATGCGAAGAAAGTTGGATATTTACGAATAGATATCGTGAAATCTAATTGAAGGGATTTTCTTGACATGATAGACTTTATTTAATCAATTTTACTCAATTAGATGATTTAGTTGATATTCTCAATTTTTTCCTAGATGACAATAAATGAAAAGAATTGTTTTTGAATTTAGTTTATAGTATACCTCAAACCATCTCTAACTATGATCTGAAATTTTTTATATGATGACATGGATATAGATATCCATGTATCTTGAATAATAGAGAATTTATAAGTTGATTGATAATCTTCTAAAGATCTAAATTATTAAATTATTCGGGTGCTTGAACAACATTATAGATAAAATTCATATTTAAGCTTAATTGATCTTACTTATGTTCCTAGTGCATTCAATTCTACATGTTTGATCTCTTTGATTTGATATATAGACAATAAAGTTTCTGATTTTCATAATACATATCCCATGAATAGCAAGTAATCAAGGATGGAAACCTAATCTAGTATGCTTTTAAAAGTATACATATCTAATTTAGTATTAAATGGCTGATTGAGATGATTAATGTGATATTGTGGGTTTTTAGATGAATATTATCTTATATGCATGTATGATTTGTTTATGAAATTTGGATTCTCTAAGTCAAATACTTGTCATGAAATGATAAGCTATTATGCTATTGCAAGCATAGAGACATGTCATGCCCTAGATTGGTATGTTATTGATGCCATGCATATATGTGTGAAATGTTGAATGAGAATACTTGTTTAGTAGACATGATATATGTTTGAATACATGAGAAATTCTATATGTGCACGAGTAAGGAGAAACCCTAAGAAAAGGGTAAATAATATCTTAAGCATTCAGTTCAGTATTATCAGTGAATTCAGTTCAGTAGTTTGAGTAGTCAGTAAGATACAGAGTTAAAAGAAATCAGTCTAAGAGAAAGATATAATCAAGTTATAATAGACTCAGGAGCCCTGAACACCGTAGAATCCCTATGAGAGGTCTGCGCCTTAGGGATGAAACGACCTAACCCTGGAAGTGTCCAGTATACGAGGGTTGAAACATACTAATAGGTGGTATGGGGGATGAAGCCCTAGTGGAAGTCTTCTAAAAATACAAAATGTAGTGTCCAACATCAACCAGAGATCCTGGTGGCACTAGAGTACAGAAAATCCAATAGGTGGCTTGACTCTCCGCTTGTGTGCTCAGGTTAGAGGAGTCCAGAGGCCAGAGTGCCATTACACTGTTGCATACCAGTGAAATAATCAGACTTAGCATTCCCAGGTGTGTCGGCTAAGTCTTGTACGGTGTGATCGTAGTGCACTACGAGTCTTCATATGTAGAGTACACTGCATATGATCAGGGCATAAGCTAAAATATGATCATATAGGTTTAAAGAGTTTCTTAAAAATAAAAAGAGTTAAGAAAGATTTGAGTACAGTTTTGTAGTAGTTGTTCTTTCAATGCAATATTTACATTCTCTGTTATTTTAACTGTATTGTTTTAGATCTGCTCAGTGTAGTAATTACTATTGTTATAATTGATATCAGTTGCTCAAAGGTATATCTATAATTATATCAGTGCTTTAGACTGTTTCTTTGAAGTACTCATTCACTGAGTGAGTAGGCTCACCCCTCTACTCAAAATTTTTAGGGAAACCACGTGGACTTTAAGAAGGTCAAAGCATCAGTTTAGATCTACCACATGAGTTAAGTATGAGATTAGTTAAGTTCACTCAGTCCATGTCACTCTAGGTCCTTGTATAGATGTGAGAGAGTTTTAAATGATGTTGTATGTTTGTTTCCTTAATAAGAGAGAATGCAAATGATTGTCATGTCATATGTACATGGAAGTGTGAGAAACATAATGAATGTATGGATGTGTATCATTAATGTTGAGATCATATTAGAATAATAAAAGTTTAATTCTCTTGTAAAGTTTGTTTATGTGATTGAATGCGAGAAAACACAGAGTTTGAAATAAAAAGGAAAAGTCAGGATTGAACCTTGTATTAAGTGTAATCCTCATAGTCATGCCCTAATCTCATGATTAGTGGTAATCATGGGATGTGGGTGTGACATATCGTGTCTATTTTACTTGAACTTTATGGCACAACATGAATATCACTCTAAATTTGACAGAGCAGTTTATTCAAACTAGTGTGAAATACTGAATAATCAACATACTATACTTGCAGGCATATTAAAATTCTTAAATAAATAGAATACATGTCAACTTGGCACTTATACACTAGAATTTTGCAATCATACTTCTTCATATACTGATAATAGTCAATTACTAGACATATGAACAATCATTATTAAAAACTTGCAATTTATCTATACTTTCTTGGAAAATGTGCACCTCAACCCTAATCATGAGTTGTGCCTCACATAACATAATTAGGGGTTAATTACTTGTCATGGAAATATTTAACATTAATTATTGGGAATTTCTAATAATATCCTTGAGAAACGTGTCAATTCGTGTTAAGACTAAACCACACACATTAAATATAATAGGGAGCGTGCAACTAGGTTTCCATTGACATTTTCATGTCATCGTCATTTCTTTGAAATTGTGCATCTAGTAATCTACTAGAATCATACAAACTGGATTTATTCTCAAACTGTACAACTACTGTAAACCCTAGATTCGTGTGCTATTGTATTCCACTTTTAAACTGAGCAATTTAGGTTTTGATCAACCATATAATTCCACTAGTCCAAATCATACTAATAAGTTAATAACCTAAGATCATGAAAATCATGAAGACGAGAAATGTGCAATAAAAGTCAGGTAACACTGTCACTGCCTGGCACTTGGGTAAGCGTTGTTACCCGCGAATAACACAGATCGAACCGAAATCATTCATTTATTGGAGTTAAATCATGCTTGCTGAGTGAGATTCTACTCACTGCGGTTCGAGATGTCTGAATAAGATTGGAACGCATCCGGAGTCCTATTTTTGGGCGTCAGCAGGTCGTCTTTAACCTTGGTTCAGCCTGGTTCGGACCTACTTCACGTATAGGTTGAAGAGGGGCCTGGGCTAGCTACTAGTTGTAGTTGTTGACTGTGAATTCGAGCATGGACCTCAAGGACGGAGCTTGATGACATTTCTTGGTGCTAAAGCTCGCACCCTAGCTACCCATGGCCGCTTCTTTGTGCAGCTTCTGCTGCTAGGTAGGGGCGCCGCCCTTTCTAGCTAGGCGCCGGATGGAGCAAGGAGAAAGGGAAAGGAATGAGGAGGAAGATGGTGGACGATGGGGCGCCTGTGGATCGGAGCTAAGGGGGTCAAAACACCCCCACCCTCCCTCTGCTAGCCCACTGATCAGACGTTGCTAGTTGTGCTGCCGCGCAGTGCCACGCCTATAGGTAGGGTGTGAGCTAGGGCAAGGAAGGAGAGGGGAATGGATGGAGGAAGAAGATAGGGAAGGTGGGCGCTGCTGGTCGGAGGTGAGGAGCCCCAAAATCGGCCACCTTTCTCTCCCTAGCTGCTATGATCGGGAATTGGGCGCTGCTTAATGATGCTGAGTGTTGATTGGGGGAGATGGGATAAGGGAGAAAGGGGAAAGGGAATAGAAATTATGCCCAATTAATGGATAAATTGCAACATCATCCCAATGAACTCAAAATGTCATATCTTTTGCCTCAGAGGTCCAAATTGAGTGATTCCTTTTAAAAAATTTCAAGCGCGAGATCCACTACAACCTCAAGGCATAAAAACACAACAACTAAACCATCTTAGCTAGGTTAATCATCTTAGGTAATTAACTTAATGATTAACATTGCAGTTAACATTAATTACATTAGATGAATCAATCTCGACTATTGATTCACATCTTAGCTTATCTTGATTAACCATGATGTTTAACAGGGTACTTAGCACTAATCAAGGTACTTCACGCTAATCAAGGTACTTATTGACTAACCTCGATGTGGGTTATAACATTGGGTATCAGCCAAAACAAGTGGTATCGGCCATAGCATGTTGAAATTGGCCATAGCATGTTGATATCGGCCAAGTGGACTATTTTTGGCCACAAGTGAGGGGATATCTTCCACAAGTGATGGCATATCACACATGAGTAGTGAGGTATCGTGCAAGGTGATAAGGAGAAAGAAGGACCTCAAATCTTAACCCTAATGTAAGGCCATGATCATCTTCAACCTTAGGAACATGGAGCTTTGGAGCTTGGAGCTTTAAAGTTGTTCTTAAGGCGGGATATATAAATCGAACCCAAACATGTTATAATTCACCATCTTTCTTGCTATACATGATGATATACTTTTATTTTCAAAATTTTCTTGAATACTTGATATATTAATGAGTTCTAGTAGTTTCTTAGACATGTTATCCTTGTACTATAATAAGTATAATGAAGGTCTAGAGCTTGAAGATGATGGTATCACCTTATAAAGTGATATCGGGTTCAAGCACCCAATGAAGCACCTCTAACCCGATATGGTGATGCACCTACTTCATTAAAACAATATGGATATGCGTTTCCATACTTTCTTGCATGATATGGTGATGTAGAATACACCTCTTGCATGATATGAGGTCAAACATACACCTCCAAAACGATCTTGGGTTAAGCAAACACACACCTCTCTGCCCGATATGGTGTGAAGCACACACACACCTCTTTGCCCGATATGGTGCGAAGGGCACACACCTCTCTGCCCAATATGGTACGAAACACACACACCTCTCTACCCGATATGGTGTGAAGCACACACACACACCTCTCTGCCCGATATGGTGTGAAGCACACACATGCCTCTCTGCCCGATATGGTGTGAAGCAGACACACACCTCTCTATCAGATATGGTGTGAAGTACACACACACCTCTCTGCCCGATATGGTATGAAGCACACACACACCTCTATGCCCAATATGGTGTGAAGCACACACACACCTCTTTGCTCGATATGGTGTAAAGCGCACACACACCACAAAAGTGATATGGAAGCACACATACACCTCAAGGTCGATGTGGAAGCATACATACACCTCAAGAGTGATATGGAAGCACATATACACCTCAAACCCGATATGGAAGCATACATACACCTCAAGGTCGATATGGTCCTACTTCCTATATGTATCATTTAGAGGAGATAGAATGAACTAGACACCATGTTTGAATCATTTATGAGTGGTAGTATTTTTGGTGATGAAAAGACCAAGAAAGGGGTTGAATGAAAACCCTAATTTGAGCTTGTATTAAGTGTATCGGGTTGTAGTGTTAAATGGGAGTCCCTATCGGGCAAAAAACCAAAGAGGAGACCCCCATATCATGTTGTTAACTCTTTGACTTTTAAAAAACGAGCTAACCACCTCAATAAAGCAATGCTTATCGGCTTGCAACTTTCCTTGGGAAAGGTTGCATTGATTTGTGAATATAATAATGTGAGTGGAAGTGGCTTGTCCTAGAAGATAACCAAAGGAGGCTGACCCTTATCCCTTGCATTATCCTCAAGTTTTTATTTTGCATGGAAAGATAAAGATGGAGTGCATGCAAGTACATGTGTCAATCCATGCAGGTCCATGTGACACCTACTAGTAGTAAATTGATGACACCTCATATACACACTTTTTCATGTACCTCAAGTATATATACCCTTCCTTTCACCCCTAAGTGGACTTTTTCGAATTCTATCACCTCCTTTCTCTTAGATATCATTCATAGAGCCTTGGTATCGTGCATAAGTGATGTGGTATCATGCATAGGGCTTGGGTATCAGCCATAACAAGTGGTATCGGCCATAGCATGTTGATATGGGCCATAACATGTTGATATCGGCCAAATGGAGTGTTTTTGGACAAAAGTGAGGGGAATATCGACCACAAGTGATGGCATATTGTGCATGAGTAGTGAGGTATCGTGCAAGGTGCTAAGGAGCAATAAGGAGCTCAAATATTAACCATAAGGTAAGGCCATGATCATCGTCAACCTTAGGAACATGGAGCTTTGGAGCTTGGAGCTTTGAAGTTGTTCTTAAGGCGGGTTATATAACTCAAACTCAAACATGTTATTATTCACCATCTTTCTTGCTATACATGATGATCTACTTTCAATTCCAAAATTTTCTTGAATACTTGATATATTAATGAGTTCTAGTAGTTGCTTAGACCTATTATCCTTGTACTATAACAAGTAGAATGAAGGTCTAGAGCTTGAAGATGATGGTATCACCTTATAAAGTGATATCGGGTTCAAGCACACAAGAAAGCACCTCTAACCCGATATGGTGATGCACCTGCTCCACTAAATTGATATGGATATGAGTTTATACTTTCTTGCACGATATGGTGATGTAGAATACACCTCTTGCACGATATGAGGTCAAGCATACACCTCAAAAATGATCTTGGGTTAAGCGTGCACACACCTCTCTACCCGATATGGTGTGAAACACACACACACATCTCTGCCCGATATGGTGTGAAGCGCACACACACCTCTCTACCCGATATGGTGTGAAGCACATGCACACCTCTCTGCCCGATATGGTGTGAAGCACACACACACCTCTCTGCCCGATATGGTGTGAAGCACACACACACCTCTCTACCCGATATGGTGTGAAGCACACACACCCCTCTTTGCCCCATATGGTGTGAAGCGCACACACCTCAAAAGTGATATGGAAGTACACATACACCTTAAACCCGATATGGAAGCATACATACACCTCAAGAGTGATATGGAAGCACACATAAACCTCAAACCCGATATAGAAGCATACATACACCTCAAGGTCGATATGGTAAGCACACATACACCTCTAGGTGATATGGGTAGCAAGTATACACCTTTAAATTTATATTGGGTTAAGCATACACCTTTTTGGACAATATGGTGTGGAGAACCTATCTCTAAAATGAGATGGAGGGTAACCCAATACACTAGATGACAAGAGTGGCAAGGTGGTTAGTACCCTAGTACATGTGATGGCTAATACACTAAAGTAGGGTGTGGCCAATATCTTCAAGTGAGGTGAGGATGTTACACCCATGAAGGGTGAACTTGATACACCATATGAATGGTAAGGTTGATACCTTAATGGGTAAGGGTATGAGGGATATGATGATGCCTAGATCTATATACACCTAACCCAATACATGTGTTCAACTTGACATATATGATTAAGCCTTATACACCTTATAAAGGTGAGGGTAAGACACTCTTAGGAGTGAGGAGTGTAACACCAAGTAATGGTGTGGTTAATACCTTGATAGGTGAAATACCTAAAGTGGTTGATAATGGACAACCTTATAACAACAATGCCTTAACCCGAGATGAGTCCATATCACTGATGATAGTTAGATAATTAAAATGTGTGATTTATGACCAATACAATGAGTTAGTGCATAAAGTATTAGGATGGGAAATACCCTAATACAAGATAAGTTGATGAACTTAAGTAAGTTAAAAGTGATGAGGGAAGTGACACATCAAGACATGATAAATATCACATCCAACACCTCAAGGTTGATACACCTTGATGCATCTCAAATCCAATATACTTGGATGAGTAACACATGAAGTGTGTCATGTTAATCATTACATTAAGATGTAATGAGTTTAATGTACTTTCATAAGTGTAGGCTAACCTACCTTGAGAAAGGGCTAAGCCAAGTTAAAAAAGTATGATGTAATCAATATCCTAGTGAGGATGAGAGAGAAACTCATACTTTGTGTTGATAATCATTTAATGATAAATGGTGAGAATTAATAAGTATGATTGAATACTTATGATATCAATGTATGCTCCTAGATGTGAGGAGCAATGAATTAGGGTTTGGATTGATAATATGAACTCAAAACCCTATTCGTCTATAAAGGGAAACCCTAACCCTGACATGGGAAGGTTGTATTTCCCTTATAGCATAAGCCTTGTGAGACATGTTAAATACTTGCATAACAAGTATAATGTTTATGTGGTCTGATGACCTAAAAGATAGTTGTTGCCTAGTGAGAGGTGACAAGATGTTTAATGGGCCTCATAAGTCATGTGAATAGTTGTTTCCTAGTGAGAGGTGACAAGATGTTAAATGGGCCTTGTGAGCCATGTGAGATGCTTGTACAACAAGTATCATGTATACCTTGGTCTGAGGACCTAGAGGTAATAGTTACCTAATAAGTGGTAATAGTATTCAGTGATGAACTAAGGGTTTGAATACACAAATCTAGTAATTATGATGATGATAATGTTGAGGGATGAGAATTCCCAATAATGAGATAAGGGATTGAAATCCTAAATGTTATATGTGTTCTAAAGATTTGAAAAGTACTTGATAGATGTATTACACCTTTCTTTGTAGCATATGTTATAATAATTCATGTTTGAAACTTGGTTGATGCTAAAAGATACTGTAATGCACCTAATTAATCAAGTGGAATCTCATAATGTAGTGCCCTGACCATAGATCCATTAACGTCAGTAGCTGCTGAATGGTGAAATAGGTTTTCCCACGAGATCTCTTGGAGGGCATATTTTTAAATATGTGGGGGTGATGGGTGCAAATATCCTTATTCCCTAATGATAGATTGATGTGAGATCTCCTTCATTATAAATGCCAGGATAGATGTATCATGAATCTACCGATGATGATGAATGTCGGGATTGATGGTAGATAACTGAAATCTCTTAATCCTGAAGAGAGTGCAAGATGTGGCTGTAGCTCTATAGAGAAGTTGCCAGTATACCCTGGAAATATATTTAGTTGTTGACATGAGATGTCCTTCTTGTGGTCTCGCACTAACCAAGACAAGTGAGGTCATGGCATCCGGCTCTTCAATTGACCTTGTATGGTACCAATTTTGACTTCGTAGTGGTCGGTTGGAGTATGAGTGGTATACCTCATCTCCTCAGGGCATAAGTGTGATTGTAAAATATAATCAGCCATGTAGCATATTTGCTTAAGGATAGAATACAGAAATCATTAGCTGATGTTACATTTCTTTTATACATCTTAAATGGATAGATGTTATACATGTTCTTTATATTTCTTATAAAATGAATAGATGATTTACTGTTTTATCATCATATATAGCTGCAATGCTTCAGAAGACGATATTGCTCTACTCTGCTTAAACAATGATTAAATCCTGTTATTAATGTAAAAGAATCCTCTGCTCAGTTTTATACTGTTAACTGTGATAATAATATTGTTGGCAGAGAGTTATATCTCTCGCTAGGACATGGGCCTCACCCCGTTGGTCACCAACATTTTTAGGTGGATGCAGATGAAGAGGTTGAGACCATACTGCAGCGGTAGAACATCAGCAACAGGGATAGTAGTGAAAACTCAAGTTGAGTGTACTATCTGTCGTTTTTTGTAGATACAAGTCCTATGTGTCGTCTCTGTACTCTCAGGTCCTTGGATTTAGTACATATTTGTTTTAAGAACAATCTGAGGTTTTGGCTAGTATGCCTCAATGTTTTATGTTGCTTCAGTATATGTTTTGACAAAGCAACTGTTATATGCTATCCTTGAGAAGAGATGGCATAGTGTATGTACAATGTGAACAATGATGTATATAAGGTTTTGGTTCTTCCTTAAAGACTTTTCCTAGAAATAGATCTCTTTGCAAAATGGTTTTAATTTTTAGTGATTTTTGTTAATCTTCTACTTATGATTATTCTGCATAATTAGTAATGATTTGGTTGTCAGTTTGGTGGTGGTCATTTCAACTTCACTAGGTATGGCTATGTTTATTTAATGAAACATAAGTTGGAAACTATTGATAGGTTCAAGGAGTTTATGAATGAAGTACAGAATCAACTTGGGAAAAGTATTAAGGCACTTTGTTCTAATCAAGGTGGAGAATACCTAAACCAAGAGTTTGAGGACCATCATAAAGCCCATGGGATCATATCCCAGTGGACTCCACCCGATACACCTCAGCATAATGGTGTATCAGAAAGAAGGAATCATACATTGTTGGATATGGTGCAATCAACGATGAGTTTAGCTGAACTTTCAACTACCTTCTCGGGGTATGCTCTAGAAACTGCGACGTTTACACTAAGTGAGTACCATCTAAATTGGTTAAAAAAACACCATATGAGATATGGAATGGGAAATGTCCCAATATGTTTTTTGTGAGGATTTGGGGATGTGAGTCTAATGCTATGAAATTGTTCTCTGAAAAGCTTGGCCCTAGATCTGATAAATTTTATCTTATTGGATATCTTAAAGAGACAAAAGGATATTACTTTTATTCCCTATCTGATAACAAAGTGTTTGTTGCCAGAGATGCGGTACTCCTTAAGATGGATTTCATTTCTAAAGGAATCAATGGGAGAAAAGTGGAACTCAAAGAATTCAAGACCAACAAGAAATCTTTCAACCATTAGATGAACAATAGGAACAAAGAGAATTACAAGGTGTTGTGGAATCTCAAATTCCTCAAGTGACATAGGTACCTCGTAGATCTAATAGGACACTCCTTGAGCCTAAGAGATTTGGATATATTGTGACTCATGAAGGTGGTGATTTGGTCATAGATGTTGATCCAACAACCTATGCAGAAGCTACTGAAGGACAGAGTCTGAGAAATGGCTTGAGGCCACAAGATCTGAGATGGAATCCATGTATACCAACAAAGTATGGACTTTGGTGGATCCACCCGAAGGGGTAAAACCCATAGGGTGCAAATGGGTCTTCAAGAATAAGACTGACATGGATGGTAAAGTGCAAACCTATAAGGTAAGATTGGTAGCAAAGGGTTTTAGACAAGTTCAAGGTATTGACTATGACAAAACATTTTCTCCAGTGGCCAGGGTTAAGTCCGTCAGGATCATGCTTGCCATTGCAGCTTATCATGACTATGAAATTCGAAAGATGGATGTTAAAACTGCCTTCCTTAATCAGAATCTTCTAGAGGATGTGTACATGACACAACCTGAGGGTTTTATAAATCCAAAGGATGCAAATAAAGTTTGTAAGCTACAAAGATCAATCTATGGATTGAAGCAATCATTTTCGAGCTGGAATCTTCATTTTGATGAGACAGTCTAAGAGTTTGGCTTTGTTCAAAATGAAGATGAATCATGTGTGTACAAGAAGGTTAGTGGGAGCATAGTGACATTCCTCATATTGTATGTAGATGACATACTATTAATGGAAAATGACATCCCTACTTTACAAACGATAAAGACATGGCTTGGAAATATATTTTCTATGAAAGACTTCAGAGAAGAATCCTACATCTTGGGGATTAAGATCTATAGAGATAGATCTAGAAGGCTTCTTGGACTAAGTCAAAGCACATACATTGACAAAGTGTTGAAGCAGTTCAACATGGATAACTCAAAGAGAGGAAACCTGCCCATGCTATGTGGAGTTGCCATCTCTAAATTTCAATGTCCCAGTTCTTGTGAAGAAAGGGAACACATGAGCTTGATTCCATATTCCTCAACAATTGAATCAATCATGTATGCAATGTTGTGTACTCATCCATACGTCTCATACGCCCTAAGCATGATGAGTAGATATCAGTCAGATCCAGGTGATGCTCACTAGACAGCCATGAAGAAGATCCTCAAGTACTTGAGAAAGACTAAGGATCAGTTCTTGGTCTATGGAGGAAAGGAAGAGTTGGTGGTAAGAGGTTACACCGATGCAAGCTTCCAAATTGACAAAAATGATTACAAATTGCAATCCGGATTCATGTTTTGCCTAAACAATGGAGTTGTAAGCTGGAAAAGTTCCAAGCATGAGACAATTGCTAATTCTACAACAGAGGCTGAGTATATTGCAACATCAAATTCAGCAAAGGAGGTTGTATGGATGATGTATGCATAAATTGTCATTATTTTGATATCTAATTTGGTTATTTTCTTTATCATTTGTGCTTAATTGAATATCTTTTTAATACATATTTTACCAAATTAGTAAAAATCACTTGTGCATCATTTCTTATATTTTTACATGTATTTTACATGCATTTTACATGTTTTAATTATTATGATAATTAATTGATTTTATTCATTGATTATTTTATTGCAGATAATTATTATTTACTGGAGCAAAGTCGATACCACCAACTTGCAACTCGATGGTACCGCCATGGCATCAGAGTACAAATATTTTTTGCTCTAGACTGAAAAGAAAAAGGACGTTTTACTGTGAAGAAGTCGATACCATCGACTTCCAACTCGATACCATCGACTCAGACGTTGCGAACCAAATTTTAATGTGTTAAATCTAACATATTGTATTAAAAATTACATTTTTAGGTTTCCTCTTGACCTAAACATGTATGAAGGCTATAAAAGACACCATTAGAACCACAATTGGAAGATCTATCATGGGGGGACGATACGACAACCGAACGGAGAGAGAAAAGTAGAGGAACCCTACACGGAAGACCTCGGAGGTATTTTGGTAGCGGAAACGATGGTAAATTCTCTCCATCTTATCCAGATCCACTCTTTAACCCTTTCTCCAACTTACTGTATCTCAAAATTCATGTTTTACATCTTTTCGACTTACTGTGATACCATGTCGTCTATTTTCGGCTAAAACCCATAATTCCTTAGGACCCGGGAGTAGCCCGAGTATGCATTGTGTCTGATTCTTATGAGTTAATATATATTTTCCTCTTAATTTTTTAATATGAATCTATGGAAATCACATGTCCTTATTGTGCTTGATCACCACAATTAGCGTATCAGATCCTTAATTACTGCTGAAAAGGGGATTAAGGGTTAGAAATACATAGATTCACCCGTTTATCGGCATCCTTTGGGAAAGGTGAGGCATAAATGGGAGGAGATTACCCAGAGTTAAACCAAAAGCACCTAACTAATGAATCAATTACTATGAGAATGGAATTGGCTTTAGATTAGGTAGGGGAATTACACTGCGGAAGTAGGTAGTTTCTAGCTACAAGCTCTTTATTCAAGATTAGGAGGGAGTTATATTAATAATTAGGGATTAGATTTAGTGTTTCCCATGATGAAACCAAAAGTCCTAAGGAATTCATCCCTTCTTGATCACAACAACCTTATTTAGATTTACTTTTTATTCTTAGTTAAGTAAACAATCAATCAACTCTTGTTTTCATCTTAGCTGATCAATCCTAATTAGTAATAGTCTTTAAACTCAGAACTCCCTATGTTCGATAACTCGGGACTCATAATCCCATGTTACTTTGACACGTACACTTGCGTATTACACGCATGTTATATGCGTGTCAAGTTTTTGGCACCGTTGTCGGGGAGTTGGCATGGTTAACACTATAAAAAGTTAGGATCGGCCACTCTAGGTCATTGTATTTATTTTCTTTTTTTTATAATTTTTTTTATTCTTCCTATTTTGTATTACATAAAACTTTACTTTTAGTGTAGGCATTGTACATATTCATCTAAATATTTATTTGTAGTTAGTCTTCTTTCATTTAAAAAAAAGTTAAAAAAAAAGCACATGGCCCCTATTTGTTCTGAGTGTGGAAATGCACATGTAGGTTATAGATGTCTGAGTCCACCTTCATTACATCATGATAAAACCTCAAAGGAAAATCATCGTGATCATATTAGGATTATTGTTCAATATGTTTTAAATCACAAAGGTCCTATTTCTAATGGAGGTTGGGGTAGAGTAGAGAAAATGGAAGAAGTTGAGGTTGAGGATAAGGAATTAGAGAGTGAGGAGAACATACTGGAAGAAGTTTTAGAATCACCTCTACCATGTCCTTCCATTGAGCCCACACCCACACCTTTGACTCCTAGGATTGATTTTGAATATGATTGGGGGTCTGATGAGGAAAATGAGAAGAATGATGCAAATAATGTCGATGACAATTTTGATACATGTGTTTGGGATATGAGTGAAGGAGAGGAGGATCCAGAAGGTGCTTTATTTGATAGTGATCTTAGAGAGGAGGAAGAGAGTGAGGAAGAGGATACTAAGAATGAAAAGGTGGAGGAATTTCCCATTACCCATCACATAATTCCTTCACCACAAGACCCATCTCTTCATTTCCTTATTGAGGATCCTATATGGGATATATATCCAAATGATAATTTTGAAAGTTTTTATGAGGATATTAAATGTGGGGGAATTGAATTATTAGAAGAGGAGGCGCAAAAATTCACCTTTGATATAACCCCTCCATTATGTGTAGATAGGAGTGATCCATTGGGGATGGTCATAGAAATTAAGGATCAATCATCATTATACCTTTCACCTCATTGCTATCTATTTCTGCATGTGCTCCCACATCAAGACTTGATTGTGAGTCGTGTTAATGTTCATGTTCATTGCAATGATAATTTACTGTTGAAATGGAACGTCAACCATACATGTTGCTCTTCTGACTATTATTTATTTTTTCTCATTGTTGTAAGGAACTGAATGTTTAAAAGGAAGAAGCGAAGAGAGCTTCACCCTCCTCCATGACCACCTGATTATTGTTGATTGACATGTGTCCATCCTAGGACGTTAAACAAGGAAGCCTGTGGGAGGCAACCCACCAATTAGGTTTATTTTGTTAAACTTTCAATTCTACTTTTACGTTCCTATTTGTAGATTGTGATATCTAGTTTTGATACAAGTAAAAAAGGTGCCTTGATATGTGCATTCAGTGTGCAGGGATGCATTGAGTCGGTACCACCGATTTCACTGTCGGTAGTACTGAGTTCTCATCAGTGACATCTCACAAGCTGAGCAAGCATCGACACTTCACCGAGCTCGAGTGCTTATTGGAGGGCATGTCTTCATGTGGATCCCACCCACCCGTCTTTTACCCAGATCTGAGCTCACATATCAGTACAATCAATCCATTTGTGTTCCTTTACTTTTGACATTGCAGACAATGTCATATTCAAGCTTAGGGGGAGGAATGGAACGGTGCATCTATCTTTACCTCTTGCATCTTTTCTTTATATCATACATCTACTTGTTTTTGTTTTGGAAAAATTAGTTTTTTTCATTTTGTTTTTAGAGTCCACTTCTATCTAGTGTACTTGTGGACAAAAATATAAAATTTTGGTTAGTATTATCCATTTGTTGATGATGTGGTATCAATTCTAAAAATTCTAAATAAAAATTTGAATGTGCTTTTATGCTTTGCTCTTTAAGCTAAATTTGCTATGTTTAAGAGTACATAATTGGAGGAATTGTTTGGATTAGTCAGCTTGAAGACATACCGATTGAATGAAAAACCTAATTTAACCCTATGGCTTGTGTTATGACGATGATGTTTGAGTCCAAACCAACCAAACAATAACGTGATCTTTAATGTGAATTTTAGAAATAAACTTTAAGGTTTCCCTGTTATACAAGTTGATAGAAGAGGGACATATCATGGTTGGGAAAGACATTGTCTGTTAGTCATGTGATCTCATCCACCTTCCATTCATCTTCAATCACCACCATAGGATGATCAAGTTTAATCCAAGTTATTTTCCTCTTGTATGCATTACATGGCATGATAGGAAGCATATAGTTAATTCATTTTATTATGCATTAGAAAAAGAAAAAATCATACAATCTCTTTTGAGCATTTGTAGTTTGCATAACAAAATCGCATATAGTTTCATTTGCATTGCATATTTCATAAGGTGTTACATATTTGTTATCTTCTACCATCTTCTGTCATGAAAGAGTGTAAAAAAAGTTGTATCTCCTTACTCCTTCTCCAAATAAAAAAAAGCAAAAAAAAAACCCAAGCATGAACTGTTCATCTTGCTAAAAATAGGGTAAGAAAAAAAAAGAGTTATTGAAAAAGAAAAAGAAAAAATAGTAGAAAAGGAGGAAAAGGATTTTAAGTTCAATTCCATATTCTCTCTAAGAAACAAAAGAGGGGATTGTGGATCTTTTTATAAGCCCATTTTCACCTATATTCATCATTAGGATGAGACATTCATTGCATGCATCATTTCACCAAAATAAAAAATAGGCATTAGAAGGAAAACATTCATATTTTATCCATCATACAGGTGCATCATATTTTTACTTTTTGCATAAATGATTTGGATGATTCTTATGAATCTTATTTTCATAGCCACCCATCTTTTCCACCCATTGCTCTGCATGGTAGGCCACCATCATAATTAAACCCTTCATCCATGTTTATTTGGGGATCTGCTTCCAAGTAGTTTATTTAGGTAGATCAGAGCAATGTAGATAGGGAGATCACATGGTGCATCAAGCATGTATCCTACTGGCCATGATATTAACTGCTTCATATTGATAGTGTTTTTCATTAATCTTATTGTGGACATCTATTATGAACATGATTGATCGCTTTAGAGTAGTTACTTGTTCAGTGGTTGGCAAGGATCGGTTTGGGACTGACTGGTGGAGGGCGGTTAGAAAAAATAATTCATAGGTATGTGTCTTCTTGCTAACTTTTTAAAATAAATCCAAGAGTAGTGTTGCTCGAGGACGAGCAATATTCAAGCTTAGGGGTGTGATGTATGCATAAATTGTCATTATTTTGATATCTAATTTGGTTATTTTCTTTATCATTTGTGCTTAATTGAATATCTTTTTAATACATATTTTACCAAATTAGTAAAAATCACTTGTGCATCATTTCTTATATTTTTACATGTATTTTAAATGCATTTTAAATGTTTTAATTATTATAATAATTATTTGATTCTATTCATTGATTATTTTATTACAGATAATTATTATTTACTAGAGCAAAGTCGATACCATCGACTTGCAACTCGATGGTACCGACATGGCATCAGAGTACAAATATTTTTTTGCTCCAGATTGAAAATGAAAAGGACGTTTTACTGTGAAGAAGTCGATACCATCGACTTCCAACTTGATACCATCGACTCAGACGTTGCAGACCAAATTTTAATGTATTAAATCTAACACATATTGTATTAAAATTACATTTTTATGTTTCCTCTTGACCTAAACATGTATGACAGCTATAAAAGACACCATTAGATCCGCAATTGGGAGATCTATCACGGGGGGACGATACAGCAGCCGAACGGAGAGAGAAAAGTAGAGGAACCCTACAGGGAAGACCTCAGAGGCGTTTTGGCAGCGGAAACGACGACAAATTCTCTCCATATTCTCCAGATCCACTCTTTAACCCTTTCTCCAACTTACTGTATCTCGAAATTCATGGTTTACATCTTTTTGACTTACTGTGATACCATGTCGTCTATTTTCGGCTAAAAACTGTAATTCCTTAGGACCCGGGAGTAGCCTGGGTATGCATTGTGTCTGATTCTTATGACTTAATATATATTTTCCTCTTAATTTTTTGAATATGAATCTATGGAAATCGCATGTCCTTATTGTGCTTGATCACCACAAATAGTGTATCAGACCCTTAATTACTACTGAAAAGGGGATTAAGGGTTAGAAATACATAGGTTCACCCATTTATCGATGTCCTTTGGGAAAGGTGAGGCATAAATGGGAGGAGATTACCCAGAGTTAAACCAAAAGCACCTAACTAATGAATCAATTACTATGAGAATGGAATTGGCTTTAGATTAGGTAGGGGAATTACACTACGGAAGCATGTAGTTTTAGCTACAAGTTCTTTATTCATGATTAGGATGGAGTTATATTAATAATTAGGGATTAGATTTAGTGTTTCCCATGGTGAAACCAAAATTCCTAAGGAATTCATCCCTTCTTGATCACAACAACCTTAGTTAGATTTACTTTTTATTCTTAGTTAATTAAACAACCAATCAACTCTTGTTTTCGTCTTAGCTGATCAATCCTAATTAGTAATAGTCTTTAACCTCACAACTCCCTATGTTCGATAACTCGGGACTCATAATACCATATTACTTTGACACATACACTTGTGTATTACACGCACGTTATACACGTGTCAAGTTTTTGAATATGAATTAATATATATTTTCCTCTTAATTTTTGAATATGAATCTATGGAAAACACATGTCCTTATTGTGCTTGATCACCACAATTAGCGTATCAGATCCTTAATTACTGTTGAAAAGGGGATTAAGGGTTAGAAATACATAGGTTCACCTGTTTATCGGCGTCCTTTGGGAAAGGTGAGGCATAAATGGGAGGAGATTACCCAGAGTTAAACCAAAAGCACCTAACTAATGAATCAATTACTATGAGAATGTAATTGGATTTAGATTTGGTAGGGGAATTATACTACGGAAGCAGGTAGTTTCTAGCTACATGCTCTTTATTCAAGATTAGGAGGGAGTTATATTAATAATTAGGGATTAGATTTAGTGTTGCCCGTGGTGAAACCAAAAGTCCTAAGGAATTCATCCCTTCTTGATCACAACAACCTTAGTTAGATTTACTTTTTATTCTTAGTTAATTAAATAACCAATCAACTCTTGTTTTCGGCTTAGCTGATCAATCCTAATTAGTAATAGTCTTTAACCTCACAACTCCCTGTGTTCGATAACTCAGGACTCATAATCCCATATTACTTTGACACGTACACTTGCGTATTACATGCACGTTATACACGTGTCAATGGATCAAGAAGTTCATTACATAATTTGAGGTTGTTCCGAGCATCAACGACACAATTGAGCTATATTGTGACAACAATGGAGCTATAACACAGGCTAAGGAACCCAGATCACATCAGGGCTCAAAGCATATACAAAGGCAATTCCATCTCATAGTAGAGATTGTACGGTGAGGAGTATTGACCTAGAGGTTATACATTGCCCATATTTTGATAATGACTTAACCATTCCATTCATATGTATCAAATATGTGTGTTCAAGATTGATCTCAGGTGTTAGGTACATGAAAAGGATCAAATTGCTCAAGCCCTAATTTGCTCAAGTTCAAGTCAAAAGCTATACAAGTGTACAATTTAGGAAATCCATGTAAATGACCTTAGAATATTTTTGTAATCACTTGTATTGATGATATGTCTTGTAACTAAGATGAGAAAATTGATTGGGACACTATGCACCAAGTTTTAATAACTTTAGATGCACTTTAGAAAATTGATCATAGACTGTTGACCGATTGAGTTACAATCTCGACCGATCCACTGGATCCATTTTCTGGAGAGTGCATCGGTCGAGTTTGGCATTCAGAGAACTCAACCGATGGGGTTATTGACCAAACACAACTTTCATTGGTCGGTCCAATTTCCTCAGGACAAACTCGACCGATGGTTTGAAATTTGGGTTTGTCTTTTACCCAATCGGTCGAGTTGCCTTTATTGAAACTCGACCGAATGCACTGTATAGAAATTGCAGAAAAAGTGATTGTAACCGTTGGTGACTTGTTTGGGCGAAAATAGATATGTTGCCTTGTGAAAAAATGGCTATAATTTGACCCTAAGTGTTCCCCAACTCAAAGGGGCACCCTTAGCTATAAATAGGACCTCTTGGAATTCATTCCAAGGTTACTCATTCCATATATGCTTGGTTCTTGCTTAGTTAAGAGTGTTGCACACCTTTGAGCCCCTTTCTCTCTCTACCATCAAGTCAAATCCATGAGTATGAGTGAGTTAGGATCTGTTGTAAGAGAGCTACCTCTTGTATCCCTGTAAAGCTCTCCACCTCCATCTTCCTACCCCCTTTCCTATTGAAGAAAAGGTTGAAGATATTCTTCGAGTGAAGGAGAAGGATTTGCTATTCTTCAAGGTTGAAGAAAGCATGGTGTTCCAGATCTCTAAGTGAAGGGGATAGGCAAGGCGGACGTTCAAGAAGGATAGGTAATTCCTTGAAGGACAAAGACTTGAAGAAGGAGTGGGTAAGTCCTTGTTGAAGGATGAAGACTCCATGGTTCAAGTGGGTAAGTTCCTTCGGTAGGTTGAAGATCCTTGCTTGAGGTATTAAGTCCTTGTATGAATGTGGTTGTTGTCTTGTAATCTTATGAATGAATATAAGAGCATCAAGACTGCAAAGTCCTAGAGCCTAACCACCTCTAGGTAGTGGACTGACTCACTTCTAGTTTGAAGTGTGGAACCACTCTAAACCACTTTGTCCAAGTGTATGTTCTTTATTGTCTCTCACCCTTGCTATGCATGTTAGTTAGGATCTCAAATTGGCTATATGTTTAAGTTTCTACACTTAATATAATTTGGTGGTCTAATTCATTTTGTGAGATTTTTGAAGCTCTATTCACCCCCCCTCTAGTGCCCTTGATCTAACAAGTGGTATCAGAGCAAGTCTTCTCCAAGCTACTTCCACAAGTAGGATAAGATGGGAAATTTAGCACTTGGATCTCTCAACTTAGAGGGAAGCTTCTCCATGCGACCTCCGGTCTTCGACGACACCAACTTCCTCTATTGGAAGAGAAGAATGCAGTTCTAACTCTAAGGAGTAAGCTATGAGATGTGGAAGGTGGTGCATCTAAAGTATGAAGATCCAAAGGGGGAAATCTCTACATGTACGGAAGCCCAAATGAAGCAAGCTCATCTCAATGCCAAAGCAGTGAGCATCATCTATGCAGTCCTCACCCCATCTGAGTTCAATTGGATCTCTTCTTGGGACACCACACATGAAATCTGGAACAAGCTATGTGTCATCTAAGAAGGAACAGAGCAAGTGAAGGAAGCTAAGATCTACGTGCTTGGTGGTCTACTTGAGAATTTCAAGATGGGTAAGAATAAAAGAGTGGCAGACATGTACACTAGGCTCAATGTGATCATCAATGGATTAGCAGCCCTTGGTAGTGTGACGGACAAAGGCACAATAAACTCCAAGATCTTAAGATCTCTTCTAAAGAGATGGGAGCCCAAGGTTACATCCATTGAAGAAGTGTACAAGCTTAGTGAATTGTCAACCGAGGAGATGGTTGGCAACCTTCAAGCCCATGAGCCAAGGATTGATAAGCAAGAAGAAGAAGAAAAGAAAGAAGAGAATGAGTCCAAGAAGATCAAGGATACAACCTTCAAAGCTCAAATTGAAGAGATGGTTCGACAGAAACAACTTGCTCTCAAGTCGCCTAATCCTTCCTCAAGTGAAGATGAAGGCCCAAATGAGCATGAAGCTAACTACTCAAAGGGCAAACACCTCAAGGGAAGTATTCTTCATCAACTCCTAGATGTTATGTGTAAGGACCCTGACCTTTGTTTTGGGCTTACCCTATTTGCTTTGCCTAAACCTTGTGTTTAGATGTTTGGTAATCACGTGAGTTGTGGTTAGGGTTTTGTTCCGCTTTGTTGAGAGGTTGAGGTGCAACTTGAAAATTACCCAAGTTTTAGAGTAGGTGTGCAAGTTTGTCACCTTGAGAGATGTCTTTCTCTCTCCTTGCATCCTCTAGAGTTCAGACGATGGGTTGGGCACCTTGCTTGAGTTTCTTTGGGCCTCGTTTGAGCTTGTTTTTGGGCTTTCTTGGGCCTTGTTTGAGCTTGGTGCCACCTCCTTGCTAGGTGTATCAGGAAAGGGTGTACCAGGAAAGAGTGTATCAGGTAGTAGTGTATCAGCCATGATACCATGTTGGGCGACACACACCCCTCCAACCTAGCTTCATTTGTGTCACCCTTGGTGACACTTGGTTCTCTTTGCTAGCAAGGTGTCATAGCTTGGACAAGTGGTGGTTTGGGCGATAACATGTGGAGCATCCCTCTAGTGGACGCCCACTTGACCCCCTTGTATATATACCCCCTTCTTTGCTAGCTTGTGAACCCTTTTAGCTTCCTTAATTGCTTCCCTTCTCTCTTAGTGGTCGATATCCCTTGGTGGAGCTTGGAGGGCGATATCCCTTGGCAGCCATAGCTCTACTCTCCTTCTTCCTCTAGTGGTGGCCGAAACCCTAGAGTGTGCTTTTCTCCTCTCTCCTCTTGTGGTGAGTATCCTTCTCTCTTTCCTTGTCACCTTCTCCTTCTTGCTTGTCTTTCGGCCATGATGGTTATGAGTTGTTCTTCTCTTCTTGAGGTGGCCGAAGGTGGTGCCTTGGAGCTTGGAGCTTTAGAGCTTGAGGAATGTGCTTGAGGCGGGTTACATAACTCCTAACCCTAACTATACTACTTCCTTACAATGTTGCTTTGTTATATGATATCTTGATCGGCCATGTTATCTTGTTAGATATGTTTCTTGCTGTAATGGTCATGTTGTTTCCCTAGGTGTACCATGGATCTTGTTGGCCGAACCTTGGATTAGGATTCCTTGGGAAAACCCCCTCTATCTTATTTGTTGAGAGGTGAGCCTAGGGTCTCCTAATTCAATGGTGTGTTGTGGCGTGTTCTTGGGGCAAAACCCCTTTCTCTCTTTGGTCTTGAGAGGTGAGCTTAAGCTCTAGTTGTATGGGCAAAACTCCTCTCTCTTAGTTGTTGAGAGGTGAGTCTACACTCTAGTTGATTGAGAAACACCCCTCTCTCTCACCATGGATTTGAAAGGAGAGCCTTTGGTTGGATGTTGACCTAGTTGATGGTTGGTTGGTCGAAGTTTGTTGACCTAGCCTTGTTGCCCGATAAGTGATGAGGTTGTGCAAGACCCCTCTCTCTTAATTGTTGAGAGGTGAGCCAACTCTTTGATCTTTTAGGGTTTTTGGTGGTTGTCTGGAGGTTGAAGATGACCAACCTGATATGAAGTGTAACCCAATATCTCTAACAACCCAAGATCTTTGGTAACCCGATATGGTGTCATGTGTGTGTGTGGAGCTCGATATCCCTCTAGTTGTTGTTGGATGATATAATAAGTTGACACCTAGTTGACCCCTTTGACCAAGTTGAGTTTGGGCGATATCAGCTTGGCTTAGTGCCTTGGGCGATATCGGCTTGGCTTAGTGCCTTGGGCGATATCAGCTTGGCTTAGTGTCTTGGGCGATATCAGTTTGGGGATGTTGTCGGCTATGACCCTTGATAGTCGTTATGTTGTGGATGTTATCGGTCTGGTTGAAGTAGTTAGCCCGTTATGGGGTGTATGAACCTAGTTACTCCTTGCATGATACCGACTTGTTTGTGTGTTTTACCTCAAATGTTATCGGTTTGACTATGATAGCTGAACGTTAGCCTGATATGGTGTTGTGGTGTCAATTATCGGGTTGGATGATATCTTGACCTATGGCAGTTGGTTGTTAGCCCGTTATCTGTTGGAAGTTATCATCCTTGTGTCAGCTGGTTGGGAGTTAACCCTTCATGGTGTTCTTGGGTGTTGGCCATTGTTGGTTTAATGGAAGTGCATAGGACGATATTGGCTAGCCATGGGTGTCAACCCGAGATACATGCTGACTGATATCCATGTCAGCTCATTATGCAGTTTTAACCAAGACAGTGATGACCGTTATACCTATGGTGAGTTATGTCTTATCTCTAGTGAGGGTTGTGATTCTTTTGGTGAGGGTTATCCCTTACCCGATATACCTATGATAAGGGTTGTATCCCATGTTCATTTGGTAACCCTAATGCTTGCTTTGATAGATATATGTGAATGATTATGCATAGGCATGTTCATCTACATTGCATAAGTTACATCTCTCATATAAAGTAATGAGTTAAAGATGTTCCTTGTACAAGTACCATTGTTTCTCTATGATTATGCTAATCATGCAGGTTCCATGTGTATGGATATGAAATCAGGTAATAACTATGATGAGGGCATGAGAATCGTATGATGAGGAACATCAAGGGTTATGATGAACCCAGTGATATATGATGGGTGTTACCCATGGAATGGCAATGTGTGCCTTGATGGTGGGATTGGGTCCCTGTGATGTTGATCCTTGAGATGGATCTTGATGATTGGCAAGAGGCCAAGTGGTAACATGTAATGTTGGATCCTTGTGATGGATCATGATGATGTTGATGGCTTTGAGAATAAGAATGACAATGTAACACATGATAATGAGATATATGTTGTTTACTTTTATTATAGTTTACATGTTATATAACTTGGTTGAATCTTGCAATCCACTTAAAATAAGTTAATTAATTACAAATGAATCTTTCATGTAGTTTTCCCTGGCCATAGATCCATCATCGTCAGGATTTTGGTGATGGTGAAACAGGTTCTCCTGAGGGTTAACCTGGAACACATATTGTTGAATATGTGGGGTGCGCCTACGCCCTAAGTAGTAGTGCATGTAGAGCACGGTGAACAGGCCCATGGCTCAGGATTAGAGCACAGTTTCAGGCCCGTGGCTCAGTGTGGTTAGAGCATGGTACATAGGCCCATGGCTCAGGATATGTGATAGAGCATGGTGAGCAGGCCCATGGCTCAGTGATGATGGAGCATGGTGAACAGGCTCGTGGCTTGGCTTTCTAGCACCGATACCTGTACCAAGGTGGGCTAGGCAGAGGGTAGCCTGACCCTGTGTGGTTGAGGCCACTTAAGCATGAGACTGTGGTCCTACTTGTTGGTTCTTGTGCACTTACCACAAGAGAAAGAGGTCATGGAATCCGGGTCTCCCATTGACCTTGTATGACAATTGATTGTGACCAAGCGGTGGTCAGTTTGGATCTGAGTGGTACGACTCACTTCCTCAGGGCATAATAAATCATAATCCAGCCGTATAGTATATTTACTTAGTGAAAATACAAAACATTGGTTGAGGCCTTGTTCATATAGTTGTCCTAGTTATATCTTGCAATTAATTACATGTTCCTCAGATGTTATGATAAGTTCTTATATGACTTGTCTTTTCGATCATGTTCCATATATTATCTATTTATATGTTTCTTAGATATCCTGATAAGATGTTATAGAGTTAGTTCTGATCATATCAGTTACCTGCTTTGTCTGTTCTAGCTCTCCCAAGGTTTTATAGTTCGGTGGGGAGTTATGTTTCTCACTGGGACTGCGTGTCTCACCCCATTGGTTTAAAACCTTTTTAGGTGGACATGCTAGACATGGTGGTGATTGTGGTGTTGCAGCTAAGTAGCAAGAAGAATAGTAGAAGATAAGAGATGGATATGCTGCTTTTGTGGTTGTTTTGTAGTAGAGTCCTAGAGTCATCATCCCTGTACTCTCAGGTCCTTGGAGGTGTTCTGATGAGGTTTCACGATGTATAGTTGTTACGGCTTTCTTATCCTATTGTTGACCTGGCTAGGTCTGTTATGTATATAAACAGGTGAAGTCTTTGATGTATATGGAACAGTTGGATCCTATGAGAAGGTGGACATATGACATGCCCATATATATATATATATATATAACATGTTTCTTTGTAGGATGTGGATCTGGTTGTAATAGTTTCTTTCTTATCTATTTTCTGCAATTAGTTTTAATTAACCCGCATTTTTGGTAATATGATGTTTATAGTGGTTCCACACGTTTTTGCATGACGTTTTGCTATCTTTGTGATGGCGGGATGTCACATTATGAATGTGACCAAAAAGGCCATTACAAGAGTGACCCCAAGGCCAAGAAGAGCCACCATAAGAGCATCCACAAGAAGGACAAGGAGTACAAGAAAGAAGGAAAATATAAGAGAAAGGAGAAGAAAGAAAGAAGAAGCAAAGATGTAGCTCATGCATCTTGGGAGGAGTCTTCCTCAAGTTCTTTTAGATCCAAAGATGGAGAATGCCACCTTGATCTCATGGCCTCTACAAGTGAATATGTAGGTGACGTAAGTGAGGCAAGTGAGGTAAGTGAAGTCAACTTGCATGAGTTGTCTAAAGAAACTCTTATTGATATGCTTAATGCTTGCCGGTCATCTTTTACTAAATGCAAATCTAAAAAGAAAAGGTTAGGAAAGATAATAAATGATCTTTATGCTAAAATTGAGATTCTTGATCAAAATGAAAAGCTGCACCTTGACAACATAGATTCTTTGCAAGGGAAATTTCCTGACCTTGAACTCCAATACAATGGAGTAGAGGTTGACTCAATGGTGTCTACCTTAAGACCATTGCTGCTCTTAAGGAACATAACCAAAGATGCCAAGATGAGATAGATATTCTTAAAACTAAAAATGTAGAACTTACTCTCATTGATGAATCCAGGAAGCAAGAAACTCATGCTTATCAAAAGGAAATTCTTTTTCTTAAATCTGAAAATGCTAAGTTGCTTGCTCAAGTTAATGATCTATCATCTACACATATTTTGCAAAGTAATGAGGTAGCTAGCACTTCTTTAGAACGTGATTCTTTTCATATTAAAGCCCTCTGTTTAGAGGATGATCTATTACATGCTAGAGATGATCTTGCTAGTTTATCTTCTACTATCATTAACCTTAGTGATGATAATGTTAAGTTAAGAGCTTCTTTGTAAAAAAAAATTATGGGAAAGAAATCTCGTAATGTTGTCCTAGAACACTCTACCAAACAAATTGGTACTAGTGGTTCAGGATATGATGGGACTGCTCCTAAGGGTAAGAATAAGAATAAGAGTAAGGGTAAGAAGAAGAGTATCGAACCTCCTATCTTCCATGGAGAAACTTTCGGCTCTAAGAACCTTATGGTATGTGTTCATTGTAAATGTGATGATCATTACTCTACTTATTGTCCTTACAAGCCAAAGGGGTCCAACCCAAAGATGAAATGGGTCCCCAAGCTAACCCCGGATCCCAAAGTTTGAGTTGGGTACCGACATCCTTCTTTCATGCAAGTCAAAAGAAGGTGGATTGCTGATAGTGGCTGCTCAAAGCATATAACAGGTGAAATCAGCCATTTCAACAAATTCATGAAAAAGAAAGGAGGATCGGTGACCTTCGGGAACAACAAAAAGGGTAAGGTAATAGGTGAGGGTGATGTAGGAAACGAGCTAAGTATTAAAAATGTTTTTCTTGTTGATGGCCTATATCACAATTGGATAAGTGTAAGCCAACTTTGTGATAATGGTTATCTTGTTCTATTTACTTATTTAGAATGTTCTAGATTCCCTCACTTACAATGTCATATATAAGGGAAATAGAAATGGTAATATTTATGTTATTATGCTTGATGCTCTAAAGCCCATACTTGATAGATGCTTGGTTGTGGATAAAAATGATGTTTCTCTTTGGCATCATCGTTTGGATCATGTGAATATGCATCAAATGAAGAAATTGAGAAAAAAGGAATTGGTTCATTGACTTCTCAAATTGGATTTTGATAAGGATGAGGAATGCCAACATTGTACACAAGGTAAGAAAACCAAGTCCTCCTTCAAATCCAAAGGAGTCCTTAGTACTAAAAGAGCTCTTGAGCTTCTTCATATTGATCTATTCGGACCTATGAGAACTCAAACGCTTCATGGTTCCAAGTATTGTCTTGTGATTGTCGATGATTTCTCTGGCTATACTTGGACATTCTTTCTCGTTTCTAAAAGTGATAATTTAGATGTTTTCTCGAGATTTTGTAAATGAATTGAAAACGAAGCTTCTTGTCGGATTGTTTCTATCTGTAGTGACCATGGGGGAGAGTTTGAAAATGATCTTTTTGAATGTTTTTGTGAAAAATCTGGTTACTCGCACAATTTCTCTTCACCTCGTACACCTCAACAAAATGGGGTAGTAGAGAGAAAGAATAAGTCACTACAGGAGATATCTAGGAGCATGCTTCTAAAATATGACATTCCTAAGAAGTTTTGGGATGAAGCCGTTAGCACCTCTTGCTTTTTGCAGAATCGAGTTTTCATGCATCCTTCTTTAAAGAAAAACCCCTATGAGTTATGGCATGGTAGAAAGCCATCCATTGATTTCTTTCACATTTTTAGATGTCCTTGTTTTGTTTTAAATACAAAGGATTCTCTCAAAAAGTTTGATCCGAAATCGTACAAGGCTTTCTTCCTAGGCTATAGCACTACAAGCAGATCTTATAGAGTTTTCAATATTGAACTATCTAAAAATGAAGAATCTATTAATGTCAAGTTTATTGAATCTAACCCTACCATTGGAAAGAATGTTGTTGATAATGTTATTGCAGATGACTTAATTTCTACCTTGAAAGATCTCAACATCAACAACAAAGGTAAGCAGGTGGTTGAAGCAGAAGATGAAGAGAAGAAGGATCCCACTCCTCTCTTTGCAAAGAATCATCCCAAAGAGCTAATCATTGGCAACCCATTTGAGAGAGTGAAGACACGAGATGCCTACAACAAAGAACAAGAAGACAATGCCTTCATCTCACTACTGGAGCCAAAGAACATCAAGGAAGCTCTTGGAGAAGATGAGTGGATCCTAGCCATGTAGGAGGAACTAGAGAAATTTGAGAAGAACTGTGTGTGGACTCTAGTGCCAAAACTAAGTGACAGAAAAATCATTGGCACCAAGTGGGTCTACCGCAACAAGCTTGATGAAAAAGGCAAGGTGGTAAGGAACAAAGCAAGGTTAGTGGTACAAGGCTACAATCAACAAGAAGGTATTGATTTTGATGAAACTTATGTTCCTGTTGCTAGAATTGAATCTATTAGAATGCTACTTGCCTTTACTAGTTATAAAAATTTCTTGCTATATCAAATGGATGTTAAAAGTGCATTTTTGAATGGTACAATCGAGGAGGAAGTATTTGTTGCTCAACCTCCGGGCTTTGAAAATGGAAAGCTACCTAATCATGTTTATTTGTTGCAAAAAGCTCTCTATGGACTCAAACAAGCACCTTGAGCATGGTATGAGAAATTAAAGAACTTTTTGTTAGACAATTGCTATGTCATGGGAAAATTCGATTCTACTCTATTTCTAAAACACACTTCTAGCAATTTTCTTATCATTCAAATTTATGTTGATGATATCATATTTGGCGGAACTGATCTTGATCTTTGCAAGGAGTTTAGTTCTCTTATGCAGAGTGAGTTCGAGATGAGCATGATGGGTGAGTTGACTTTCTTTCTCAGCTTTCAAATCAAACAAACCAAAGATGAAAACTTCATCAACCAAGGCAAGTACACCAGTGACCTACTCAAATGCTTTGGAATGGAGAACATGAAGCCGATGGACACACCCATGTCCAACACTGCCAAACTTTATAGAGATGAAGAAGGTGAGAAGGTAGATGAGAAGCTCTATAGTGATATAATTGGAAGTTTACTTTATTTAACTGCCTCTAGACCTGACATCATGTTTAGTGTTGGCTTGTGTGCTCGCTTTCAATCAAGTCCTAGGAAGTCACATCTAATTGTTGTTAAGAGGATTTTGAGGTACTTATCCAAAACTCAAAATGTTGGTCTATGGTACCTTAAGTCAAGGGACTTTACTCTTATAGCATATAGTGATGTGAATTACGCGGGCTATTTGGTTGATAGAAAGTGTGCAAGTGGCACTTGCTTCCTTCTAGGACCATGCTTGGTGTCTTTGATTTCCAAGAAACTGAACACCGTGGCATTATCAACTATCGAGGCTGAGTACATTGCAGCCGGGAGTTGTTGTGCCCAGGTCCTATGGATGAAGCAAATGCTCCAAGAATTTAACATACATTTTGATGCTTCTCCTATCTATTGTGATAATACTAGTGCAATCAATCTTTCTTATAATCCTATATTTTATAGTAGAGCTAAACATATAGAGGTTCTCCATCATTTTCTTTGTGATCAAATTGCCAAAAAGGATATTTATATCACGCATGTGGACACGGAAAATCAGTTGGTGGACATTTTCACAAAACCTCTAGCTAGAGAGAAAATTAATTTTATTAGATCTAAACTGCTCATAGTTGCTTCAGATGATATTCACATGTTATCTAGCTAGTTGTTTCTATCCTATATGTCTTGATCATGCTTTACTCACCTTGCTAGCCAAAAATTGCAAATTTTGCTTATTGGCATGCTTAGTTTCACTTGTTTTTGGGTTTTCTTGAATTTCTTGGTTTTATCACTAAACAGTATCCAATGATGAGTGAATGTGCCTAAGTATGTTCAATATACATAATAGACTCGAAAAATGAATTTAATTAGCACTCATATGGCTAGAAATTGAGTTTGATGGTTTTAGGTCAGGTTGACCATTGGTCAAGTTTCCCCGGGACAAACTCGAATGATATGTGGCTGAGAGCTGTTATAAAATGGACCAACTAGTCAAGTTTCTGACTCTCAAAACTCGACCGATCAGTGGGCTGAAGCAAACTTAAGTTGGGTTCGGCTGACTATTCTCCCTCTCGAATAGCCAACCGATTCCCCTTCTTTTATCCCTAAGCTCTCTACCCAAACCCTTACCTTCCCTATCCTAGCCCTTTCCCGACCTAGATAGGCAGCCCTAGACCTCTCCTTGTGCTCTTTGTTGGTGTTTGGACATTTTTGGTAGCTTGCTTTGTGCATTTGATCTCTCTTACTCCTTCTTTTTGCCTCCATGTCTTCCAATAGGAGAAAGAGACCCACCCCTAGAAATGTTCCATCGTCTTCTTCGTCTAACTACTTGATTCCTTTTGATGACACCTCATTTGTCTCAATAGAAGCTATAAATACATATAAGGACCTTCTTCCTAGGAGTCATTTCCCTTTTAGAGCTTTATTTGAGCCTAGACCTAGGCGTCAAGCGGTCATAGACCAAGTAGCTAAGTTGTTAGTCATCCATCACCTCTCTGTCCTGGATGTCAAACGTCACTGCTTTGATAATTCAATGACAAGCACAAAAGTAGTTCACGAATTCTATGCTAACTTGCATTGGAATTACGACACCCTTGTACCCCCACCAAATACTCAAGTGATCCTGACCTCCATGATCACCAGGAAGAGTTTTCAAATCTCTAAGGATATTCTAAATGTCTTCTTTTTTGGAGACGAGAATGACTCTTGGTGCAATGATTACAATGAGTACT
Source organism: Alisma plantago-aquatica (assembly GCA_963693085.1). Lineage (NCBI taxonomy): Eukaryota > Viridiplantae > Streptophyta > Magnoliopsida > Alismatales > Alismataceae > Alisma > Alisma plantago-aquatica. The sequence continues at coordinate 394,341,190 of OY856415.1, forward strand.
TTGACCTTTTGGATCCTAAAGGTTTCTTCCAGCAGAATGAGCTTACTCTTCCTGACATTCATCGCTACTTGAAGAAACCCAATGTTCCATACAAGAAGAAGAGAACCCCACCCTCCTCCTCCCTTGATCTCAGGAAGCGTATCTTAGCCCTAGTGATCAATTGCAACATCCATCTAAAGAAAAATCAAACATATATTTTAGAGAACACTACGGTCATAATGTACTACATCCTTGAGAAATCGAAGTCAAATGGTCAAGATACATTCTACACCATATGACCTATTTTGATTCCGGTAAGAACACCTGAGGCACCCATCCACCCTATCCAGCCCTGATTTGTGGTTTGTTTCAGTTTGCTACTAAGAAATCACTCTTCTCTGACTATCATTACAAGCTAGCCAGAAAGGGTGTGTGTATCAGTGAAACCACGATTCAGAAGTCTGTGTCCATTTTTGCCTCTACCACACATGGTGCTTCACCCTCAGCCTCAGCCTCTGCAGGCCATGCCTCCTCTGCCCGAGCTCCACCTCCTCAGCCACCTCGACCTAGTCGTGCTTCATTTTGTGTATCTAATGAAACCCTTATGGGATACATGATGCACCAACAAGCATACAACCAACAGGTCCAGGAGCACCTGCACCAGGATCTATGTTCAATCATGTTTAACATGAACATATCCTATGCCCACCCCTACCCCACCTACCAACCTTTCCCCAGTAGTGACTATGCTTCTTATGCATATCATCTGTAAGACCCCTACACTTGCTTGATGAGTTAAATAAGATTAATTATAATAATTTAATTCTTATAACCCTAATATAACCTTTTTATATGCTTTGGAATCATAAGACAAGTTTAAGTTTCAAATTTGGTCCAATTTGGACACTGTTTGAGCAAGTTATGCAATTTTATGCACATTTTGGACTTTTATGCAATTTACCCAATTGAGAGATTTTCTTTGAAATTTATCACTTGAATTATATTCCTTGGATATTCTATCATTATTCTTGAGCTTTTTTAGCCATGGGGCGCCTAATTAAACCTCGTTTTGAAGGTGTTTGCTTCAAGGGTATTTTAGGGTTTTCCCCTTCATGGATGAGCTACCTTTAGTAGCTATCAACTAATGAATTATTTGATTGGCTGGGAAATTCTAAAAAGGCAAGATAAGAAGGTCTATACACATGATGGGGTAGCTGCTTGTGTGTGTGCTTGTATATTCTTAATAAAATAAGGCCATGGACACTTGGATAGATACTAGAACTTCAACTTTTTGTTTTTCTTTATCTTAAAGTGTCATATACTTATCCCCAAGCACCAAAATGACATATTTTCTCTCCACCACCTCCCTCCTTCTCCCAACCTCGTTCTCCCTCTGTTCAGCTACGAATTTTTCTGCCCAAGGAAGAATAAAGTGGGGATCTTCTTGGAGAAAGGCTCTAAGGTTGAAATTGACTTCATTTTAGGGTTGAAAAAGCTTCCTTCCAGTGATCTTGACCTAAAAGTGTAATAATTCCCTTCTTTCCTCCGTCTATTTCTTTTTTATCCTTCCTCCTAGCTTTCTCCAGGTTGTAACCTTGCTGTTCCATGGTAGAATTTTCTCTAAAGCTCTAAAATCCTACCTTTCTTGCTCCTTATGCTTAGGGTTAGCTCATTTGATGAAGAAAGGTGCTAGATGGACGAATTCATATCTTATTCTTGGATTTTCTACCCTACCATCTCGAGTTTTCTTCTATGTGGGGTATCATATTCTCATTAGAGTCAAGTTTTATAACTTGCTCCACGTTTATTGCTTACCATAAGCTTTCTAGATCATTTTCTTGCTTGAAAATGATGATCCATGCACTAAAAAGCTATGCTTGACTTGGATTTCGATTTTTATAATGTTCCCTGTTCTGATTTTAGTTATATATGAACCTGTGATCATGTGTATGTTATTCCTAAGGTACAATATCACTTGTATCAGGTTGGTTTGACAACCTATTGTGCTAAGCACCTATTAAACAATGGTCAATTTTACAGTTTAAAGCTGATTTCTTCTATAAACCATGACCCGATGATGGTACCATTGCAACAACCCTATGGTGTTGTATTCATAACAACTTATGGTCGTGATCAAGGGTGTAAAATGATGGTGACAACCTATGTTCATCCCTTTAAGTCAGGTTTTGGATCAATTAGAAGTTTAATGATCAACCATTAAGTACCCTACTGATGTTATCAACCAATGTTGACATCAGCTTAATATTTGATGCTGATTAATGAATATAGTGTTGTCTAACAACCTATAGTGATTTAATGATCACTAATTATGGTGGATCAGGTCTCTACAATCTATGGTGAGTTAATTATATAGTTTGAGCATCAATTAATCCTTAGACCAATGGTTTCTTGGGTCACTTGATGCAATGGTCAGACCTATACTGTAATTGATGGTTTTAACATATGAACTTGACCCAATGGTCGAGATCTACTATTTATCCTCCATTAAGGTGAAATTATGGCTAATGTAATATTTTAGTCCTAATAATGTGATTTATATGGTTTCCTTTATATGATCAACTTAAGGAGCTTACTTGTTGACAATGGATGGCTTGTTTTAAACGAACAGTCGGTTGTGGGTTTTATCCTACTCTCAATGGAAATTTTTGTGTTGTTAATAAAGGGATGTCTAGGGTTAGATGGTGACTATTTCTAGAGAACAAATCAAGGACTTCATAGGTGGTTTATCTAAGGTGTTTACTTATGTAAACAACCAAAGGTTTTACCTTTTAAACATCCAATGGTTCTGGGTGACATTGTGGTATGGTGATATTGATTGCATGATGATGGAAAAAACAAAGGGTCACCCTTAATAAGGTAGTCTTACCTATTCATTCATATTAATAGAAGGGATTATAATCACATTGTGTTAATATGTAACCCTAATGAGGTATAGCTTGTTATACCTATCTTTAATATAACTAAATGATGGCAATTGAGTATGAATAGTTCTTGAATGACTAATACAATCATGGAGTACTCTATTATTGTTGAAACCCTAGTATGCTATAACCCGATGGTTACACCTTTATTTATGTGTGGGTTCATACTTGAGAATAGTATGGAATGTTATGGTGATGCTTCACCTTATGCATCCATGATCCAATGGGGATGTCGTGAGTTAGGGTTTGGGTATAAGTGATTATTAGTAACATTGATATAATTTATCATGTTGAACCTAACTCTAATGCAATTAGATAAAGATGAGTATTCATGTTTAACATTCTTATATGATGGAATGATGGTAGAATAACCTCCTTACTATGATCATAACCTTGATATGTTAATTGGTGGTTATTATAGCCACATGGCTGATACTTTCTTATGCTAAACATGTGCATAATGAATATGATGAGAGTTAATCATATCTAGATTCCTTGCATGTTGATGTAATAAAGGAATTTCTTAATGTTAATATAACCCTGCTATGATTGTTTATTAATATCTCCTAGCTCATTAATGCAATATTGTGTTGATCTGGTGTATTATATGTAAGTAACGTTGTTGAGCCTTGTTATAAGGCATGAAAAGATAATAATGATCTTGCAGGCAATAATAATATAATGGTCTTTATGACCTTTGGGCATGATTGATCCCTGAATGAGGTGTAATCCTCATGTTGATAAGGGTTGATTCCCTGTAATATTGTGAAAAGGATTTATATCATGTGATAGTATGATGGTCTTAATGACCTTTGGGCATGGTTGAGTCCTGAATGAGGTGTATTCATGTTCTGGTGATAAGGGTTGATACCCTGTGATATTGTGAAAAGGATTTATATCTTGTGATAATATGATGACTAGTGTAGTCTCATGAATGGCAAGTGAATAGTACGTACCATGTGATGATGAGATGAGAAGTTATGTTTCATACGTTTTATATCTTTTCAAGTTTTGATATTTATATGCTTGCTAGAAGTGAATTAGGGTTTGTATGTCCACTTGTTTGATGCAACCTTAATTCAACCAATTGGCATAACTAATCAAGTGCAACTCTAATCATGTAGTTCGATGTGCCGTAGAGCCATCTTTAGTGTCAGAACTTGCTGGATGGTGAAACGAGTATTCCTAAGGGAAACTCGGAGTGCATACTGTTGAGTATGTGGGGGTGGCAGGTTGAGGATATATCCTTGTCATCCACAATGTAGATTGTGGAGGTTGGCTATGGTCATGCCTCATACATCTGATGTGATTGAGAACGGATGTGGTCGTGTCTCGGTGATTATAACATGATGTGATTAGAGGACAACTGTGGTTGTACCACAGTGATTGGGTTTGAATACCCTGGTTTCTAGTGCCATGATCTTTACCAAGGTCAGACTAGTGGTTATCAGCTTGACTATATGTCGTTGTGGTGGCATATTTGACTGATATGTCACTACCTTTTTACTCGTACTGATCGAGGGGAAGAGATCTTAGGATACCGGCACTCCTAGATCTTGTACGGAACTGAATAGCCCTTCGCCGGGGTCGGTTGGACTTTGAATGGTATGATTCAAATTCCCCAGGGAATATTTAAAGATGTAATACAGCCGTGTAGCATATTTGTTTAGGGTTATACATAGCGTTTCACATTGGGTGATAACCCTTGTTTGTTATCTTTACATAAAGATGATGCTTAGTGCAATTAAGAGATTGTAGATACACTTAGGTTGTGGATATTCTTAAGATTGTACATGCATACATACAATAGCTATGCTTGTGTTGATAACTATACTAATATTGTTGATTATAATCATGATGCTAGCTATCTCATGTTGTTAGTTATGTTTAACATGCTAACCATGCCTTTGTAACTAGAGATGCATATATTGCTGATCATGCTTATCCAGATAATTGTTCTTATGGTGTTAGCTCTTTTTATGATGTTGATATGTTCAACCTATTAGACATACTAATGTTGTTATGTATTCTTATATGGCTAGATTTATTCATAATGATAGAGATGATATGTTACTAGAATTGCTCATGATGTTAGATATGCATATGCTACTGAATTGCTTATGTTATCAACAAGATAAAGGATGATAGTCTAGCTAATGATGATAGTTATTATTTGCTCCCTTGTGTATTTTGATAATCATCAGTGTTGCTGAGCTTATTTGTTATGTCTGATTAATTTTCTTAACTATTTAATTACTTTAAAATGTTGTAATCAATAAACGTTGTTGGAGGTTATATCTCTTGCTGGGACTGGGTCTCACCCTTGTGGTTCGCCACATTTTTTTAGGTAATCAGAAGTGACGCAAGCAAACATGTGGTAGTAAAGAGGAGCTATAGTAATGAATCTTTGAGAATGTTGATTAGATGTCTAGTGTGTCCTAGAGTCATCCCTGTACTCTCAGGTCTGGGCAAGAAAAAGTTTGTATATGATGTTTCAAACGAATCAAAATTTGTTAGCATATTAATGCTTGTCTGTGTGGCATATATGAATATTTTTCTCTTATGTATATATGTGGTGGCTAAGACGATAGATCAATTTGTTTCAAATTCTTGGCATAGTATGGATATAAGAAATATTTTGGGCTCTTATGCAAATGTTTTTGAGTGGGTGTTGACGTTGAAATCGGTTTTAATTTACCCATATTTTTGGATATGTGATTAATTAGTAATTTATTGTGTTTTATGTTTTGAGTAATCTCATTTAGTGTAACGGGTTCTCATAGGTTGGTATCAGAGCTTTAGGTTCACTAAGTCTACAGGGACACTAGGACTTAGGACTAGGATGATGTCTAAGTTAGGAACATAACACAAAAACATGGTGCATACTGTCTAATCTCAGTACTTGGATGCCCTGGCCAGGTATTCAATTATTGAAGACAAGGTAAGTATGGAACTCTTAGATTGTTATCTTTTTTATTACTCTGATCAAGTAGTCATTTTGAGACAATCTAAAGAGCATAATGAATAAGAAATCATGGTGTGAATATCTCAATCCTACCTTAAAGAAGACAAGAATTGCATCATTATCTATCAAAACTTGAATATTTGGTATAAGAGAAAGATACAACACCATGAAATCTAAATCTGAATACAAATTAGAAAAAGTGGAGTTCTTGAAGATTTGATTCAAGAATATAATAAAATGGAAGATAGATAAGTCTATGCTTATAAAGTGAATCAAAGTATGAAATCCACATAAGATGGAAAGAACTCCTATAACAAGTACAGAATGAGAAGATGAATGGGAACAATGGCAAAGGAATAAGGTGGAACCTGAGTTAATCTCAGACCAACCTATTTGTGTAAGAAAGTGTTAATGAAAAATTAGCATGGCATGTGAGCGAAATTAAGGGAGATGATCCATGTATAATGAAGAAAATGTGGAATATGATGATTTACTTGTTGATAAGTGGTTGAAAAACATAATTAAATAAGACAACATACCCAAGTGAGATAAATAGTCATCAAGGAAGAAGTATTGAGATATGTTAATCATGATGATTCCTATGCTGATGGCAAGGAACCAAAAATGAAAAAGGTAAAATGATACATAAGAAGTTGTAATATGCATAATCAAAATAGAATTGGTTACCTTTTTGCTAGTGACTCTTGAACAATGCTTCTATGATGTGGGAAGTGCATTTCACTTTGTGTCTTTCCTTTCCAGGGAACAAATTTCAAGTGGACCATTGCCACTTGGTATGTGTGGATTCATTCTAAACATGAGGATGGATATCTTATTATAGAATAAGGTTGTCTGGACTATGGTTCCATGATCATAAAGTTTGTGATGATTTTGATTTTTAGCCTTCCAATAATTAGGAAGACTCCTCTTATATGTCTTGATATTTTTTATGTTGGTAAAAGTAGATGAGATAAGGATGTGAGTTCCTTATAGCGCATGAGGTGGATACCAAGGTAATGAATCCTAGTATCCAAGATGTATCAATAATATGAGAAATATGTGAAGGTTGGAGATGTTTATTAAATGAACATTACAAGTATTCCTCTCTCGTAGAGCGAGAGAGTTGATGATGATCCTATAAATGTTGTTTGGAAGAAAAAATGTGATTCTATAATGTTGTGTATGGTTTAATGATAGCTGGGCAAGACCACTATCAAGAATAGATGGTTGTTGGTAAATACATATGTGATATTGTGTTCCTTTAAGATAAACCTATGATCAAATATTAATGCATACAATTTAGATTGGATGACATAATTCACATGACCATGATGAGTTTAGAATTATGTCCTATAGACTAACCAATGTACAAAAAGAATTTATGAATAGGAGGAACAGAGTGTTCCAGTCATGTCATACAAGTTATATCAAACTTTGAATGATGACATGTAAAAGTATTTCCAATACGGTCAAAAATATGATCAATACTTCTTCAAAACCTTAGGGCTGCCAAAACAACAATTGCTATGAGAACAAGTTGAACAAGAGTGAGATGGGGTTGATTAAATTTCTTGATGGGATCATGATATGTCTTCTAAGTAGGTTTTGTAAATCCTAGTAAGGTGAAGATAGTGTTGTTGTTTCACCCCTAACAAGGTTGACTAGGAATGATGTTTCCTTGTATGGAATGACAACTTCCAGCGTCAACATTTCTTTTGATGCTGAAAAAGAACTGACAAGAGTTCTAGTGTTAGTGTAAAAAAAGGGATGTATACATTGTTTTTTTTATGCTTTAAGGAATGGTATGGGACACAAAGAATGATTGGTAAAAAGCTAGCAAGTATGACTTTTGATTAATGTGTTGATACAATAGATATAATTTTAGTATTATAGCTAGAATTTAAAGTTGAACATTACTATTAGCTTTGTACAGGTGGCACAACAAGTTTCTATGTTCAATATTTGCAAATGTCTTCGTATGTGGGGGTTTTTTGTGCTGACCCAAGATGAGATACGTATGAATGATGTGACATCATCATTATATGAAAGTAATCATGTGAAAGTAATAGGATGAGGTGCAAAGGAAGTACCCATCTTTGTTTACCTTAGATTTTGGGGGCGAAATCCCTGTTAGGGGTTTATAGTTGTAAGGCCCCTAAACTTGCTTAATGAGTTGAATAAGCTTAATTATCATAATTGAATGCTTATAACCCTAATATAACCTTGTGATATGCTTTGTAATCATAATAAATGCTTAAGTTTTAAATTTGGTCCAATTTGGACATTTGTTTGAGCAAGTTATGCAATTTTATGCACATTTTGGACTTTTATGCAATTTACCCAATTGAGAGATTTTCTTTGCAATTTAACACTTGAATTATGTTCCTTGGATATTATATCATCATTCTTGAGTTTTTTTATACATGGGGTGCCTATTTAAACCTTGGTTTGAAGGTGTTTTCTTCAAGGGTATTTTAGGGTTTTCCCCTTCATGGATGAGCTACCTTTAGTAGCTATCAACTAATGAATTATTTGATTGGTTGGGAAATTCGACAAAGGCAAGATAAGAAGGTCTAGACACATGATGGGGGAGATTCTTGTGTGTGTTCTTGTATATTCTTAATAAAATAAGGCCATGAACACTTGGATAGATACTAGAACTTCAACTTTTTCTTTTTCTTTATCTTAAAGTGTCATATACTTATCCCCAAGCACCAAAACGAGCCATTTTATCTCCACCACCTCCCTCCTTCTCCCAACCACGTTCTCCCTCTGTTCATCTGCTAATTTTTCTACCCAAGGAAGAAGAAAGTGGGGATCTTCTTGGAGAAAGGCTCTAAGGTTGAAATTGACTTCATTTTAGGGTTGAAAAAGCTTCCTTCTAGTATCTTGACCTAAAAGTGTAAGAATTCTCTTCTTTCGTCTGTATATTTCTTTTTTATCCTTCCTACTAGCTTTCTCCAGGTCGGAACCTTGCTTTTCCATGGTAGAATTTGCTCTAAAGCTCTAAAATCCTACCTTTCTTGCTCGTTATGCTTAGGGTTTGCTCATGTGATGAAGAAAGGTGCTAGATGGACGAATTCATATCTTATTCTTGGATTTTATAACCTACCTGATTGAGATTTCTTCTGTGTGGGGTTTCATATTCTCATTAGAGGAAAGTTTTATAACTTGCTCCATGTTTATTTCTTACCATAAGCTTTCTAGATCATGTTCTTGCTTGAAAATGATGATCCATGCACTAAAAAGCTATGCTTGACTTGGATTTCAATTTTTATAATGTTCCCTGTTCTGATTTCAGTTATGTATGAACATGTGATCATGTGTATGTTATTACTAAGGTACAATTTGACTTGGATCAGATTGGTTTGGCAACCTATGGTGCTAAGCACCTATCAAACAATGGTCAATTTTACGATTTAAAGCTGATTTCTTCTATAAACCATGACCCGATGATGGTACCATTGCAACAACCCTATGGTTTTGTCTTCATAACAACTGATGGTCGTGATCAAGGGTGTAAACTGATGGTGACAACCTATGTTCACCCATTTAGGTCAGGTTTTGGATCAATTAGATGTTTAATGGTCAACCATTAAGTACCCTACTGATGTTATCAACCAATGTTGACATCAGTTTAATATTTGATGTTGATTAATGAATATAGTGTTGATCTAACAACCTATAGTGATTTAATGATCACTAATTATGGTGTGTCAGATTTCTACAATCTATGGTGAGTTAATCATATAGTTTTAGCATTAATTCAGCCTTAGACCAATGGTTTCTTGGGTCACTTGATGCAATGGTCAGACCTATATTGTAATTGATGGTTTTAATATATGAACTTGACCCAATGGTCGAGATCTACTATTTATCCCCCATTAAGGTGAAATGATGGCTAATGTAATATTTTAGTCCTAATAATTTGATTTATATGGTTTCCTTTATATGATCAACTTAGGAGCTTACTTGTTGACAATGGGTGGCTTGTTTTAAATGAACAGTCGATTGTGGGTTTTAACCTACTCTCAATGGAAATTTTTGTGTTGTTAATAAAGGGATGTCTAGAGTTAGATGGTGACTCTTTTTAGAGAACAAATCAAGGACTTCATAGGTGGTTTATCTAAGGTGTTTACTTATGTAAACAACCAAAGGTCTTACCTTTTAAACATCCAATGGTTCTGGGTGACATTGTGGTATGGTGATATTGATTGCATGATGATGGAACAAACGGAGGGTTACCTTTAATAAGGCAGTCTTACCTATTCATTCATATTAATAGAACGGATTATAATCACATTGTGTTTATATGTTACCCTAATGAGGTATATCTTGTTATACCTAGCTTTAATATAACTAAATGATGGTAATCATGTATGAATAGTCCTTGAATGACTAATACAATCATGGAGTACTCTATTATTGTTGAAACCCTAGTATTCTATAACTTGATGGTTACACCTTGATTTATGTGTGGGCTCATACTTGAGAATAGTATGGAATGTGATGGTGATGCTTCACCTTATGCATCCATGATCCAATGGGGATGTCGTGAGTTAGGGTTTGGGTATAAGTGATGATTAGTAACATTGATATAATTTATCATGTTGAACCTAACTCTAATGCAATTAGGTAAAGATGAGTATTCACGTTTAACATTCTTATATGATGGAATGATGGTAGAATAACCTCCTTACTATTATCATAACCTAGATATGTTAATTGGTGGTTATTATAGCCACATGGTTGATATTTTCTTATGCTAAACATGTGCATAATGAATATGATGAGAGTTAATCATATCTAGATTCCTTGCATGTTGATGTAATAAAGGAATGTTCTTAATGTTAATATAACCCTGCTATGATTGTAATGCAATATTGTGTTGATCTGGTGTATTATATGTAAGTAATGTTGTTGAGCCTTATTATAAGGCATGAAAAGATAATGATGATCTTGCAGGGAATAATAATATAATGGTCTTAATGACCTTTGGGCATGATTGATCCCTGAATGAGGTGTAATCCTCGTGTTGATAAGGGTTGATTCCATGTGATATTTTGAAAAGGATTTATATATTGTGATAGTATGATGGTCTTAATGACCTTTGGGCATGGTTGAGCCCTGAATGAGGTGTATTCCTCTTCTGTTGATAAGGGTTGATACCCTGTGATATTGTGAAAAGGATTTAATGACTAGTGTAGTCTCGTGAATATCAAGTGAATAGTACCATGTTATGATGAGATGAGAAATTATGTTTCATATGTTTTATATCTTTTCAAGTTTTGATATTTATATGCTTGCTAGAAGTGAATTAGGGTTTATATGTCCACTTGTTTGATGCAACCTCAATTCACCCAATTGGCAAAACTAATCAAGTGCAACTCTAATCATGTAGTGCCTTGTGCCGTAGAGCCATCTTCAGTGTCAGAACTTGCTGGATGGTGAAACGAGTATTCCTAAGGGAAACTTGGAGCGCATACTATTGACTATGTGGGGGTGGCAGGTTGAGGATATATCCTTGTCATCCACAATGCAGATTGTGGAGGTTGGCTATGGTCATGCCTCATACATCTGATGTGATTGAGAACGACTGCGGTCGTGTCTCAGTGATTATAACATGATGTGATTAGAGGACAACTGCGGTTGTACCTCAGTAATTGGGTTTGAATACCCTGGTTTCTAGTGTCATGACCTGTACTATGACACACCGTTCAAACCAAACGTCATTAAAAAATATAACAAGATTAACTAAAGTGTAACCATTCATTAACAGTGGAACTACTAAAAATCACTAAAAATTAAAACCATTTACAAGGAGATCCATTCTCAGGAAAATTCTTTAAACAAGAACCATAGTATTATATTTGCATACTGGTCCACATTGTACATTCCATGTACCATCTCTTCTCGAGGAACATATATACATCATTGCTTTACTAAAAAGCACAAGTAACAAAATCCTCGAGGTAATCAAACCAAAATCTCAGATCAATAATACAAACACTATCTACTGACTCCTAGGACCTGAGAGTACAAAGATGACACATAGGACTCTATTTACGTGTGTACAAAGCCCGACAGCCAGTATCCCCACCTGGGATATCACTGTTGTCCCTATTGTTGTTGCTGCTGCTCTTCCCCTGCTACAGAGATTCTACCTCTTTGTCTGCATCTACCTAAAAATGTTGGATCCCACACGGGTGAGACAATTTGTTAATTGCCCCAATCAGAGATATAACTCTCCGCCGAAAACATTATTATTGTAGTTTAATAGAAATAAACTGAATAGTGGAATCATATATGTCAATAGCAGATAAACCAATATCTATGCAGCTTAGAGAAACATTCCTAGTCAAGTATTTCAGCTATAACTTGATAAGGAAACATGTGTCTTATTCAATGCAGAATTAAAGAACATAAACAACATTTATGTATCAAGGACATTCTAAGCAGGATAACATCAACCAGTGGTTCCCGTATTTCAATCTTATGCAAATACGTTACACGGATGATTACGTTTTACAAACATACTTAAGCTCTGAGGAGATGAGGTATACCACTCATACTCCAACCGACCATTGCGAAGTCAAAATCGGTACCATAAAAAGTCAATGGAAGAGCCAACTTCCATGACTTCCCACATCTCGGTCAGTGTGAGATCACATGCAGGACGTCTTGTGTCTCTGCTACATAGCTTGCTAGGGTATAGTGGCATCTTTGCTATAGAGTTACAGTGGCGGATGTACTCTCTTCACAATCTAGAGATTTCATGTTTACCTCTATCGATTCGGCATTAACATCATCGGGATATTAGTGATACATCCATCCTGGAACATATAATGAAGGATTGATAGGTTTAATGTTTACCTTCCATCAATTCCCTCATTAGGACATACAGATATTTTCACCCATTGACCCCCACATATTCAAAAATATGCGAACTCCAGGAGATCCCATAGGAAAACTTGTTTCACCATCACCAACTACTGACGATGATGGATCTATGGTCAGAGCACTACATGAATAGCTTTCACTTGATTAATTACGTACATTATCATATTCTTTTAGCATCAGTCAAGTTTTCAAACATAACTTATTAGGACAAATGCTATAAAGAAACATGTACTGTTTTCATCAATTACTTCTCAGTTTTTAAAAGACATTGGAATCTCAGTCCCTCATTTCAAACTCAATGCCATAAACATATGGTTCTGGGTATTCAAACCCTTAGCTCATCACTGAGCATTGTTACCACTCTTTCAGGTAACTATCACCTTCAGGTCATCTGACCAAGGTAAATAGGATACTTGTTACACAAGCATCTCTTATGACACTTGAGACCCATTAATTCTCTTATTACCTCTTACTAGGCAACAAGGCATATTATGGAACATAAGGCCCAATAACGAAATAAATAAAACATCATAGCTCATACTTGGATATGTTCATCATCTCATGATACCTGCATGGTTAGCATTCATGATAACAGATATATCAATCATATTTCAGTTCCATGCTATTCCAAGGTAACACCACTATTCCCCTACTAGGGTTAGGGTTTCCCATTTCATTTCAATCAGGGTTACACATCCCATTTGTTCAATTAGGACCAATGATTCATCATTTCATTATCCAAGATTAGGGTTTCATGCTATATAGTATAACCCATAATTAGGGTTTCACACACCCTCACTCTATTTAGAAATTAGAGTTTACTATTCACATCACATCTCCCCAGATTAGGGTTTATATTCAATAAACCACCATTAGGGTTTACTATTCATCCCAATTAGGGTTTTAACATTAAAATACCCTGAATTAGGGTTACTCATGTCATTACCTTAAATTCATATCACATTATCCTCCTAGATTAGGGTTTCACTCAGAATTTCCCTAAATTAGGGTTTGAGTTCATCAATTAACTCAATTAGGATTTCATGATCTCTTTATCAAGGATCATACCCTAAATTGTATATCACACTCATTTTGAATGTGTTAGGCTTGATTGCTACATGATGATCTTACATGTATGAATCTCTCTCTCATCCTCTTCTAGGATGTCCACTACTCAATTCTTGAATAGATTGAGCCTATTCTTTATTAAAATACATGCATTTAGGGTTAACATGATGTATTGAATTATTGCATCATTATGCATCTATGATTAATCCCACTAAGGGTATCAACCATCTAAATACATTAGGCGTCCAAAAGATTTGATCAATTGAACCTCAATTACATGAGGTACCCAAATGAATTGACCAATTGAATCTTCAATTATATTAGATATCCAAATGGATTAACTATGTTGAACCTCAAATGGTTTTGATTACTTAGACCCTAAACAGTCTTGGTGTCTCAGAATTCAAACGGTTTGAAACCGTTTGGGCACATTTCCCTTGAAACCGTTTAAGCAAGAATGTTATTGAAATCGAATGAACTTGGGTCTCCAAACGGTTTGAGACCGTTTGGACCCAAACGGTCTTAAGACCGTTTGGTCCAAACCCTCTCAAAACCGAATGGACCAAAAAGGTCTTTCAACCCTTAACCAATTCAAGGTTTCAATCAATGAACCGCCTATCAATTGAATCCTTGACTTATTCATCAATTGAAATATTGAATCCTCCTTCAATTGGACCATCAATTAGGGTTTTGAACTGATGTGATGATTTTGAGTCGCATTTATTGACTTGTTTGATATGTGTTTTATGCATTTATTAGTCATTTTCATGGTTAATGTTGCATAATTCATCTACTTTGGTCTATGCTACTTCTTTATGTCAAATTTCCCTTATTTCAACATTTTGAGTATAATTTATCAAAAGAATACGTTTTGTGTGGACTTATGTGGTTTTTTGTGTTAATTTCAGGAAAAACAAGTATCTGCTGCTGTCGATACCATCGACAGTGGTCGATACCATCGACCAGACCACAGGTTGCCAGCCGCAAGGACCAAAAGAAAGTCGATACTATCGACAGGGATGTCGATGGTATCGAGATACCATCAGGTTGTTGGCGAGAAGTGAGTCGATACTATCAACCCATATGTCTATACTATCGACTAGTGGAGCTACAGCGACGCAAAAGGACAAAACCGACGCCTAAGAGTGTTGATACCATCGACCCTCGTCGATGGTATCGAGATGACATCAGGCGCAGAGACAAAAGAAAAGAAGAACAGCCGATATCGCGCTAGGTCGATACCATCGACCCGCGTCGATGGTATCGACACCGTCAGATATGAGTTTGTTTCATATTGATCTTAATTGGACGGATGTGATTAATTGGCGACCTAATTCGGGAAATATACCTAATTACGGTGCCCAAGAGGGAATCATCACGTCATTAGCCGCTGCACACATCCCAAGAAGAGTTGGAGAGAAGAACGGAGCCCAGAAGCACGCCCCAGCCGATCCGGATGCTGAAGAAGACGATTTCCACCACCGAGGGGCGGGAGAATGCGTATTCCACGCCAAGGATCGCTTGGATCTTCTCCGTTCAGGGGGTTCACCACTCAATCACATTTTTCTCCATGTTTTCCTTTTTCTACTCCACGTTTTGCTTTGAGATGAACATGCGGGGCTAATCCCCTTTGTCTTTGGGACCGGGAGTAGCCCGGGAATTCATTGTATGACAATTTTATCATAGTAATTCATATCTTATCTCTTAAATCCATGGTATAATTTCGTTTTCTCCAATATATTATTATGCTTGATCACCATAATAATAATCTAATACCCTTAATTGCTTTGAAAGAAGAATTAATGGTTGAAAAGAGACGAAATTTACATTAATCAACAAATCCCTTGAACAAGGTGGTGTATGGTTAATGGTGGAACCAAGAGATCATTTTTAATGCACCTAGTTTAGGGTATAGGTTACTACGACGGTGGAACCGACCTAGACATAGGTAGTGAATTGCATCACGACAGTGGGCAATTCTAATTTCAGGCCACTATCCGGATAGAGAGATAAAATTGAGTAATGCATAGAATTTAATATAATGAAAACCCGCAGTGAAACCACAATCCTAAAGATCTCCTTTTGAATTGATTAAACCAAACATTTAATTGATTGCTTTGTTTTGTTTCATTTTTTATTTTCTTTTAATTTTAACAACAACTCTCAACTATTTAATCGGCTTAGCTGATCGCGAGTAGTTAGTAGGAGTCTCCGACAATTTCACGTATCCCTGAGTTCGACTCGGGCTTCACAAAGGCCTATATTACTTCGACGCGTTCACTTGCGTTTCTGCGCACGGTAAATTTGCGTCAAGTTTTTGGCGCCGTTGCGGGGGATACGGCAAATTGTCGGCACTACGAGTGCTGCAAGCGGCCACTCTAGGCCACATTTTTTTTATTTTTTTTATCATTCCAAAAATTCATAATCTATTTTCTAAATATTAGGAATCATCAAGCACTGTACTGAAATTAAATTTCTCTATTTGCAGGTATTGTGCATGGTGCAGACGCGTAGTACTGATTACACGCGGCACGCACCTGAGGTTCCACTGACGGGACCTGACGACGAGGAAGGCCACAATCAAGACCATTTAGAAGAAACAGATTCAGAATCTAAACAAGAAGAGATGGACGAGCCACAGACAATATGGGAGAAGATCAAGGCTTCTTCCTCATCCGCGTCCAAGGGGCCAATCAAGAAGCAAGCGGTTAATATTCCGACATACAAGATTGATCCGACTTTAATCAACTTGGTGAAGTCGAATGCTTTTCATGGGATCAAGAATGAAGATCTCGTTGTGCATATAAGTCAATTTGTGGAGAATTGTGATATGATAAAAATCGACAGATTTCCACAAGATGTGCTCTACTTGAAGCTTTTCCTGAGTTCTCTAGCGGGAAACGCACGAGAATGGCTACACAACTTGGACGATGAATATGTGGAGTCTTGGGACCACATGGTGGAGGTTTTCTTTGAACGGTTCTTCCTGCCCGAGAAGACCAATGACATGATCAGGAAGATCCACAACTTCACCCAACAAGCAAGAGAGACCTACTCTGAGACCTGGGAAAGGTTTTAGATTATGCTCAGGCGGTGCCCGCATCACGGGCTTGATAAGGAGACACATGTCAAGATCTTCTATTTTTCTCTCTCCGAGCATGATAGAAGCAACCTCGATTCAGCCGGCTCAGGATTCTTCTTGAATAACACGGACATCAGGTGTTGGGAAATCCTAAAGAACATGGCCAAGAAACAATCGTGGGGCGAAAGAGGCGTCGTGGAGCAAGTTCGAGTGGCATGTGAATATAAAGCAATCAAGGAGCTGAATGAGAAGATGGATCTTCTCGCGAAGAAACTGCTTGCAAAGGAGGATACTGAGTCTGAGGATGAGGCTCAAGTTCAATTCATGAGGCAGCAGCAAGGCTACAGAAATAATGACTATTCATGGAGGAAAGATAAAAGTTCTCTTGGAAGGATCCAAATAACTTCTTGCAGGATCCAGATGCTAAAACCCAACCAGTAGCGGAGGATAAGAGCACAGAGCTTATCAATCAAGTGATAAAGCAAAATCAAGAACTCATGACTACTTTCGGTCAGCAAATAAAGCAACAAGGGGAGTTTATGAACCAATTTGGGCAGACACTGCAGAGTCACGGGGCTCAAATGAGGACAATAGAGACATCCATGGCACAAATGGCGGCAGAGATAGCTAATTTGAAGAAGCTAGCGCACCCAGGTTTTCCGGGTAATACTAATGTTCCAGGAGGAAACCAGCAGGCGAAAGCCATCTTGCTAAGAAGTGGCAAGAAACTATTAAATCCCAGAGCCGATGAACCAAGCAAACCCCAAGCAGAAATTGAAGGTGAGGCCACCGAGGAGCTGCCCATACCGGTCATAGAACCAGTCACTGACATAGCGGTGGATGCTACTGAAGATCCTATTTCAGAGGAGGAGGAGCCTCAGAAAAGGACACCCTATGTGCCACCACTTCAAAGAGCACAGGCTGTCCCGATCCCTTATCCGAACAATGCTAAGGCAAGGAAGGTGGACGCCTAATTTAAAAAGTTTTCAGACAGTTTCAGAAAGGTTTCAGTCAACATCCCTCTATTGGAAGCTATTGAGAAAATCCCTTCTTACGGGAAATTTCTGAAAGACATCATCACCAAGAAGAGAAAAATCCCAGACACAGAGGTGATTGTGCTAAAGGAGCAGGTGAGTGCCTTCATCATGGGCACATTGCCACCAAAGAGGCAAGATCCAGGTTGTTTCAACATTTCATGTTACATCGGGAAAGTTAAATTTGGTGAAGCATTATGTGACTCAGGGGCGAGCATTAATTTGATGCCCCTTTCTACATTCAAGAAGCTAGGATTAAAAGAGTCACAGCCAAGCAACATGACAATCCAATTGGCGGACAATTCAGTGGTAAAGCCATATGGGATTTGTGAAGATGTGCTAGTGAAAGTGGATCGATTCGTATTTCCAGCAGATTTTGTCGTCATGGAGATGCAGGATGAACAAGGTAATGAGCTGCTACTCAGACGACCTTTCCAAGCTACAGCCGACATGATACTTGAGATGGGGAGAGGTCGGTTGACCTTAGGAATAGCCGATGACTGATTTGAGATGGTCATGCCTTCCAGCGCCACTTTACCTAAATCCAAGGAGCAATGCCACATGTTAAAACATTTTGATAACAATATCTCACTTTGTCTAGGGAAGCCATTTTTAGATATGGCCCATGTAATGACCAAGGTGGAAAAAGGGACTTTGGCTGTGGACATCATGGAGCAGACCAAAGTGGTATCCCTTTGCAAGGATGTAGGGTTCCCGAACGATGAGGATGAGGACATTCCTCCCTCTATGGAAGATGATGTTATAGCAAATTCAGTTTTTGATGCATATCTGGAATTACCACTCGAGGCCTGTTTAGTCAATATCACTCATGATTGGATGAGAAGCAAATCACTCAAGGAGTGCGCCAAGATGCTTCAGATGTTGCCATGCTTCTATGCGAGGTATTATGAAGATTTGGGCGAACTTCCACCACCACTTCAATCATCTTTAATCAGCCCGCCAGAATTGGAATTGAAGCCGCTGCCACCGCACCTCAAGTACGCCTTTCTAGCTGAGGAAGACAAGTTGCCTGTGATTATTTCTGCTTATCTAAGTGCGGAAGAGGAGGACCAATTGTTGATAGTCCTGAAGAACCACCGGGGAGCTTTTGGGTGGTCTGTTGCAGATATCAAGGGGATTTCCCCTACTTTGTGTCAGCATAAGATTTGGATCGAGGAGGGAGCCAAGCCGGTGATTCAACCGCAACGTCGACTGAATCCGAGCATGATGGAGGTTGTGAAGAAGGAGGTGATTAAGCTTCTTTCCGCAGGTATCATCTATGCAATTTCAGACTCGACATGGGTGAGTCCCACGCAGCCAGTCCCTAAAAAGGGGGGAATAACTATTACTCATAACCTTTTAAATGAACCTGTCACCACCCGCTTGGTAATTGGGTGGCGAGTTTGTATAGATTACCGACGACTGAATGCCTCTACGCTAAAGGAACACTTTCCTCTTCCATTTATTGATCAAATTCTAGAGCGATTAGCCGGCCGATCACACTTTTGTTTTCTGGATGGGTATTCGGGGTACAATCAGATTTCGATTGATCCTAAGGATCAAGAGAAGTCCACCTTCACTTGTCCTATGGAACATTCACGTATCGCCGCATGCCCTTTGGATTATGCAATGCACCGACGACCTTTCAGTTTTGTATGCTCGCTATTTTTTTTGATATGGTAGAACGTTGTCTAGAGGTCTTTATGGATGATTTCTCGGTTTATGGTGCATCTTTTGATGAATGCCTTTATAATCTGGATAAGGTGGGACAACGATGCGATGACACACATTTGGTCCTCAACTGGGAGAAATGTCATATGATGGTGAGTGAAGGGATAGTGCTAGGACATAAAGTGTCTAGCAGAGGTTTGGAGGTAGATCCGGTAAAAATTGAAGTAATTTCTAAATTGCCCCCACCAAATTCGGTAAAAGGGGTAAGAATTTTCTTAGGTCACGTCGGATTCTATCGTCGTTTTATAAAAGATTTTTCCAAAATCGCCCAACCTTTATCCGAGCTGCTAGAAAAGGATGTTGTTTTTTATTTCAATGACAAATGTTTACACGCGTTCAACGTGCTGAAGAAGAAATTGATTTCCACACTGGTAGTTCAAACACCGGATTGGACTAAGCCATTTGAACTCATGTGTGATGCATCTGATTTTGCTTTAGGAGCTGTGTTGGGACAGCGGGTGGATAATAAACCCGCCGTGATTTTTTATGCCTCCAAGACTTTGAATGACGCCCAACTAAATTACATGACTACTGAAAAAGAATTGCTTGTCGTTATTTTTGCTTTTGAAAAATTTCGGCAATATCTAGTTGGATCGAAAGTTGTAGTTTGGAATGACCACGCCGTTATTAAATATTTGATGGTGAAAAAAGATGCCAAACCTAGATTGATTAGGTGGATCTTGCTCTTACAAGAATTTGATATCGAAATCAAAGACAATGCGGGGATTGAAAATGTTGTAGCGGATCATTTGTCTAGGTTAGAGAGGGTAGATGAAAAAGATTTACACATACCCATTACCGAGACATTCCCAGATGAACAAAATTTGAAAGTGAATTCTAAGGATCCGTGGTTTTCATATATCGTGAATTATCTTGCTTGTAGGATCATCCCGGATGATTGGACGTATCAAGAGAAGAAGAAAATTTTCCATTCTCTACGATATTATTTTTGGGATGACCCTATTCTCTTGAAGTAATGCAGGGATGGTGTCCTACGCAGGTGTGTACCTGAGGTGGAATACGAGAGTGTTCTTCGTCATTTCCACACACTACCGACGGGCGGACACCATGCAAGCTCTCGTACGGCAGCCAAAGTACTGGAAAGTGGCCTATATTGGCCTACTTTGTTTAGGGACGCTTACGAGTTCGTGAGACAATGTGATTCCTGCCAAAGGGCGGGTAACATTTCAAAGAGACAAGAGATGCCCTTAAATGTTTTCCAAGAGGTTGAGGTATTTGATTTATGGGGTATAGATTTCATGGGACCCTTTGCGTCCTCAAATTCAAATTTGTATATCCTTTTAGTTGTTGACTATGTGTCGAAGTGGGTAGAAGCAATACCCACGAGGACTAATGATTCTACTGTAGTGTGCAGGTTCGTTAAGGAAAGTATCTTCTGCAGGTTTGGGGTGCCCCGAATGATCATTAGTGATGGGGGTACGCACTTCCGGAATCAAAAGTTCTCGTCACTATTGAGGAAATACGGGGTCAAACATAACATTGGTACCCCGTATCACCCACAAACTCAAGGACAAGTGGAGGTCTCCAATCACGAAATTAAGAAGATCCTGGAGTGTATTGTGGCTTCCACGAGGAAGAATTGGAGTGCCTTACTACCGGATGTGTTGTGGGCGTACAGGACGGCATACAAGACACCTATAGGCACCACGCCTTTTAGGTTGGCGTACGGACGGGCATGTCACTTACTGGTGGAGTTAGAGCACAAGGCACATTGGGCGCTAAGAAAGCTCAACTTGAGTTATGATGAAGCGGGGAAGAAGAGATTACTTGAATTAAATGAACTAGACGAGTTGCGAATGACTGCATATGAGAACTCTCGGATATACAAGGAGCGCACTAAGTTGATCCACGATCGCCACATTTAGATGTGCACCTTTAAGGAAGGAGATCGTGTGCTTTTGTTCAATTCAAGGCTGAAGTTGCACCCCGGGAAGTTAAAATCCCGATGGAGTGGACCATTTACGATGGAAGAGGTCAGACCACATGGCACAATCATGGTGCGCGATGACGAGACTACATTTTTGGTGAATGGCCAGAGGTTGAAGTTATATTTTGGTGAAGATTACACGAGGAAGGTGAATGAGGTCAAACTCATTTCACTTTCGGATGCATGACAAGCTTCAAGTCGTCTAGCCTAAGACATTAAATAAGGGCGCTTGTTGGGAGGCAACCCAACCATTGGTACTTTAGTTTAGTTCCTTTACATTTGTAGTTTGATTTGTTTTAACTTAGTTTGTAGTGTAAAAAAGATACCATGATCGTTTGCTACATGTGCAGGGCTGAGGCAGAGTCGATACCATCGACCCTCGCGTCGATGGTATCGACCATGGTACAGGTTGGGGACTGTAGAAATCGCACTGCATCGATACTATTGACGGCCTCGTCGATGGTATCGACATACCTACAGGCAGATCGCAAGTGGAGGTCGATGGTATCGACATGGGTGTCGATACTATCGAGATCTATGGAGATTTTCAGAACGAATCGTCTCAGTAATGTCGATACCATCGACGGGCCTGTCGATGGTATCAACACATTCAGACATAGAAGGCGGCGGCCGGGCCTCCCAAGGGTTTGCCCTAATCAGAGAGTCGATACTATCGACTCGCGTCGATAGTATTGATGCGCCACGTCAACGATCCGCGAGGAAAGATCTACGGCGATCGCAACAATCAGGAGTTTGATCCAGGGGACGAGTCGATACCATCGAATTTCGTCGATAGTATCGACGCATCAGCAATCCGGGCCTCGCAGATCCAGCCATCGACGACCGTCGATACTCGCGGCCATACGAATTGTGCTACCCAGGTCGATACCAGCAACTTGCATCGATGGTATCGACGGGCATACAGTAGCGTCGGCCATGGCTATATATGAGGAGGATTTGCGTCAGATGACATCACAACTCCAGAGCAATCCTCCTCCACTTGTGTTGAGCGTATTCCAGAGCTGTCCGAGCCCGACGACAAGCAACACAGAGCAAGTTCTTCATCGAGCGGAGATTTCCTTCTCCGATCTTCACCGAACTCTCTCTCTATTCCTCTTTCTGTCAACAACATGGTGCATGTCGCTGGTTCTTCTTCTTCACGCGCCAGCCCGATGGATATCCCGGAGTTTGTGCCGCCACCGACTACATCCATCTCATGCCCGCGGCTTATTCATCCATCCGCGGAGGTCAAGAAGATCTACGAGGAGATCTTGAAGAGAAAGATCGAGTCGACCCGTTATGTTGAACGGGAAACAATCCGCAACTTGGGGTTCGACGCCAACCTCGACTACGTTCTGAAGGGGCAGGCGCATCACACGAGCAGAAGGCCTGACGAGCTGGAGTACCATGCAGATGGCCAGCCGTTCTTTGGCGAGTGGCCTACGTACAAGGAGCTAGTGGCTGAGTTTATGGCGTAGTTGGACGTCTGTGTTGTACCCAACGACGTCATAGCCACCGACCGCGAGTGGATCAAGGGTCGGGTGTCTTTCCAGCTGTACAACAACGACTACACCCTTACACTCCAGTAGTTCAATGAGATCTTCAACTGGAATCACTCGTAGTCTGATTACCGGCGGCCGGACAACCGCACCGACTACGATGCAATCTTCGCCGAGCTTGTGACGGTGCTGTCGGGCAAGTCGGTTAGCTACCATAATGCTGCGGTAGCTAATTTCAAGCACCCCTTCGTCTGGATTCTCCACCGGATGTTGAGCTCTATGTTGTTTGCTTGTGCTGATTGGCCCTCAACAAGTTTCAGGAGACAGATCTCTTTTTCTTGTATAAACTCCTGAAGTGCCAAGAATGCAACTGGGGAGCCTTCTTTTTACAGTGGGTTTTGGCAGTGAAGAGGAGTACACGGAAAGCCCCAATTCATTTTGGCGGGCTTATCACCAAGCTGGCGCACTACCTCGGGCTGAATTTCTCTACTTTGACCCCGCTCTCCACCAGGAGAAAGGTGAACTTGCAACATCTGCACCGCTCCAACCTCATCCTTCTTCGAGATGGCTTGGCGTATGCACACTGCCACGTCAACCATGCTTACTAAGAATGCTCGCTTCCCGATCGGATCTTCAACATCGAAGGGGCGCAACACTTCTGATGGCCTATCATAGCCATTGCTGACTCCGATGAAGACGGCGGTAATGACGACGACGACAATGACGATGAGCCTGAAGAGGAAGAGGAGGCCTATACTCCTCTTTGGGCACGAGTGGCACCACGGAAGCGTCCTCGCATGCATCCAGGTGCATCTTCATCATCGCAGCCTCCACCACCACCACCGCCCTCGCAGCCAAGCGAGGATGCCTACTCGATGCAGGGCATGTATGCTATGCTGAAAGATATACAACAGACGCAGTAGCATCACACGACGATGTACACTAGTGTTCAAGAGATGACACACCGGCTACTGGACAATCAACGGGAAATCTTCGAGAATGAGCGTCTTCTCCTCGACAACCAACAACAGATTCATGACCGATTGCATAGGATGGAGATGCAACAACAGCCCTTTTACGATCACTATTGGAGCCAAAACTACATTGGAGGCTATCCACAACCTCCACCTAGGGCCCAGTTTGATCCGAGCTTCCAAGGGGAGTATCCGTCTGGGGACCCTACGGCTCCACAGTACCAGCCTCCACCTGAAGAGTAAATCAGTATCTCTGTTCCAACCATTAAGATTGTTTTTTACTATGAGGTCATAGTCAAATTCAAGCTTGGGGGGGTGTTGGGACAACTCTATCTTTTCTTTTCTCTGTTTTTAGTTTTATTGCTTTTGTTTCTTGTCATTTGTTTCGTGAAATCTTAGTTTGTTTGTAGGATCCACATTCTATCTAGTGTAATCGTGGATGTCTTAAAATTTTGTGTCATCTCAGTTGCATGTACATGGGAATTAAGGGAAACTTAAAAATTTGAAAATGATTGGTTTTGTCAACTTTAAAATAGAAAATCACAACTGTACATTCCTAATGATTCATGAAAGTGGACGGAATTAGTTGTTTGAGCCTAAACTGAACAAATGATATTGAGACTCTAATTTGAAGTAAGAGAGAAAAACCTCTTAACTACTACACAGGTCAGTAAGGAGGGACACATAATACTTTTCAAAGGTTCAGTCAACTAGTCTTGTGATCTTTCCACCTCATTGCTTTTCATAATCCACCGTAAGATTTGGAAGTAAAGTACGGTTTTAACCTTTTTGATTGCATGTCATGTAGATAGGACTTGCATTGCAACCAGTTTCATATGTTTTGCATATAAATGCAATAAAATAGAATAGGTTTACATGCACATCACCTTTAGGTGCATGTCATTTAGTTGCATTCATAACTTTTATGCATAGAGTATATCATGTACCTCATTTTTTCTTTAATGGTGAATTAAATTGTTCCATACCTTCTAAAGAGTGCAAATATCAAGTTATGTAGAAAAAATAAGCCCAATAAAGCATTCATTGTCAATTATGGATATAAGGGCCTAGAGAAAAAAATATGAAATTGAAAATAAAGTCATTTAGAAGCAACTAGAATAAGAAGGAGAAAGGAACATAATCTCACCTGCATTTTAAGATGAGTAAGTACATGACATAGCTCAATTAGATATCCATCTCGTTTTGAGACGGGATGTTAGTGCATGCATCATTCCACCCAATCTTAGGCATTAGGGCATTTTTCATGTGCATTTGCATCATTTAGGGCATTTTTGTTTTATGCATGTTGAAATCGTATAATACTTCTACTTCTTCCATGAGCCACCCATTCCATCCACCCGTTGCTCGAATTGGTAGGCCACCGTGAACTTCTCCTCACTTGTGAATATCAGGAGAACTGCTTCCATGTAGATGGTAGTTAGGGCGAGCAATGTAGTATAGGAGATCACAAGATGCACTAAGTCTGGACCGGTGAATTCTATTATGTTAACTGCCTTATGTGATAGTGTTCATCAGTTTTGAGGTTGATATCTTTTATGAATGATTACTGTCGCCTTTAGGGTAATTATCATTCTATGGTTAGCGAGGGCCGATATGCGAATGTCCGATGGGAGTCATATGGGATGTTTGTTGTGATGCTTTGTTCTTTAGTTGACTCTGGAAATTCTATTCTAAGGTTTAGTTTCTCAAGGGCGAGCAATGTTCAAGCTTAGGGGAGTTTGATGTGATGATTTTGAGTCGCATTTATTGACTTGTTTGATATGTGTTTTATGCGTTTATTAGTCATTTTCATAGTTAATGTTGCATAGTTCATCTACTTTTGTCTATGCTACTTCTTTATGTCAAATTTCCCTTATTTTAGCATTTTGAGTATAATTTATCAAAAGAATACGTTTTGTGTGGACTTATGTGGTTTCGTGTGTTAATTTCAGGAAAAACAAGTATCTGTTGTTGTCGATACCATCGACCAGACCACAGGTTGCCAGCCGCAAGGACCAGAAGAAAGTCAATACTATCGACAGGGATGTCGATGGTATCAAGATACCATCAGGTTGCTGGCGAGAAGTGATTCGATACTATCGACCCATATGTCGATACTATCGACTAGTGGAGCTACAGCGATGCAAAAGGAAAAAACCGACACCTAAGAGTGTCAATACCATCGACCCTCGTCGATGGTATCGAGATGACATCAGGCGTAGAGACAAAAGAAAAGAAGAACAGCCAATATCACGCTAGGTCGATACCATCGACCGTCAGATATGAGTTTGTTTCAGATTGATCTTAATCGTATGGTTGTGATTAATTGGCGACCTAATTCGGGAAATATACCTAATGATGGCGCCCAAGAGGGAATCATCACATCATTAGCCGCTGCACACATCCCGAGAAGAGGTGGAGAGAAGAATGGAGCCCAGACACGCCCCAGCCGATCCGGATGCTGAAGAAGATGATTTCCACCACCGAGAGGCGGGAGAACGCGTATTCCACGCCAAGGATCGCTTGGATCTTCTCCGTTCAGGGGGTTCACCACTCAATCACGTTTTTCTCCATGTTTTCCTTTTTCTACTCCATGTTTTGCTTTGAGATGAACATGCGGGGCTAATCCCCTTTGTCTTTGGGACCAGGAGTAGCCCGGGAATTCATTGTATGACAATTTTATCATAGTAATTCATATCTTATCTCTTAAATCCGTGGTATAATTTCGTTTTCTCCAATATATTGTTATGCTTGATCACCATAATAATAATCTAATACCCTTAATTGCTTTGAAATAAGAATTAATGGTTGAAAAGAGACGGAATTTACATTAATCGACAAATCCCTTGAACAAGGTGGTGTAAGGTTAATGGTGGATACCGAGAGATCGTTTTTAATGCACCTAGTTTAGGGTATAAGTTACTACGACGGTGGAACTGACCTAGACATAGGTAGTGAATTACACCACGACAGTGGGCAATTCTGATTTCAGGCCACTACCCGGATAGAGAGATAAAATTGAGTGAATGCATAAAATTTAATATAATGAAAACCCGCGGTGAAACCACAATCCTAAAGATATCTTTTTGAATTGATTAAACCAAACATTTAATTGATTGCTTTGTTTTGTTTCATTTTTTATTTTCTTTTAATTTTAACAACAACTCCCAACTATTTAATCGGCTTAGCTGATCGCGAGTAGTTAGTAGGAGTCTCCGACAATTTCATGTATCCCTGAGTTTGACTCGGGCCTCACAAAGGCCTATATTACTTCGACGCGTTCACTTGCATTTTTGCGCATGGTAAATTTGCGTCATGAACCCAATTGATCTAGGATCTATAATCAAGAAACCATCAATTAGGGTTTTGAATTCGAGGAACCATCAATGGTTAACATTGTGGAACTAATTCAATTGAAATCAATGAATCATCGTCAAATTATGATATAACCTGACCTCAAATGGTCTTGAGGTCGTTTGGATGACCTCCAAACGGTCTTGAGGTTGTTTTGCCTCATCTTTCATTAAAATGTGTGAAATCCAATTAGGGTTTAGATCATTGGATTGATCATCAAATTAGCTATTGATTGCATTTCAATTTGATATCTGTAAATCTTCAATTACTCAACTATACTCAACCCTAGACCTTCAAACGGTCTTGGTTGACCTCCAAACGGTCTTGAGACCGTTTGGGGTGACCTCCAAACGGTCTTGAGACCGTTTGGGCTAATCAACCCAAAACATTAAATTAAACAATTGCAATTTCAGCACTTAACCGATTAGGGTTTCTAATTGGAGGTCTGTCCATATGTTGAATTAATCAATTGGATCCATTAGATCATCATCCAACATGTACTAGGGTCCTGACCTCAAACGGTCAACCCATACAAACGGTCAACCATTCTAAACAGTTTGGGATCCAAACCTCCAAACGGTTTGCAAACCGTTTGGTCTCCAAACGGTTTGGTGAAACCGTTTGGACCAAGGTCTTAAAACCATTTACAATACAAACTTGTTGGAATGAGAGCCTAAGATGATGTTATCATCATCAAGCCTTAGTCCATCGAAAACTAATGCCATTATCATGGTAATCGCATCAACTAATCAAAGGAATTGCAAGAAGAGCAATTGAACATAATTGATTGAGAAATTGATTTCAATAACAATGAAGAGGGGTTCAAGTTATATAACCCGCCTCCAATTGAGCTTCAAAGCTTGGATATTCACGTCAATAATGGTGGAAGGAGCTTTTTCATACCACAAGGTTCGTTCCTCAAGCTTTTGAGTGAAAAGGAATGGTTATAATTGAAGATGGGATCGAGATAAGAAGAAACCATGCATTGATTTGTGATTTCAACAATGAAATCAAGATGAACGAAGGTCAAGAAGCTTACCAACAGGTTGGGGGTCGTCCTCCTGCTGCTCCTAGCTTCCTTGATCGTTTTTTTGCAAGCAAAGAGAAGAAGTGGATTTGAAAAAGTCTTTGGTTTGAGTTGTAAAGGGTGTTTTTATAAGAAAATCAATGAGAGAGAAAATGCCTCATACAAATCCTTTAATTCTTAAATTGTTGCCACCTCTTCCCCCTTGGTTCCTTGCATGCAAAGGTATCTTTATCACCACCAAACTCCCTTCCATTATCCATGAATTAAGGGAAAAGAAATTAAGCACCTTAACCTTTATAATATCATTATCCATAAGTTAGTGGATAATTCTTTTTAGTTTCTTAATGTGAGTGGGTTCTCCACTCACGTTGATATTTCCTTTGCCTTTGCAAGGCACAAGGACGTCCATATATGTGGATTTCAACCAACACAATTTTGGTTGAAGGGCAATCCATTTAATATAATTATTTTTTTGCATTATTTCAATTATGCTTAAATCTTGATTATTTTAATATCAAGATTCTCTCTCCTTCAAAGTAGCTCAAATGAGATGCCCCTCTCATTTTCTTGCCTATACAAGATGCCAAGAATATTAGGGACCTTATTGAAGCGGTAAATTGCATATTGAACCCTGGGTTTTGGGTAAATTGCATATTACACTGAAACTAGGTTTTAATGCACAAACATTGCTTTATCATCTCTTTCTTGGTACTCAGGCTTTCACTAGCCATACCTCTACATCATCTTCATTCCCATGATGCTTCAACACATGAGGAACATATTATCATGCACAATTTGCAATTTAACCCCTCAACTTGGGTAATTTGCACTTTAGTCCAAACAAGTAAAACATTACTTTCAACATTATTCAAAATGGACTAAAATTGAAATATAAGTTCCTCTTGAGACTTAATTACTTTTCAAAAGATAATATCAAGCATATAATTATCTTTCTTAAACAAAACACCTAGGGTTAAAGCATAGCCCAGGTTAGGGATGTTACAAGTTATCCACCCCTTACAAGGATTTCGTCCCTGAAATCATCAACAAAAACATTAAGAGGAAAGAGTAGGTTATTTCCTCCTCATCTCTTCCTCTAGCTCCCACATGGCTTCTTCAATACCACGGTGATGCCAGAGAACTTTTATAAGACACATGTCTTTCTTTTTTAGCTTTTTAATTCTTCTGTCAAGAACCGACATAGGTCCTTTAACATAAGATATATCATCATTTAGTTCTACCTCCATAGGTTGCAAAACTAACTCAGTGTCAGGATGACACTTTCTCAACATGGAGATATGGAACACTGGGTGCAATCTATGCAACTCAGGTGGTAACTCCAGATTATAGGCTACCTTTCCCATCCTTTCAATGATCAGATAAGGCCCCATAAATCTAGGAGCTAATTTCCCCTTCTTTCCAAATCTCAGGATACCTTTCCAAGGAGAGACTTTAAAGTATACTCTATCTCCAACCTGAAATTCTAAGGGTCTACGATGCTTATGAGAAGAAGATTTCTATCTATCCTGGGCAGCTTTCAACTGTTGTTGTATGACTTTAATCTTCTTAGTTGTTTGTTGTACTAGCTCAGGACCCAAAAGTTGATACTATCCAGTTTCATACCAACATAAAGGAGATCTACAACATCTACCATATAATGCCTCATATGGTGCCATGTCAATACTGTGCTGATAGAGATTATTATAAGCAAATTCTATCAAGCTCAAGTGTAGATCCCAACTTCCTACAAACTGAAGGACACATGCCCTAAGCAAGTCCTCCAAGGTTTGTATGGTCCTCTCAGATTGTCCATCTGTCTGTGGGAGAAAGGTTGTACTAAATCTTAACTGTGTACCCAAAGCTTTATGGAGTCATTCCCAAAAACAACTCGTAAACTAAGGACCTCTATCAGAAACAATAGTAGCTGGAACCCTGTGTAAACGCACTATCTCATCTATGTATATCTGGGCCAGCTTCTCAGTAGTGTAGGTTGTTTTGATAGGAAGGAAATGTGATGTCTTTGTCAACCTATCAATTATCACCCAAATGGAATCATGAATTTTGGCTGTTCTAGGTAAACCAACCACAAAGTCCATGGTTACATGATCCCATTTCCACTGCGGTATAGACAGAGGTTGCATTGTTCCTACGGGTTTCTGATGTTCAGCTTTAACCTGGTGACACACCGGACACTGCATAACAAACTCAACTACATCTTTCTTCAATCCAGGCCACCAATACATATATTTTAAGTTATGATACATCTTGGTGCTCCCTGGATGCATAGCATACATTGAAGAATGAGCTTCTTCCAGAACTTACTTTCTTAAGTTATCAGCATCAGGTACTACCATTCCACCATGGTAACAAACTACCTGATCATCAGAATCATGGAAGCCATCTCACTTCTCACTACCATACTCTGACCTAATCTGATGAACTATAGTATCAACTTGTTGTGCTTCTTTAATCTGCTGTCTCAGAGTTGGTTTTATGTGCATCTCAGCTAACAACCCAGCTAACAATGATACTTTTAGCTGTACATTGTTTTGCCTTAAGGATATAAACATATCCCTCTTAGAGCACACTAAGGAATTTAAATGTGCTTTATCTAGGGCTGGTGTTTTTGATTTCCTATTTAGTGCATCAACTACTACATTAGCCTTCCCGGTATGATAATCAATTGTACAATCGTAGTCCTTGATTAACTCCATCCAGCGACGCTGTCTCACGTTCAACTCATGCTGTGAGAAGATATACTTTAGATTTTTATGGTCTGTGAAAATCTGGAATGTTTCTCCATAGAGATAATGTCTCCAGATCTTCAAAGCATGGACCACATCAGCTAACTCTAGATCATGTGTCAGATAATTCTCCTTGTGTTTCTTAAGTTATCGAGAAGCAAAAGAAATCACGTGTTTATCCTTCATCAACACATCCTAAGCCATTCTTAGATGCATCACAGAAGACTATGTACCCCTTCCCTTGCTCAGGTAACACTAACACATGTGCACTAGTTAACCTTTCCTTTAGCAACTGGAAGGATTGTTGGCACTTGTCACTCCAGACAAAAGGAACCTCCTTTCTGGTCAACTTGGTTAGGGGTAAAGCTATAGAGCTAAAGTTCTTGATGAACCTCCTGTAATAGCCTGTCAAACCTAGGAAACTGTGTATTTCCGTTGGTGTCTTAGGCTGTTCCCATTGCAGGACAGATTCTACCTTCTTAGGATCAACACGAATACCTGAAGCAGATATTACGTGTCCTAGAAAAGAAACTTCTGGTAGACAAAACTCACATTTGCTCAACTTAGCATATAGCCTATGCTCTCTTAGCAAAGTCAAAGCCTGATGAAGGTGTTGCTCATGATGTTGAGAATCTCTACTGTAGATTAAAATGTCATCTATGAAGACGACTACGCATTGATCAAGAAAAGGTCGAAAGATTCTATTCATGAGTTCCATGAATGCAGCTGGTACATTAGTTAGTCCAAACGACATAACTATGAACTCATAGTGACCATACCTTTTACTAAAGGCAGACTTAGGTATGTCACTCTACTTAATACACAACTGATGGTATCCTGACCTCAGATCTATCTTAGAGAAGATAGTTGCACCACACAACTGATCAAACAAGTCATCAATCCTTGGAAGAGGATACTTGTTCTTTATGGTTACTTTATTTAACTGTCTGTAGTCAATGCACAACCGCATTGACCCATCCTTCTTCTTAACAAAGAGGACTGGAGCATCCCATGGTGAAGTACTTGGTCAGTTAAATCCTTTCTAAGCAACTCTTGCAGTTGTTTCTTGAGCTCTGCCATCTCAACAGGTGCCATTCTATATGGCATTTGTGCTATTGGTTGCGTGCCTCAGATTAGATTAATCTCAAAATCAATCTCTCGGGGTGGAGGTACACCTAGAAGTTCTTCAGGAAATACATCTTCAAACTCCCTGACAACTGGAACTTCAGAAGGATGAGGGCTCTCCATTGTGGTGTCCACCACATGTGCCAAGAATGCAAGGCATCCCTGTCTCATCACCTTCTCAGCTACCATAGCTGACACAAGACAAGTTGGAAGAATCTTTTTGTCTCCCTGAAAGATCCATGTATCACCATTGTCTATGAACACAGCCTGCTTGGAACCACAATCCAAGACAACCTTATACTTCTCTAAGGTGTCCATTCCTAGGATTATATCAAAA
The DNA here is from genome assembly GCA_963693085.1 of Alisma plantago-aquatica. Lineage (NCBI taxonomy): Eukaryota > Viridiplantae > Streptophyta > Magnoliopsida > Alismatales > Alismataceae > Alisma > Alisma plantago-aquatica. The sequence continues at coordinate 394,373,899 of OY856415.1, forward strand.
CCCTACATCTCATGTGGTATAAGATTCACTTGAATGCGATGTTCAGAAAAAGAAAGAGTGCAGGGAGAACACACCTCCCTCAGCACTGCAGATCCCAGAAAAGGGGTTTCTAGCATCAAACTATCTGCTCTATGACTGACAATCATGTTGCAGTCATAAATCACTTCTCGAGTGATAAAAGAATGTGTAGCACCCAGATCAATTAACACAGATACAAAGCAGGAAGAAGACATATCAGAATAAAATAGTTCCATATGACCTATCACAACCCGAGGGTTGATTACTGCTTCAGGCTGATTCATGGCATTAAATCTAGTCATTGCTTGTTGTTGACCCTGTGCTTGGTTGTTGGATGCTGACGATCCAGTTTGGGATGCTTTTCCACATCCTCTAGAATTGTTACTGAACTGTCGCCTCTGTGAGCCTTGATGACTCTGCCTCTGGGGTTGAGTTATAGTTCTGACTTTCTCAGGACAATCTCTCTTCAAGTGTCCTGACCTCCCACACTGGAAGGAATTGTAACTTCCCAAACTCTGCCTAGGTGGTCCTGTCACTGATGTTGATGTTGTACTGGGGGCTCTACTTGGAGGAAAACTACGTCCCCTACCCCTACTTGACGTCCACTGCATCAGGGTATTAAACCTTGGTGGTGGTGGCACAGAGAATCTCGGCTTCTTGAAACTCTCGGACCTCTGTCCTTGAAACTGAGGATACACTTTCTTATTACTGGTCTGTCGCTTCTCGATCATAGACCTCTCAATCCGCCTCACAAACTCCACAAAAGTGGCAAATCTCTCCCTGTTCTCCAGAGCAGACATGGGAGTGGTCAATTCAGCGTTCATCCCTTTCTCAAAATGTCGAATCCTCTCCTCATCAGTAGCTGCCATGTGAAGATAGAACTACAAAAGTTCCATGAACCTAGCTTCATACTCGCTAATGCTCATTAGTCCTTGCCTCAACATCTCAAATTGAGAGATCTTCTCATCTAGATACATCTTAGGGAAGTATCTAGTGACAAACTCACATCAGAATTCATCCCATCCGACTTCAACGCCTGGTCTTTTACCTTCTTCGATGGTCCACCAATGACCAACACTGCACTTCAAAAGGTATACAACATGCCTCACCTTCTCAGCTTTAGGGATGTTGAGGACTCTAAAATCTTTTCCAGCTCCGTCAACCACAAATCTGCATCAGCTGGGTCATCTGTACCTGCATTAGCTGGGTCATCTGTACCAGCATAGTGTGTGGCTCCCACCCAGCAAAGTCATTCAAAAGTCTTGCCGGCTCCTTGTCCTTCATTGTGGGTTGGTGCCCTCAGTGTAGGTGGTGGCATCCTATCCGCCATATGCATCATAGTCACCATAAACTTCCCGAACAAGGTATGGAAAGTTAGGTTCTCTAATGCAGCTTGATCAAGTTGAGGAATCTCAGGTACGGGTTCCTCCCTAGCTTGATCCCTTGCACCTCCTCCTGGTGTAGTAACGCTTCTCTCAGCAGCATGTTTGTCATGTGATCCAGACATCTTCATGTTCTTCTTCTCCTATATGAGAAGAAGACACTTAGAACAGACTTAACAACCTTAATCCTATGTCTCTGTAGACTCAGCGAACCTAGAGCTCTGATACCACTAAATTGTGACATGTCGTTCGAACCAAACGTCATTAACTAATATAATAAGATTAACTAAAGTGGAAGCATTTGTTAACAACGGAAATACTAAAAATCACTAAAAATTAAAACCATTTAAAGGAGATCCATTCTTAGGAAAATTCTTTAAACAAGAACCATAGTATTATATTTGCATACTGGTCCACATTGTACATTCCATGTACCATCTCTTCTCGAGGAACATATATACATCATTGCTTTACTAAAAAGCACAAGTAATAAAATCCTCGAGGTAATCAAACTAAAATCTCAGATCGATAATAAAAACACTATCTACTGACTCCTAGGACCTGAGAGTATAGAGATGACACATAGGACTCTATTTACGTGTGTACAAAGCCTGACAGCCAGTATCCCCACCTAGGATATCATTGTTGTCCTTGTTGTTGCTGTTGCTGCTCTTCCCTTGCTACAGAGATATCACTGTTGTCCCTGTTGTTGTCTGCGTCTACCTAAAAACATCGGATCCCACGGGGGTGAGACAATTTGTTAATTGCCCCAGCGAGAGATATAACTCTCTGTCGAAAACATTATTATTGCAGTTTAATATAAATAAACTGAATAGTGGAATCATATATGTCAATAGCAGATAAACCAATATCTATGCAGCTTAGAGCAACATTCCTAGTCAAGTATTTTTGGTATAACTTGATAAGGCAACATGTCTCTTATTCAATGTGGAATTAAAGAACATAAACAACATTTATGTATTAAGGCCATGCTAAGCAGGATAACATCAACCAGTGGTTCTCATATTTCAATCTTATGCAAATACGCTACACAGCTGATTACATTTTACAAACATACTTCAGCTCTCAGGATATGAGGTATACCACTCATACTCCAACCGACAATTGCGAAGTCAAAATCGGTACCATATAAAGTCAATGGAAGAGTCGGCTTCCATGACTTCCCACATCTCAGTCAGTGCGAGATCACATGTAGGACATCTTGTGTCTCTACTACATAGCTTTCCAGGGTATAGTGGCATCTTCGCTATAGAGTTACAGTGGAGGTTGTACTCTCTTCGCAATTGAGAGATTTCATGTTTACCTCTATCGATTTAGCATTAACATCATCGGGAGATTAGTGATACATCCATCCCGAAACATATAATGAAGGATTGAGAGGTTTAATGTTTACCTTCCATCAATTCCCTCATCAGGACGTACAAATATTTTCGTCCATTGACCCCCGCATATTCAAAAATATGCGAACTCCAGGAGATCCCATAAGACAACCTGTTTCACCATCAACAACTACTGACGATGATGGATCTATGGTCAGATCACTACATGAATAGTTTTCACTTGATTAATTAAGTACATTATCATATTCTTTTAGCATCAGTCATGTTTTCAAACATAACTTATTAGGACAAATTCTATAAAGAAACATGTACTGTTTTCATCAATTACTTCTCAGTTTTTAAAAGACATTGGAATCTTAGTCCCTCATTTCAAACTCAATGCCATAAACATATTGTTCTGGTTATTCAAACCCTTAGCTCATCACTGAGCATTGTTACCACTCTTTCAGGTAACTATCACCTTCAGGTCATCTGACCAAGGTAAACAGGATACTTGTTACACAAGCATCTCTTATGGCACTTAAGGCCCATTAATTCTCTTATTACCTCTTACTAGGCAAAAAGGCATATTATGGCACATAAGGCCCAATAACGAAATAAATAAAACATCATAGCTCATACCTGGCTATGTTCATCATCTCATGATACCTGCATGGTTAGCATTCATGATAACAGATATATCAATCATATTTCAGTTCCATGCTATTCCAAGGTAACACTACTATTCCCCTACCAGGGTTAGGGTTTCCCATTTCATTTAAATCAGGGTTACACATCCCCTTTGTTCAATTAGGACCAATGATTCATCATTTCATTGTCCAATATTAGGGTTTCATGCTATATAGTATAACCTAGAATCAGGGTTTCACACACCCTCACTCTATTTAGAAATTAGAGTTTACTATTCACATCACATCTCCCCAGATTAGGGTTTATATTCAATAAACCACCATTAGGGTTTACTATTCATCCCAATTAGGGTTTTACATTAAAATACCCTGAATTAGGGTTACTCATGTCATTACCTTAAATTCATATCACATTATCCTCCTAGATTAGGGTTTCACTCAGAATTGCCCTAAATTAGGGTTTGAGTTCATCAATTAACTCAATTAGGATTTCATGATCTCTTTATCAAGGATCACACCCTAAATTTTATATCACACTCATTTTGAATGTGTTAGGTTTGATTGCTACATGATTATCTTACATGTATGAATCTCTCTCTCATCCTCTTCTAGGATGTCCACTACTCAATTCTTGATTAGATTGAGCCTATTCTTTATTCAAATGCATGCATTTAGGGTTAACATGATGTATTGAATTATTGCATCATTATGCATCTATGATTAATCCCACTAAGGGTATCAACCATCTAAATACATTAGGCGTGCAAGAGATTTGATCAATTGAACCTTCAATTACATGAGGTACCCAAATGAATTGACCAATTGAATCTTCAATTACATTAGATATCCAAATGGATTAATCATGTTGAACCTCAAACGATTTTGATAACTTAGACCCTAAACGGTCTTGGTGACTCAGAATTCAAACAGTTTGAAACCATTTGGGCACATTGCCCTTGAAACTGTTTAAGAAAGAATGTTATTGAAATCGAATGAACTTGGGTCTCCAAACGGTCTTAAGACCGTTTGGTCCAAACCCTCTCAAAACCGAATGGACCAAACAGGTCTTTCAACCCTTAACCAAATCAAGGTATCAATCAATGAACCGCCTATCAATTGAATCCTTGACTTTTTCAACAATTTAACTATTGAATCCTCCTTCAATTGGACCATCAATTAGGGTTTTGAACCCAATTGAACTAGGATCTATAATCAAGAAACCATCAATTAGGGTTTTGAATTCGAGGAATCATCAATGGTTAACATTGTTGAACTAATTCAATTCAAATCAATGAATCATCGTCAAATTATGATATAACATGACCTCAAACGGTCTTGAGGTCATTTGGATGACCTCCAAATGGTCTAGAGGTCGTTTTGCCTCATCTTTCATTAAAATTTGTGAAATCCAATTAGGGTTTAGATCATTGGATTGATCATCAAATTAGCTATTGATTGTATTTCAATTTGATATCTCTAAATCTTCAATTACTCAACTATACTCAACCCTAGACCTCCAAACGGTCTTGGTTGACCTCCAAACAGTCTTGAGACCATTTGGGGTGACCTCCAAACAGTCTTGAGACCGTTTGGGCCAACCCAAAACATTAAATTAAACAATTGCAATTACAACACTTAACCGATTAGGGTTTCTAATTGGAGGTTTGTACATATGTTGAATTAATCAATTGGATCCATTAGATCATCATCCAACATGTACTAGGGTCCTGACCTCAAATGGTCAACCCATCCAAACGGTCAACCCTTCTAAACAGTTTGGGATCCAAACCTCCAAACGGTTTGGTGAAATTGTTTGGACCAAGGTCTTAAAACCGTTTGCAATACAAACTTGTTGGAATGAGAGCCAAAGATGATGTTATAATCATAAAGCCTTACTCCATCAAAAACTACTACCATTATCATGGTAATTGCATCAACTAATCAAAGGAATTGCAAGAAGAGCAATTGAACATGATTGATTGAGCAATTGAATTCAATAATAATGAATAGGGGTTCAAGTTATATAACCCACCTCCAATTGACCTTAAAAGCTTGGAGATTCACGTCAATAATGGTGGAAGGAGCTTTTTCACACCACAAGGTTCATTCCTCAAGCTTTTGAGTGAAAAGGAATGGTTAGAATTGAAGATGCGATCGAGATAAGAAGAAAGCATGCATTGATTTGATTTCCACCATGAAATCAAGATGAACGAAGGTCAATAAGCTTACCAACAGGTTGGGGGTCATCCTCCTGCTTCTCCTAGCTTCCTTTATTGTTTTTGCAAACAAAGAGAAGAAGTGGATTCAAAAAAGTCTTTGGTTTGAGTTGTAAAGGGTGTTTTTGTAAGAAAATCAATGAGAGAGAAAATGCCTCATACAAATCCTTTAATTCGAAAATTGTTGCCACCTCTTCCCCCTTGGTTCCTTGCATGTAAAGGTATCTTTATCACCACCGAACTCCCTTCCATTATCCATGAATTAAAGGAAAATAAATTAATCACCTTAACCTTTATAATATCATTATCCATAAGTTAGTGGATAATTCTTTTTAGTTTCTTAATGTGAGTGGGTTCTCCACTCACGTTGATATTTCCTTTGCCTTTGCAAGGCACAAGGACGTCCATATATGTGGATTTCAACCAACACAATTTTTGTTGAAGGGCAATCCATTTAATATAATTATTATTTTTTTGCATTATTTCAATTATGCTTAAATCTTGATTATTTTAATATCAAGATTCTCTCTCCTTCAAAGTAGCTCAAATGAGATGACCCTCTCATTTTATTGCCTCTACAAGATGACAAGAATATTAGGGACCTTATTGAAGTGGTAAATTGCATATTGAACCCTGGGTTTTGGGTAAATTGCGTATTACACGAAAACTAGGTTTTAATGCACAAACATTACTTTATCAGCTATTTCTTGGTACTCAGGCTTTCACTAGCCATACCTCTACATAATATTCATTCTCATGATTCTTCAACACATGAGGAACATATTATCATGCAAAATTTGCAATTTAGCTCTCAACTTGGTTAATTTGCACTTTAGTCCAAACAAGTAAAACATTACTTTCAACATTATTCAAAATGGACTAAAATTGAAATATGAGCTCCTCTTGAGCCTTAATTACTTTTTAAAAGATATTATCAAGCATATAATTATCTTTCTTAATAAAACACCTAGGTTTAAAGAATAACCCAGGTCAGGGATGTTACATGTACCAAGGTCGGACTAGTGGTTATCAGCTTGACTATATGTTGTTGTGGTGGCAAATTTGACTGATATGTCACTGTGTTTTTACTCGTACTAACCAAGGGGAAGATATCTTAGGATACCGGCACTCCTAGTCTTGTATGAAACCAAATAGCCCTTTGTAGGGGTCGGTTAGACTTTGAATAGTATGATTCAAATTCCTTAGGGCATATTAAAAGATGTAATACATCTGTGTAGCATATTTGTTTAGGGTTATACACAACGTTTCACATTGGATGATAACCCTTATTTGTTATCTTTACATAAAGATGATGCTTAGTGAAATTAAGAGATATTAGATACACTTCGGTTGTGGATATTCTTAAGATTGTACATGCATACATACAGTAGCTATGCTTGTGTTGATAACTATACTGCTATTGCTGATTATAATCATGATGCTAGCTATCTCATGTTGTTAGTTATGTTTAGCATGCTAGCCATGCCTTTGTAACTAGAGATGCATATACTGGTGATCATGCTTATCCAAATAGTTATGCTTATGGTGTTAGCTCTTTTTATGATGTTGATATGTTTAACCTATTAGACATGCTAATGTTGTTATCTATGCTTATGTAGCTAGACTTATTCATAATGATAGAGATGCTATGTTACTAGACTTGCTCATGATGCTAGATATGCATATGCTACTGAATTGCTTATGTTATCAACAAGATAAAGGATGATAGTCTGGATAATGATGATAGTTATTATCTACTCCCATGTGTATTTTGATAATCATCAGTGCTGCTGAGCTTATTTGTTATATCTGATTAATTTGCTTAACTGTTTAATTACTTAAAAATGTTGTAATCAATAAACGTTGTTGGAGGTTATATCTCTTGCTGGGACTGGGTCTCACCCTTGTGGTTCGCCACATTTTGTTAGGTAATTAGAAGTGACGCAAGCAAACATGTGGCAGTAAAGAGGAGCTATAGTAATGAATCTTTGAGAAAGTTGATTAGATGTCTAGTATGTTCTAGAGTCATCCCTGTACTCTCAGGTCCGGGCGAGAAAAAGTTTTTATATGATGTTTCAAACGAATCAAAATTTTGTTAGCATATTAATGCTTATTTGTGTGGAATATATGAATATTGTTCTCCTGTGTTATCTGGTGTCTAAGATGATAGATCAATTTGTATCAAATTCTTGGCATAGTATGGATATAAGAAATATTTTGGGCTCTTGTGCAAATGTTTCTGAGTGGGTGTTGATGTTGAAATCGGTTTTAATTTACCCATATTTTTGGATATGTGATTAATTAGTAATTGATTGTGTTTTATGTTTTGAGTAATCTCATTTAATGTAAAGGGTTCTCATATATTACTATCCTACCCTCGAGCCTTACACTGCTGCTCCTCCACCCTTTGCTACTAGTGGTTCTGCTCCATCCTATTTGCCATTTCCTGTTGGCCCCTTGGCCACCCTGCTTGCCTGTCTTGGCGATTCTGCTCCATCCTTTCCTCAATACAATGAGCTATATGCTCTTGGTATGACTTGGGATGAGAAGAATGCTCATTGGCCCAGTCGTGGTTTTGGTCCTCCTACAGATGAGGAGATGCCTGACCAGGCTGATGATGCTAAGGTTGTTGTTGATGACGACGATGGCGATGGTGAGGATGCTTCAGATGATGGTGATGGTTCTGGTGCTGATTCTGGTGATGAAGGCACTACAACTACACCTTCAGATGGATATGCAGACTACGAGCCTCGAGCTGATGATGATGATGCTATGGACATAGACAGTCTAGATGTCTAGATTGTTTCTTCATTTTTAGTCTAGTATGCTGATCATATATATCTTTCTAGGCTATTTTGTATTAGAAACATCTAGGCACATTATCTGAGATGTACTATTTTATCTTCAATTTTTCATCACTTCTTGTTTGTAGTTGCTTTTCTGAGAACATGCATCCAAGTTGTAATATATGTTATGTGCACTCTAGCTCTTTGCTCTTATATATTATGAGTTGGTGCCATATTTGACTGAGATTGTGTGTTTATTTTGTCTCTGGCTGATATATGATATGAGATTACATGCATGATCATCCATTTGTTTGTGTTTGGAGAAGACCTGATTATATGCTCTTCTACCCCCCTACTTTTTGATAATGTCAAAAGGGGGAGAGAATTTCAATGTCTTGAAACTTAATCATATTGCTATTCTTTGTCATACTGATGTTTTTTGCTTATGAGATCCTTTTCATGTTCATTTAATGTCTTATCATGTGACTTGCAAAGGACCATATAGTACATGTATGCTATAATTACTTTGTGTAGATAGACTAACTATGCAGGTTAGAGGAAGCATAGATTGAGGGGGAGCAATTCACATAGTTCAAATCATAATCCCCCTAATTCACAAGGCAAAGGTATAATTTCTATATCCTTTTCAATATGTTTGAGGAATGGTTTGTCATTGTCAAAAAGGGGGTGAATGTTGACCTAGAGGTTATACATTGTCCATATTTTGACAATTACTTAACCATTCCATTCATATGTATAATATGTGTGTTCAAGATTGATCTCAGGTGTTAGGTACATGAAAAGGATCAAATTGCTCATGCCCTAATTTTCTCAAGTTCAAGTCAAAAGCTATACAAGTTTACAATTTAGGAAATCCATGTAAATGACCTTAGAATATTTTTGTAATCACTTGCATTGATGATATGGCATGTAACTAAGATGAGAAAATTGATTGGAACACTTTGCACCAAGTTTTAATCACTTTAGATGCACTTTAGAAAATTGATCATAGGTTGTTGATCGGTCGAGTTACAATCTCGACCGATCCACGGGATCCATTTTTTGGAGAGTGAAACGGTCAAGTTTGGCATTCACAAAACTCGACTGATGGGGTTACTGACCAAACACAACTTTTGTAACATACTGAATCTCAGGGTCTTCCCTGCAATTTACCCACTTTTGAGCTTTTCTTTTCCTTTTAGTCCATTTGGACCTTTTCTATAAATTCCACATCCTTTTGGATCATTCTTGGACTCCTTGTGCATTTTGAGCACAATCTGAGGTTGAAATTACTATTTACCCTCATTTATGTAAATTGAGGGGTGTTTGCACAAATAACCCACATTAGGAGATAATTTAGGGTTAATTATGTAATTTGGTCATTTATGGGATAATATATTAGATTATGTTTATTTGGAGCTTTTTGGATAAATATATTATTAATAATATGTATTTGAGTTCATATATGTGTATATTAACCTTTATTGTTTCTCTCTCCTCGAAATATGATTTTAGTTCACATTAATATGTTATTTTGTTGAGTAATGAGTATTTGTACCCTAATGTGTTTTATATGTCGAATATACTCACATGTTTCTCATTAATAGCTTTTTCATATAATTCCTTGATTTTAATATATTATTATACTCCTTTATGAGCTATATGTTTATTAATGGCCTTATTATGCTTTAAACGAGATTCTAATTATATAGCATCGTTCTATATGTTAATATGAGCCTAGGGTTCAATTTTGGTGTCATTTGGAGTTGATTTGACCTTTCAAATCCGTTTTATGAGCTTTTAATAAGGTTTAACTGGGGATTTTAATTGATTGCATTTATATTGATTGTCACGCTATGATTCCGTTATTTTTCTCTGTCACGCGCCCCTTTCACCTTCAGCGCGCCATCCAACGGCTGTTATTTGATCTCGATTTGATCTAACGGCCTCGATAGCGTCTTCTTCCTCCAGCCGTTTTGCGAGTCTAGGAGCAGACCCGACCGCCGAGCTCCCGCAATCCGTTCTCCCTCCTCCACCGTTTCACGTGATTCTTGTCCCGTTGAATCCGTCTCTCGCTGCCGGTTTGATTGAGCCTTAACTCGGCGTCATTTCCTCATCATACGAGAAACCCCCAAAAACGTCTTCTCCACCTCCGAGTTACTGAGGCGGCTATGGCCCTCCCCGCACCTATTTAAGGTGCCTCCTAGCACCCTCGGATCGTTACCTTTCTTCCCCTCCATTCAATTGGTTCCCTCATCCCCTGGATCTCCCTGACCTACTTGGTCTTCTTCCCCGGAAGCAGCGACCTACTGCTCGCTACTCCAACCATCTCCGGCCAATTGGGCGCTAGGTGAGCAACTCCGGCACCCGCTCGTCCCCTCTCTATTCTCTTTTAGCCTCTTGGTAGCCCCAGTCACTGGGTCCTATAACCTCGCCGTCGAACTCCGCCGCCACCTGCTCTTTCGGGTTTTCGAGCTCCTCCGCCTTCTCTGATGTCACCGTTGAACTCGCCTCATGTCAGCGAGTGTGGCGGTGACCTAAACGGAAGCCTTGCCTTTGGTCTTCGATGCGTTTTGATCGCCGGCCCTTGTCCTCTGTTCTTGACCCTCACCGGAGCCCTCTCAGAGCTCCTGATTGATGCGAGTCCCAAATCTGGGCTCGATGAGGTCGCCGAGCGGTGGGGATGTCAGTGACATCTTTGGTTTGTACCGATAACCTCTGCTTCGTGATCGGGGTTGTGGAGTCGAGCTCCAGATACCTGCCATCACCATGGCTAGCGAACGATGATCGTAGGCCAGGGAATGACCCTGGAGTCCCCCGCTGCTTCAATCGCTAGTTTTTTTTTGTGCATGGGTATTTTCGTCTTTTCACCCCCAAGTTTCTTCCTTCTATCGCAAAGCAATTGATTGGTGAAAATGACTCTTCTGCCCTCGTCGTTTAATCGATTTAATTTAACGACCAAGGGTAGTTTAGTCATTTCCTCTATTATTTACATCGAGTTACATTTTGATTTAATTACATGTCACGCTATGATTTTTCTTAATTTCTGATTGGTCAGGTTTACTTAATTCATAGTAAATCGATCCTTTGTCAGAAAAATATGAATAAATAGTCGATGGAAAGGATTTTTAACGTAGAATCTGATTTTATGATTTTTGAGACCTGATTCTCAAGGGTTTTCCGAAGTTTGCTTTGATTGGCATTTTTAATATGTAAATGTTTTAAAATACATAATTAATTCATTTTAACTCTGTTTTATATAATAAAATATGTTTTCTTAATCAGGAGATTATGAGTAATCGTTTGGACTTGGTTTCGAACTCTAAATCGTAGTTTTGTAAAATTAGGGTTTTTCTTATGATTTATGTCTTTATATATATTAATACATGTGTTATGTTTATAACTAGGATATATGGATGGTTTGCTATCTGTTTGGTGGATATGATGGTAATGTATATATATAAGGTATGTGAGCCCTATTTTGTATGTGCAACCTATTGTGTATGTGAAGTCTATTTTATGTATGTGACATCTATGATGAATGTGTGGAATATATATTGTGCAAATCATACCTATCTTTCAGTTGGGCTTTTATCCAACCCCACCAATTATATTTGTGCTAGACTTGTTATCCTTCTATTTACATTTATTGGCTCTTTACTTAGCTTATGCCATTGTGGCTTAATCATTGGAATCATGTGAATCATTCTTCTTCATATGTTGCCTCCTTTACTTGGAAATGATTTAATCTTGTTATTGACTCATCTTTTGAAATACTTGGAAATCTTATATATATTGTGGTTGTCCTTGTGGCTCATTTGAATGTAACTCCTTAATCTTGTTATTGACTATGTGGCTCATCCTTTTGAGATATTTGGAAATATTATATAATGTTGGTGTTTGATGACTCTTTTAATTCTTGGAACTCTTGGATATGGTTGTGACCTATGATGGTCTTATTACTTATTTGTTTGGGTTTTATTCCCAATGCTATCTTGTTACTTTTCACTATGCTGCCAAGTGAATGTTTATGCATGATATAGTTATTGGCCAATTGACAATGTAGTGTACATGAGTACAAACCACCCACAGGGCACTGAGGTTTTAGTCCTCCTGCCGGGCACTGGGGTTTTAGTCCCCCTGCCATTTTATATATTAGGCACTGGGGTTTTATTCCCCCTGCCACTTTTTAGGCACTGGGGTTTTAGTCCCCCTGCCATTGGTGAGGTCCGGTAGGTGCCTCACCCTACATTGAGAGGACGTTGAGTCATAATTTATATTCATGCAAATGTGATAATTGTTGATATTTAAATGTGGCAGTTTTTCTCTCTCATATTTATATATTTGTCTCATTTCTTTTTGAAATCACTTCTCGTGGAGAATCTTTTATATTGCAAAGCTTTTTATTATTATTTGTCCTATTCCTTTTTATTAACACATACCTTTCATCTTTCTCTTGCTGGATGACCCCAACCATCCAGGTTAGGATCAGAGTGCGCATGGAAGCTTGGTGAACCTAAGTCTAAGGATAGGATAAGAAGAAAGGAATATATAGCTTGAGTGATCATGGTTGCTTTTATGTTTTATAGTTGTTTGTTTGGAGACAATGTTGTATTAGTTAAGTCTTCCTCTACCTAGATCCTAGTTGTTTGTATAAAGTTGTACTCCCAATTGGGAAAATTTTATAATGTACTCTTTATACATTTTGAATTAAGTCAAGATTTTATTCTTCCGCTGCCACACCATTGGTGTTTTTGTTTATCATGATTTTTAGTAGAGACTTGGTCTTTACAGCATGGTATCAGAGCATCAAGGTAGTCGGATTCTTGACTAGTTCAAAATTGTCTCCCTAGAGGATATAGTTTCCCTTTAGTTAGTTTTTCACCTTAGAGTTGACCTAGCATGAAAGTTAGATTTAGTATCCTAATAATAATTAATTAGGAATAAAATTTGTCAACTTTTTGGTGAATTGTCTAATTGAGTAACTATTAGAGCAAGAAGTTGAAGTGATGGTGTCTATAAAGGGTCAGAGCTTCGGGGCTGGCAATATTTTCCTCCGCCCCACTAGCTTGGTCACGAGGACTCCTGAGCTCATATGACCTGGCCTAGCTTGATCTGAAATGGACATCTCAAAATAGTCTACCTTTATACATTACCTTATTGTTGAGTAACCTTTATAACTCTTATATGATGATTTGATTTCTTTTCTCAAACAAAAATCATCTTGTAATCCCTAAGTATCTTATATGAGCCTTAGATTTCTATGTTTAGGGTTTTGTGTACCCTATTCCCTATGCTATACCTTGAGTTTGGAAGATAGAGTTTAGTAAGACCTTTAATGTTGGATCTTATACCCTTAAAATCGTTTGACTTAGACAACCCTTTGAGTGGAAAGGTAGTGTTAGTACCCTAATAGATTTTGGAGTTGCTGATTTCGAGGACAAAATCCTCTTTAGGGGGGTTGGAGTCCCTCAATGCCTTGAAATCAAGAAACTCTAACTCCTTAGACATGAGATTAGTAAGCTTATATGGTTAGAGTTGAACAAACCTTATATGATTGTAATTCATCTTGTTTTATAACTAATGGATAAGTCATGTAATTCTCATGCTTGAACCTTAATATACTCTTGATGCACATAATCATTAATTATTCATATGTGGATATACATAGTTTGGGTTAAGTCACCCTAATGGTAAAATGTGTATCGTAAAATACACCCTAAGGATGCTTTAATATGTAATGGTCATGTTGACCTAAACCCTAAGATGTAATCATCTAGCCAACATATGTACATATATACCCTTCATGCCTTTCATGATACTCTAGTGACATTAGGTGTCATCACATGATATACCTTAATGCATGTAAATGGATTATAATCCCTTAATCATATTTGTGACCCAATTATCAACACATGTTAGGCATAGCACCTTGTTGACTAAAATACATCTCATTGATCATCTTATTGGTTTATGAATAAAATCAGTAATAAGAGGATGAGTAATTAGATTCACATAATGTGAGGTTAATTCATAGTAATTAGTGTTGTGAGAGATAATGATTAGTGATGTCATGGATACGGGTATGTTAGATGTTGTGCCAATATGTAACTTAGATATAAGCCATTTATGTGACACATTTAGTCTTGTTATTAGATTAATAATTTGTTGGATAAAATTATATGTCATGATCCCACATGATGTAGTTATTGGGTAATAATGTTGAGTTATTTAGGTTTTGACCTAATACATTAATTGTTGTTGGGATTGGTTTAGTATAGGTTGTAATGGCTTAGTAAACCCTAACTGTGCTTAAAACCCTTAATGAGGGAGATACCCATGATATAATGTTAAGATGTAATAAAATATGGCACAAGTGTTAGTATAATAGATATGCTGCCTTTTCATGATAGAGTTTGTGCTTATAAGGCAAAGATGCTAAATATGTTGAGTTGGATAAAATGATATAGGTTTGGTGGAAACCTTAGTAACACCTGACTTATGTATATTTTATGTCGTACCCTAGATTAAGGGTTATAACCTAGTTGTTTATGGTTGGGATGTTACACACTCACCCTCTCTTTCCTCTTGTTGTGATTTCGGGGACAAAATCCTCTTTAAGGGGTGGTGTGCTGTAACATACTAAATCTCAGGGTCTTCCCTGCAATTTACCCACTTTTGAGCTTTTCTTTGCCTTTTAGTCCATTTGGACCTTTTCTATAAATTCCACATCCTTTTGGATCATTCTTGGACTCCTTGTGCATTTTGAGCACAATCTGAGGTTGAAATTACTATTTACCCTCATTTATGTAAATTGAGGGGTGTTTGCACAAATAACCCAAATTAGGAGATAAGTTAGGGTTAATTATGTAATTTGGTCATTTATGGGATAATATATTAGATTATGTTTATTTGGAGCTTTTTGGATAAATATATTATTAATAATATGTATTTGAGTTCATATATGTGTATATTAACCTTTATTGTTTCTCTCTCCTCGAAATATGATTTTAGTTCACATTAATATGTTATTTTGTTGAGTAATGAGTATTTGTACCCTAATGTGTTTTATATGTCGAATTTACTCACATGTTTCTCATTAATAGCTTTTTCATATAATTCCTTGATTTTAATATATTATTATACTCCTTTATGAGCTATATGTTTATTAATGGCCTTATTATGCTTTAAACGAGATTCTATTTATATAGCATCGTTCTATATGTTAATATGAGCCTAGGGTTCAATTTTGGTGTCATTTGGAGTTGATTTGACCTTTCCAATCCGTTTTATGAGCTTTTAATAAGGTTTAACTGGGGATTTTAATTGATTGCATTTATATTGATTGTCACGCTATGATTCCGTTATTTTTCTCTGTCACGCGCCCCTTTCACCTTCAGCGCACCATCCAACGACTGTTATTTGATCTTGATTTGATCTAACGGCCTCGATAGCGTCTTCTTCCTCCAGCCGTTTCGCGAGTCTGGGAGCAGACCCGACCGCCGAGCTCCCACAATCCGTTCTCCCTCCTCCACCGTTTCACGTGATTCTTGTCCCGTTGAATCCGTCTCTCGCTGCCGGTTTGATTGAGCCTTAACTCGGCGTCATTTCCTCATCATACGAGAAACCCCCAAAAACGTCTTCTCCACCTCCGAGTTACTGAGGCGGCTATGGCCCTCCCCGCACCTATTTAAGGTGCCTCCTAGCACCCTCGGATCGTTACCTTTCTTCCCCTCCTTTCAATTGGTTCCCTCATCCCCTGGATCTCCCTGACCTACTTGGTCTTCTTCCCCGGAAGCGGCGACCTGCTGCTCGCTACTCCAACCATCTCCGGCCAATTGGGCGCTAGGTGAGCAACTCCGGCACCCGCTCGTCCCCTCTCTATTCTCTTTTAGCCTCTTGGTAGCCCCAGTCACTGGGTCCTATAACCTCGCCGTCGAACTCCACCGCCACCTGCTCTTTCGGGTTTTCGAGCTCCTCCGCCTTCTCCGATGTCACCGTTGAACTCGCCTCATGTCAGCGAGTGTGGCGGTGACCTAAACGGAAGCCTTGCCTTTGGTCTTCGATGATTTTTGATCGCCGGCCCTTGTCCTCTGTTCTTGACCCTCGTCGGAGCCCTCTCAGAGCTCCTGATTGATGTGAGTCCCAAATCTGGGCTCGATGAGGTCGCCGAGCGGTGGGGATGTCAGTGACATCTTTGGTTTGTACCGATAACCTCTGCTTCGTGATCGGGGTTGTGGAGTCGAGCTCCAGATACCTGCCATCACCATGGCTAGCGAACGATGATCGTAGGCCAGGGAATGACCCTGGAGTCCCCCGCTGCTTCAATCGCTAGTTTTTTTTTGTGCATGGGTATTTTCGTCTTTTCACCCCCAAGTTTCTTCCTTCTATCGCAAAGCAATTGATTGGTGAAAATGACTCTTCTGCCCTCGTCGTTTAATCGATTTAATTTAACGACCAAGGGTAGTTTAGTCATTTCCTCTATTATTTACATCGAGTTACATTTTGATTTAATTACATGTCACGCTATGGTTTTTCTTAATTTCTGATTGGTCAGGTTTACTTAATTCATAGTAAATCGATCCTTTGTCAGAAAAATATGAATAAATAGTCGATGGAAAGGATTTTTAACGTAGAATCTGATTTTATGATTTTTGAGACCTGATTCTCAAGGGTTTTCCGAAGTTTTCTTTGATTGGCATTTTTAATATGTAAATGTTTTAAAATACATAATTAATTCATTTTAACTCTGTTTTATATAATAAAATATGTTTTCTTAATCAGGAGATTATGAGTAATCGTTTGGACTTGGTTTCGAACTCTAAATCGTAGTTTTGTAAAATTAGGGTTTTTCTTATGATTTATGTCTTTATATATATTAATACATGTGTTATGTTTATAACTAGGATATATGGATGGTTTGCTATCTGTTTGGTGGATATGATGGTAATGTATATATAAGGTATGTGAGCCCTATTTTGTATGTGCAACCTATTGTGTATGTGAAGTCTATTTTATGTATGTGACATCTATGATGAATGTGTGGAATATATATTGTGCAAATCATACCTATCTTTCAGTTGGGCTTTTATCCAACCCCACCAATTATATTTGTGCTAGCCTTGTTATCCTTCTATTTACATTTATTGGCTCTTTACTTAGCTTATGCCATTGTGGCTTAATCATTGGAATCATGTGAATCATTCTTCTTCATATGTTGCCTCCTTTACTTGGAAATGATTTAATCTTGTTATTGACTCATCTTTTGAAATACTTGGAAATCTTATATATATTGTGGTTGTCCTTGTGGATCATTTGAATGTAACTCCTTAATCTTGTTATTGACTATGTGGCTCATCCTTTTGAGATATTTGGAAATATTATATAATGTTGGTGTTTGATGACTCTTTTAATTCTTGGAACTCTTGGATATGGTTGTGACCTATGATGGTCTTATTACTTATTTGTTTGGGTTTTATTCCCAATGCTATCTTGTTACTTTTCACTATGCTGCCAAGTGAATGTTTATGCATGATATAGTTATTGGCCAATTGACAATGTAGTGTACATGAGTACAAACCACCCATAGGGCACTGAGGTTTTAGTCCTCCTGCCGGGCACTGGGGTTTTAGTCCCCCTGCCATTTTATATATTAGGCACTGGGGTTTTATTCCCCCTGCCACTTTTTAGGCACTGGGGTTTTAGTCCCCCTGCCATTGGTGAGGTCCGGTAGGTGCCTCACCCTACATTGAGAGGACGTTGAGTCATAATTTATATTCATGCAAATGTGATAATTGTTGATATTTAAATGTGGCAGTTTTTCTCTCTCATATTTATATATTTGTCTCATTTCTTTTTGAAATCACTTCTCGTGGAGAATCTTTTATATTGCAAAGCTTTTTATTATTATTTGTCCTATTCCTTTTTATTAACACATACCTTTCATCTTTCTCTTGCTGGATGACCCCAACCATCCAGGTTAGGATCAGAGTGCGCATGGAAGCTTGGTGAACCTAAGGCTAAGGATAGGATAAGAAGAAAGGAATATATAGCTTGAGTGATCATGGTTGCTTTTATGTTTTATAGTTGTTTGTTTGGAGACAATGTTGTATTAGTTAAGTCTTCCTCTACCTAGATCCTAGTTGTTTGTATAAAGTTGTACTCCCAATTGGGAAAATTTTATAATGTACTCTTTATACATTTTGAATTAAGTCAAGATTTTATTCTTCCGCTGCCACACCATTGGTGTTTTTGTTTATCATGATTTTTAGTAGAGACTTGGTCTTTACAACTTTCATTGGTCAGTTGAGTTTCCTCAGGACAAACTCGATCGATAGTTTGAAATTTGGGTTTGTCTTTTACCCAATCAGTCAAGTTACCTTTATTGAAACTCGACTGAATGCACTCTACAAAAATTGCAAAAAAAAGTGATTGTGACCATTGGCGACTTGCTTGGGCAAAAATAGATCTGTTGCCTTGTGCAAAAATGGCTATAATTTGACCCTAAGTGTTCCCCAACTCAAAGGGGCACCCTCAGCTATAAATAGGACCTCTTGGAGTTCATTCCAAGGTTGCTCATTCCATATATGCTTGGTTCTTGCTTAGTTGAGAGTGATGTACACCTTTGAGCCGCTTTCTATCTCTACCTTCAAGTCAAATCCGTGAGTATGAGTGAGTTAGGATCTTTTGTAAAAAATCTACCTCTTGTGTCCATGTAAGGATCTCCACCTCCATCTTCCAACCCCCTTTCCTATTGAAGAAAAGGTTGAAGATCTTCTCTGAGTGAAGGAGAAGGAGTTCTTGTTCATCAAGGTTGAAGAAAGCATGGTGTTCCAGATCTCCAAGTGAAGGAGATAGGAAAGGCAGACGTTCAATAAGGATAGGTAACTCCTTGAATGCCAAAGACTTAAGGAGTGGGTAAGTCCTTGTTGAAGGCTCAAGACTCCATGGTTCAAGTGGGTAAGTTCCTTTGGTAGGTTGAAGATCCTTGCTTGAGGTATTAAGTCCTTGGATGAATGTGGTTGTTGTCTTGTAATCTTATGAATGAATATAAGAGTATCAAGATTGCAAAGTCCTAGAGCCTAACCACCTCTAGGTAGTGGACTGACTCACTTCTAGTTTGAGTGTGGAACCATTCTAAACCACTTTGTCCAAGTGTATGTTCTTCCTTGTCTCTCACCCTTGCTATGCATGTTAGTTAGGATCTCAAATTGGCTATATGTTTAAGTTTTTGCATTTAATATAATTTGGTGGTCTAATTGGTTTTGTGAGATTTGTGAAGCTCTATTCACCCCCCTAGAGCCCTTGATCCAACAAGGAGATGTAAAAATATGCAGAGTACCAATAGAGAACAATATTGTTGACCCCTTGACAAAGGCACTTTTGCAGCAGAAGCATGATGGTCATGTTAGGTCACTCGGGGGAAAAGATTCATGGGTGATGGCTCTAATTGCAAGTGGGAGTCCGTTGAGTGATGGCTCTAAGTGCAAGTGGGAGTCTGTTGGTATGTATGCTCAGAGAGCCAATCATATGATGATTTTAATGGCATAAATATAAATGGTTTGATTAATAATAAACGAAAACTTCTTATTTGTTTTGTTTCATTCAATTATGAGATAATGATGTAACATAATAAATGTTTAGAGAATGATATTACTCAATGATGCATGTCTTCAAGTACATGACTTGGAATAATGAGATCATATGGATGTTAATTGTATATACATTCTCATTATGTCCTTGATCAGTTGTTATTATGGAAGGCAGATAGAAAAAAATAACACAAAAGATTAGAGTGTAAGTTAGTTGATGACAAAGTCTCATTAGTCATGATATGGTGATATCAAACCAAGCACACAGATACATGTTAGGGAACATTGTATCGGACAGACCCACCATGAGACTGACACATGGAAGCCATTATCATGGAAGTCATAGTCAACTCTCACGGTGATGGTGGTGTTTGTGGTTCTTAGAACTAAAATCACTACACTCATCACATGTCATTCGGTATGCTTTGACATCATCAAACTAAATCCTGAAACATGGGTTGGCATAAAGGTGATGATTGGGTGACTATTACACATGGGGATTGACTATGAGTGATAGAGATGGGATTTGTCCCTCCTAAGGGAGTATGATATCCCAGGCCTCTTGATTAGCGAGACTGAGAAATATATGGCCATGTACATGTGAGTCAATATGTGATATTGAGCTTACATATATCTCATACAATCTTCTCTAGTTCAAGGAATAAGATTGAATAAAAATGAGCGTGACCACTCTATGCCTCTAGTTCAATCTGGATATCAGTGGTAAAGGAACTATACAAATACTGTAACACCATACACAGATTGTAGGATGAAGTTATTCTCAAACTTTTCATTTGCTTGGGTAGCAATGATGTGTGACCAGGAACCACTCATTGCTTGTGATGTCATAAGATTTTATGAACATTGATTGCCAATGTAATATGGGACCTATAGGGTCACACAAATAGGTCTTGACCTAGAAGAGGAGTTTAATCTTGAATAATGATTGAATTGATTACTAAAGTGTTTAGGTATTCAATTCATGAAACAAATCACCTGATTGTACTGCCAATCATTCCACTCACTCAGTGAGATGGTCGTTTGGAGTGCCAAACTATTAGTTCATGTAATGAGACGGGCGTTTGGAGTGTCAGGTTGATTGGAACTGAATTGGCTGAAATTCTGCATGAAATAGGAGCCAACCGATCGGCTCACTGGGTGAACTGATTGGCTCAGGTAGAGTGAGATGACCGATTCACCTAGTGAACTGATCAACTTGATTGAATCTATGGAAGGTTCTAAAAACTTTTCCATTTTCGTGAGAAAGTTTGATTGTTTTGATTGTCCAATCCCATTGATACAAGTAATTAATATTTAGCATTAATTTGGAATGAATTGCCAAATTCATATGCGATTGAAAAACTAAGAAATGATTGTCTCTTTGTGCGAGACAATCGACTCGATCACTAGATGACCGTTTAGATTACCAGATGACCGCTTCAGTGCTTGTAGGTTGCGAAAATTTGAGATCTTCTGGTCCTTTCCACTCCTCCACATACTAGGAACCCACACCCAAACCCCTCCTATAAATAGAGGGGTATTGGTGGCTTCCTAGAGCATAACACATACAATTGAGAATCAATTGCTCTGACAATTTTTGTACTCTCTGGTTGTGGTAACTAAGAGATCCCAAGCAAGTCCTACCCGACTAAGGAGGGATAGAAAGGGAGAGAACACCTAAGGATCATTGTTGTGGGAGAGCAAGTTGGTGACTAGTATGCCAATGAGAGGGATAACTCCTTCATGTATGTTCTAGTAGGACAACATGAGTTCTAGGCTTTCTATGTGGACTTCTCTAGAGGTGAGGTGGCCTTTGCCCATTTCTAAAGAGGACGGTGTCAGCCAACAGTCCGTGATGAGAGGAGCCACTGTAGACGATAATGTTCAATTTTGTTGTCTGTGGGGGAGCAGTTAGATGAGTCCTAGTGCAAGTATAAGATAGTTGTACATCTACAACAATGAGGAGATGTAGCTGGACTTGCTCCAAGACCAGGTATATTCCCAAAATCATCCTTTCCATCTTATAGTTATTGACGCAGTCTGCTGGTTATGGGAATATGGTAGATAAAACTTTTGTTTTCGCTGTTTATTTTGTAGCCATATTTCCCTACAATATTTGTACTGTTGCCTTAATTGACTTGATAAAAGCTTATATAGATAGTCTTTAAATCTTACTTCTTAATCATAATATGACCCATAACTGAGCTAATTAGCAAATAAGGATCCATGTAGGTGAACCAAGATGGTTGGCATTGATGCTTAGATGATGATGTGATGCATAAATATAGTATGTTGTCTTACGGGTATATCATACAACAATTTTTATGAGTGAACTATTTTTTCAATGCAACTATACTATTCAATGTTCCAAAAACATATCAGTTGGAAGAGCATTGACGTGAAGAGCCTTGCAAATTTCTTAATGTTTTAAACTTATAAAAGCAATGTACAAAGTGTAAGTTGTCCATTAAATTTTTATTTAATAAAAATGAAAGTTTTACTTAGCTTTAGATACATATTTCCCTTATTTATGACCCTATGGAACCATTGGGATCAATAACTTTTTATTAGATAATATGCTAGAGCAACAACATTATCATTGTTGAGTGAATTGACATACATATATATAGTCTAACCATTCACTGGACCAATATGATGATCTAACAAACTCTTACTTAGTTGAAAATTGATCAGAGGGTCACTAAGGCTCAAATGTCATTACAAATCAAAGTATAAGTTTTAATGAGAACCATATTGTCCAAAATCCTGATTTGACTAATTGATAGACAAACCATCTTTGTAATCAAATTTTTATCATTTTTGTGATGATTCATTTCATATACCTTCAGTCAAAGTCACAATTTGATTGAAATGTATCTTGTTTGAAGTGAAAGTTCAACGGTGAAAGACTATTGAGTGCATAAGTAATTTTTATGTGTTTACTTAGATTTGTTGTACCAATTCTACAGTGGGTAGATGCTCCAAGACGCTCCCTTAGGTTAACCCTAACATATTACTATGTCTAAAACCATCTAGGATTCTTATAGACATACTTGATTCATAGAATCATCTAGTAAATTTCCTACATTACAGTTATTATGTAGATATTTCATTTAAGCTCAATTTATAGCTTCACCCACTCTAGATGTTTCATATATGATATAGAAGCTTAGCTGCAACATCCTTTGCCCTTAATTGTAATCTTATTTCCATCCCCATTTCTCTTATTTGTGATGTTTATATAGAGGTGCTTCAAGGAAAGGAATTAACAACCTTCTAATGTGGAGGAAGGGAGTTTCAAGCCGTGCTAATACTTGGTCATGAGGAAAGGAAGTAAGGTGGTTTCCTGTCAATCAACTACAAACGAAATGTATGGTGATCTTCCACGGCCAAGACCGAAAGGATGTGTAATTCTCCTTTTCCATTAGAGAGTTGTATAGTTTGTATTCTATTATGATCTAAAGTGAATAAAGATTGTTTTCAAAATCCTAATGGTTGAAAGTATAGTTAGGGCTGAACACATGGATTATTTAAGTGGTTTATCCATTTCAAATTGTGTGTCGTTTGTTGTTTAACCCTCTTTTTTCATCCCCTTTCATGGTTTTAGAATCCAAAAGATTTGTGTTTAAGGAGTGTTTATGCATATAGTATAAAAGTTTTCTAAGGGAGAATTTTTGTCTTGTTCTTAAATAGACTCTACTTACATTTGGTATTCAAGTGAGAGTTTTGGGTACTCTTCACAATGATAGAAGTATGGAGGAATATGTAACTGGTATAAATTAGAGAGGATTCATCACACCAATCTTCTAATCTTTGACATATTGAACTACCTCTGCCAAAAGAAGAGGATGTCACTTTTCCTCAAAGGACTTATCAAGACCTTTGGAATAGGTCCTACAAGTTTAGATTCCATCAACTATGCCTCTTGAATAATGGATGATGAAACAACAAATATAATCACTCTACAACAAAAGAAATAAGCATCATTCACACTACACTTTATGTTTTTGAATTAGTTGAACTTGTGGCTCTATTCATAAAACTTGGTAAAACCTATATGTAATCCATGAGGGACAAGCCAAGTTAAAGAATACAACATTTATATGCATATTCATAAAATAAAACTATCTGATATGGAGAAAAATGAACCCGTTACTTAACTATACATAAGATCTTCATATTTTTTAATTAACTAACAATCTCTTCTTAAACAAATTTTCAGTGAAGGGACAAGTGTCTAGGATTATTAGACCGCTCACTCAAAAGTACACTAAGAACTTGATGTCCACAGAGGAACCTAATGACTTCCTTCATCTCCTTATGGAGGAGATGATTGGAAATCTAAAAATTATGAAATGAAGTTTAAGGACATAGTTTATTAAGAATAAGAGGAGCACCAAATAAAAATAATGTATTTTTCAAGGGTTTTGATAAGCCAATTATATCAAAGGCATAATAATTGTCATAATTATTTGCAACAAATCTTCCCTATCCCATGATGTCAAGTGCTATGAGTGCAGAAGAAAATTACATGTCAAGAATGAAACTCCAAAACTTAATAAGCAAGGAAATAAATCCTCAGACACAAGGAGAAGAGGAGGCACAAGAATGAGAAACCTCACAAAGCATCTTTGAATTCAACCACAAAGAGTAGATAAAGTTGGGAAGAGTATTTAAATTGTTGTAACATGGAGGTTTAATGCCTAATCTCAAATAAAGACTCTAGACCTATCAAACGGGTGGGTGGATTGGGTTTGGGTTGGGTCATTGTGGGTTTGGATCTAGAGGATGCAGGTAAAAAATATATGATTCAAAATGGGTGGAAGAAAAGCACACCCAGACCTGACCCAACAAGTTACGAGTTGACCCACAGGTGCCCTTATAAAAATGTGTCCAATCAACAATAAGTTGTTAGTTACATCCCTTAACACTAAAAATAACAATTAAAATAGCTTATAAATATGTCTTTGATGTCAAATATAGTAGAAAAAACCAACTAACGACTATATTTAATGCCAAACCAATTGATTAGTTATTGACTTCTGTTTATATATACTAGAAGATAAAATAGCAACTAGTTGTTGCTTTTTGATGTAAAATAGGAAAACATAAATATAGTTTTCATACATAAAATATCACAAAGAACAACACATAATTTTATCATTTAAAAATTAGATATCCCTGCTAATACAAGTACTTGTTGTCTATTGCAAACACAAAATCAAGAGAATACAACTACTACAATTATAGGTATAGATTTAACTTTTAAGAAATAGACAACATCTCTTAACATGTGCGTATGTATAATATGTACATTAATATATATTTACTTCAGTTAACTTGGTCACATGTGGTTTCCCATGCTCACCTAGTGAAGCATGTTATATAAACGTGTGGGTATGGGCTTGAGTGATATTCAATGGGTGGAAAATTTCATCACCAAAACCCAACTTAAACAGGTCAACCCGTGGCGGCCTGTGGATTTTGATCCAATTTGACAAGTTTAGAAGAGTCCAAGGGTGGAGTTAGAAAGGTGAAATATACAATCATAATATGGGAAGGAAACCTTCCATCGTCATCCAGAGCTGAAGTTGAACATGAAGATAGTGATGTAGATATCAATCATTCTTTCTACATTGACAATAAAAGGAAGACGACTTCAATAAGGTAATTACTCATGATCATTCCAATGAATAATTGATTAATATTGTTGTCTCATATGAGATCCAAAATTCATCATATAGAACCATTAAAAATGTATTTATTTAAATTACTAGATAACTTGTATAAGATACAAAAACTTGACTTTGTTATCCCTAAAATCCTAATTCCCCTAAATTAGGTATCAATGGGTATATTTACTAGGTTAACACCCAACACGGTATAAGTTATACCCTTGTAGTCCTTAATAGGATCAATAAGTAAGTGGTTGAAATTAAAATTGGATATTTGATTAAGGCAATTGGAAACGTGCTTAAAATAAATGTTAGGAATTATATATAATGCAAGATAGGTCCTTTATCATCATAAGTGATGGAAATGAGTTTGAATATATTCAAATCCATATTAATTATGAGGAAACATCCTCATGGGCATAAATAGGATACATGTAATAACAGAGAGAAGTTTGTGATTAATTGGAAAGATAATATAACTTAATACCTTTAAAATGATTCTAGAATTAAAAGATTTTGATGTGAGTACATGTGAGAGTTAAGGAAAATCATTCATGTGAAGATAATCCTAAAAAGAATCTAATGTCAAGATATTATACATAAATATTCATTTGGTAAATAAATATGGAAATAACACCTTTTAACCCCAATCCATGAGATTACCTAATAAATAGTCTCATTAGAAAAAATAATCTCAAACTTTGAAACCCCCGGCTATAGTTTTATTTTGGGTCAAGTTTCACATTTAATGAATAATCCTATATGTATTAACTTCATTTTCAAAATAAGATATACATTTAACAATAAAATATTAAATAATCTAATGGTTTACCCCAAAAGTGGAGTCGAATTCAAATTTTGGATTCTACATATTGAAGTTAGCCTAGGTGCCAAATTTGGCTTTATTAAACTTTGTTTGATCCCTCAAAAAATTAGGGAAGTAAATATAAGTTTTAAATGCCTAATGTTAAAATATATTATCCATGTAATTAATTTCCTATAGTTCTTGAATTTAACTTATTGTCACGACAAAGTCAAAATCTTGGATGCACATATTTTCTAGCCATTGGATCTGGATTAGATGCCTTTGGGGTTGTCTCCTACCTTCTTTAGGAGACCTATTGCCCAAGGCTACAGTACCGTGAGAATTTCAATTTCCCTATCTTTCTCTCCATGTCATGGTTTCTCAATATGTTTTGTCTGTAGGAATCCTTTGGATTTTATGCATTTTCCCATCCCAAGATTGAACCCTAAATATCACTATTTAAGAAACCCCCAAATTAACCCTAGAAACTCCCTCTTCCCTATGAGTTGCAAACTCCCCTTTGAAGCCTCTTGTCTATACCCAAACACTCAAAAAACTCTACCTCAGGAAACCCTTCCCCATACTCTAACAAAATCATGCCCGCCTATAC
This sequence comes from Alisma plantago-aquatica, assembly GCA_963693085.1. Lineage (NCBI taxonomy): Eukaryota > Viridiplantae > Streptophyta > Magnoliopsida > Alismatales > Alismataceae > Alisma > Alisma plantago-aquatica. The sequence goes on from OY856415.1 coordinate 394,400,972, forward strand.
TGCATTGCAAACTTAGATTGCTCTTCTTGCTTCTGAAACCCTATCCTAGCAACTCCATCCATCTCTATCCAATTAAACCCTTCTTGAGAATTTCTAAATCTTCTTGTTTCTTTTGTGCATACACAAGCCCCACTATTTTATCCTGAGAGGGGTTCTTAGCCTCAGTTGTAGAACATGCAACCAACGAGGTCAATGTAGTTGTATGCCCCATGATTTTATCCTAAGAGGGGTACTGAGCCTCAATTGCAAAACATGCAACCAAGGAGGTCAATGTGGAATCTCGGTCATACTAACCCCCAAAATTCCTTCCACTCTCCTTAGTAACTCCCTAGGAAGCTTTTTACAAACTAAGTTTCATTTGTTTGTATCTACTTTGTTGTTTCACTAATTCACGATCTAGCTTCATATTTGTTTGGTCTTTGACGCCTAGGCATGTATTTTTTTCTCATCCTTTGACCTATGAATTTTCTTCTTTGTTTTCAATGACTCATCGCGACTTAATTTTCAATTCTAGTTGAATATACCTCACATTTTTTGGATCCTCTATTCTCATGTCACATCTAGAATGGTGATGGATGGTAGAGGCGGTTTTTGTATATTGTAGGTTTTGTCTTTAATCTTTGAGTTGTATCTCCTTACCTTTAAAAGGATACCATAAAACCTCCTAGATTAAGCTTAAGACTTGAGGGTGTGTTACGCTTTGGATGGTCGGGCAGCCTAAAGCCACATTGTCTTCAATGGAATGGGTTGTTAAAGGGGGAGACAATCCCCTCAATGTTTATACCTACCTTCGACTTAGTTCTTTTGTGTTTTTTAGTAGGGGTAAAACTGACTTTCTTCTAATTCAAATAAAGTTATATTTGTTTTCTTCCACGTTTGTTTTGATCTATTTTCCCTATCACACATTTGGTTTTAAAACCATGTGCAATGACAAAGTGGTAAAATTTTATATTAAATAAAATGAATTAACTTACAAAATTCATAGAAAATAATCTATTGGTAAACATTATGAAGGAAAACATATTTTGGGGTTGCAGAGTTTTTTCTATCCAAATCATCACCTGATTCCACATTAGAATATGATTTTCAAGGATTTTTCTAATTGGCATCTATTTGTTAAATTCATACAAAATAATATATAAGTCAAAAGAAATAGGTCATGGACTTAGCAAATTATAATCTATTAGATGTTGTGCTTTTTATAAACTAATTCAATAATATTAAAAAGAAGACTTTTAGATTTTATGTAATTATTGTGAGCTTGACCTTGATTTTATTATGTATTTGTTAGGTGGACTGTGACTCTGATATGGAACTAGGATTTGACTTTGGACATATCTAAATTTTATATGAGGTGTGTTACTACTCCCTTCTTGATCATATTCAGCAATCACCCATGTTTTTCTTGGTCCTTTGGGGAACATTAATTTGACTCATGTGAGTAGTTTTATTCTTATATGGGTCTTATGATCTTATTTATTTATTAAATAAGCTTGTTAGATTCAAATTTGTATCTTGTACATTCTATTTCATGTTGTACCTCTAATTGATGGTTTTGTATAAGTTGCTCTATTTGGGACATGGAACCCTATCCCATGTGATGGCCTATTGTAGTCTTATGATACATTGGCATTATGGTGTTGTTAAATAATTGTTTATGGCTCATCTAATCCTACTTAATAACATTTGGATGTTCTCATCCCTCATATATGGTTTGAAGTTGTGTATTCCTTCTTTATGTATCATGTGTTGACTACTAGTATAATGAGATATGTGCGAGTTTGTGTGGATGTCTAAATTCCCACACTTGATAATGCAAAGATGATAATTCATGTATGTGGAATTTTTAGAGAAAATGTGTATCTTTCCTGCTCAAAGAATATATATATATGTGTGTTCGTGATCACCCCATATTGTAAATATCATGTATATATTTCCTACTCAGCTTATATTCATAGTAGATGTGATATTTCCTACCAAAATGTTTTATATTGTCACATGTAAAACACATGGATGCCTTGTTCGTGATTGCTATCCAAGTGATTGGCAAGTTTCATGATGAACTTTAATGATGGCTCATCTTTTGATTAGTCATTTTCTATTGATATTTTTCTTTTGATCATCTACTTGGATTGTTTGATATCTTTGACTCGATTTGAGGAGCCTTGAAAAGTTTATTGTTGTCTTGTTTTTAATATTGTACAATTATGTATTTATATTCACATACCAACATTTTTATCCTAACAACTTCCACTTTTTGTCTTATTTTTCAGGGTATACTTCCAACCCCTTAGGTTAAGGACATGGAGTACTTGTCTTGGTGATTAGGACTTTGCTCAGTGAAGTTGACTTTTGGAAAATAGTCTTGAAGTAGCACAAACTTCCCTCTTCTTAGTTGTTAAATATGCTATCTTCATGTAAATCCCCAAGTGGGATATTATTGTATAATCTTATAAATTTTAAATATTCATTATAATTTATTCGACTAATATACTATGGTCTTTGTGGTATATGTTAATGAAGGTTTGAATAAAGATTATTCATCTGTTGCAAAAACTTGATGGGTATTTGTTATGGATGTTGACTCTTATTTAATTTAATGAGGAGTGGATCCCCACTCAGGTCCCACTCCTTACAAGATGGTATAAGAGCCTTGGCAATTAGATTCTAACTGTTTCAATTTTATCTTCCTACTAGAACCCCTACCCTACATGAAAACCCTATAAGTGAGATGTTTATACAAGAATGTACTTATGTTGTTCCTTAGATGATGAAAGAAAATCTGGAATCATATGAGGTGCACATAAGGATCTTCATGAGTAAACTTTAATGTGATGGGACCCATACGCTCATTACCTATAGAGTAGGTAGTTATGATATATCTTTTGGATGTAATGAGGTTTGAATTTAGGGTAAGATTAGATTATGAGACTGAGAAAGAAGTTGATAATGAGATCGTAACATGGAGATTTATGATTTGGTTCTCACTTTGATTTTGGATCCTATCTTTATTTTTATATCACAAAGTTTCCATCATTATATTTTTCTTTATATTGGATACTTTAATTGATGATTAGTGTCATAGACCGAGCCGCTTCAATCAATATCGAGCCTCTTCCACTAGTAGCATCAATTAGCAATAGCAGATCCAGAATACTTCAATTGACACATTGATCAGTGCATCAATGACTCATTTTTTTGTCCCATGTAGTGATGCAGCCAGTTCAACCAAATCATGAAAATATGAATATCTCAAAATGTACTAATAGACTTGAATGGAACTTGTAAACTAACTTTGCTTTATCATTAACCATCCATACCAAATTTAAAAATAGTCTCTTGTGTTTTGGGAGAAAAGGGAGGAAAAAGGAAGAACATACCATAAACGTAGAAACATAGATAGAATCAAAAGGGATAAACACTAATTTAAGAATGCTTATGTACACACTTGTTAAATTTTGAGATAGTTACATGTATAGGCATTGTTATACTCAGATTTAGTCAATTTTTTAGTGATAAAATATCTCCCAGAATATGTTACTAAATTTATTATTTTATTTGGCTATGAGTCAAAGTTTATCATTCATTCATTATTTAATTATACTTTGAAATTTTTAGTTTAATGAGTTGAAGTAATGCATAATATGACTATAAAGTATCTCAACTTCATTGCATAATACATAATTGATATTGAATATTTAAGTGCTATTTTGAGCTAAGAAATACTAAGTAGATCATGGTACCTTGAACTTAATGAATAAATTAGATTCAATGTTCCATGAATACCATAGATCCAACTAGAAGGTCTACACTATGAAGAAGTAAACATGCACACCGATTGGATAAGTCTAGGATAACATAGTAGGAGCATACCAATAGGATATGGTGGGATTAATACCACTGAGGATATCTCCTTACTACAATTTGGTATCCAATATATATCAAAGATCTTGGTGGTATTCAGTCCTAGAAAATACATTTAGCTTATCTACCAATGAGTCAATCCTTGTGGAACCACTTATGTAAAAGTTTAAGGCTCAGTGAGCTAACTCTCCATCTAACTATGTAGGTTTAAAGTAGGATTTGAGTTTATCGACTAGCTAATATAGCTACTAATGTTGCATGGGGATACTAGTGTTGCAGGATAGGAAGCTAGTTTAGTAGATTTAGAGTCATGAGTCTACTATAAGTCATGTATGATCGGATTGTAGCTTGATGTAATACTTCCACATGTTGGGCATACTCTACGTGGATTTCAGTTATTATATAAATAAAAGACTGATTGACTTAGATCAATTTATATATTGATGTCCTAAAGTAAGATAGTAATCTTCCATGTTGCATGATTTCTTAATGCTTAATAATTTGATATATTATGTAACTTACATGCTTGTAATGACTCTGCATACAATATATCAAGTCAAGTACATCTATATTATCATGGCTAGTTGGTGATTTCCCATCCACTAGGACAATATCTCTACTATAATAAAATTTTAAGTAGACACACACATCAATGGAAAGATCTAGAACCCATTTATCAACAAGAGTAGTTCAAAAGGATGTTTTTGAAGAGAACTAGATACATAGTAATGGTCTTTTATTCTTAATGGTTACGGGCATGCAAGAGGATGAGTGAAATTCAAATATACATACTTTTTGTATGTAATTTAAATTTCATAACTCACATACTACTATTTCCTAGTATCTTGTGATATCTAGATATAATAGTTGGCAAGTGCACCAACCAATTAACTGTCATATGTTTATTCACTATATGTCAAGTTTTTGATAAAATAAAAATTAATATTACTTTTATTTTGAGATGAAAGAGCGGTCAGCTCAATTTCACCCTTGATATGGACTCTACCTCATGTTAGTGGGTTGAAGTCACATTAGGGAAGGGTGAATCTAGATATCTTGTTTTGGTCCCAAAGATACTCTCTCTAATACACACACACAGAGATATATATATAGGGCCCATCTTTATTGCCCGCGCGGGTAGCTACCCGCCCACCCTTCCGACCACTTTTTTTCAAAAAAAAAATCGCAATTGTAGAGGACTATTTTGTCTAGCTCTCCAAAAAATTTTAGCCAAAAATAATATCATTTGCCCCTCCAAAATCAAAAAACATGTCCTTATATATATATATTGTATATTTTGTACAGAGTTACTCTTTTATTCGTGTAGTTACTTTATGTTCACCATAGTTACTTTTTTTACAGCAGAGTTACTTTTTTGGCCAGGGGAGTTACTTTTTTGGCAGTCGGGTAGTGAAAAGCCAGGCTACCCGCGCGGGCAACGAATGAACGCCCATATATATATATATATATATATATATATATATATATATATATATATATATATATATATATATATATATATATAGTTCGTCTAGAATACACTCGAGTGTACAGATCACACATATACGCTCAAGTGTGTTTGCATATCAAGACTATTTTTTGCAAAATGTAGACCATTGATCTTCACTATTATACTATAACTAGGCTACATACAAATTTTGAGCCCATTTGGATGAGTGTAAGTCACTCATCCAAGGGAAACAAAATCGACACACGAAACTAATATGAAATGCATAATTTTTGCAGTCTTTTTAACATGACCTATAAAAGTCCAAATGTGCTCAAATTTTGTATATGATCTATTCACAAGATGTTTAAGAAGATCAACAGATTAGATTTTTGGAAAAAGTATTTCATCATGAAAAACTACTTGAGTGTATTCTAGCTTGACTCTCTCTCTCTCTCTATATATATATATATATATATACATATATATATACATATATATATATATATCTGTGTGTGTGTATGTGTGTGTGTATGTAGAGAGATAATTAGATAGACAAAAAGATATATCCAAGGTTGTGGTAAAATCCATACGTGGATACCTATAACTCAATTTCCAACATTGATTTCTACTATATTGTACTTTGCACATGCTAGTATTTACATATCATTCATGCCAAAATACTCATACACTTGATTGAATTTGTCTTCGAAGATAGAGAAACATGTCAACTAAACTATAATTCCAATAGAGTAGGTGCTTGGTTGAACATCAAGTGTGATCATATAATAACTCATTAAAATTTAGACCACATTAAGCAATCATACATATTATTCATTTATATGATTTGAGGAACTGAATCTTGGTTAATATCTACATATATGATATTATAATTATCACCCTTAAGGATCCTAAAAAGTAAAAAACGACTATATTTGCATTAGGGGTAGCACCAGCAATCCAACATTTAGGGGCCAAATAAGACATGGTTGTTTATTAAAAAGTAGGGACCAAATTATGTAGGATACATATCTATAGAAGTTCCTAGTGTATAATATTATGCATGGACGTTGAAGTCAAGTTTTAGTAAGAAATATCATAAATTTTATATAAATTCAAAATTTAAAATAATGTGATAATTAAATAAATATTTACATATCCCATTTACATTATGTATGTTTAATATAACAGTATTTATAAGGGAAACTTTTTATATGTTGATTGATTTGATTTAAATCCATACTTTCTCTAAAACATCTAAATAAATACTTTAAATAGATTGTTTTTCTTTAACTTCATGTATACAACTATTTGTCAAATTCAAAGTTTTCTATTTATAAAACTATGTTTCATCAAATGGATATTATGTTTAATTTTGAATGGCTCTTATACACTCATATAAGTAATAGCCATTTTCATTTTAATTAGTTTTATTGTAAAATATTTTATTATTTAATACTCAACTTCCATATATCTATTCTAGCTATTTTTAATTGAATTTAATTATATATTAATATAATCATTTCGTTAAGTAGGTAGAACGTGTGAAAAGTATGAAACTTCTCCTTAGTTGTATATTGAACTATATTATTTTTGTAATTTATTTTTCTACATATATATGTACAACCACATCATTATTTATGTTTTTTTATATTGAGAAACAAATGTATGTATGAGTGGAGAGAGTAAAAAAGGATAGGTGGTTATGGTATCTTACTTTACAACATCATTCACGGTGATTGAAAACAACTTAATGGTAGTGTAAGTATTGTGTGAGTAGATTATTTAGTTTTATTAACAATTACACTTAGTGGGTTTCTTAATGTCATGTAACCCACATATCCTAATTACTTTATAAAAAAGTTATTGGTACTGAATATGAGAAAAAAAAGTAAGACAATAAAAAAAATTGATGAAAGAGAAGAGGTAGGAATGGAGGGATTCGAAAAATTAGGTAGGAAGTGAAAATTTAGCGAAAGAAGAGGAAGTGTAGTTTAATGGGGAAAAGAATTTGTAAAATGAGATTTGTTAGGAAATATTATAAAATAGTAAGAGATAAATTAATATTACATAATAGAAAATGTAGAGAACTTGTGGTCCAAAAATAAGGGTCTTAAATCTATAAATTGTAATAAGTTAAACATTTTGGAGAAATAGAATTCATATGCAGTTAATTAATGTGACATAACCATTTTTTTCTCATACTATAATTATATATTAAAAAATTATTTTTTAAAAAATAAAGTTAAGATGATACTCAGTGAATGTATTTCTTCATTTCAAATGAAGACCAAAAATAGATCCTTGGTAACTAAAAAATAAAAACCAACATGTATAACATTAAAATTACAAAAAGAAATTGTTTGTCAAAAAGATCTACAAGATAGAAACTTTGGATGTACCTTTTTTCTAGTATATTTCAACTCAACTATTTAAGCACTATATGATATTGAAGTGACAACATAAAGATACAAAATGCCTAATAAACTCCCTCAAAAGAAAAACTTGAAACATTGAAAATCATGCCTATGTTGTGATAAGTTAGGGACTTTTCATATGATGTCCAACTTTCTCCATTTTATCGACTGCACCATTTGAATGACTATATTTTGTGTATACTATATAATTATATTACATGTATTGAATATGAAACACTTAGGTACCTATATATTAAAGTGTAGTTTGAAAAAAAATTAGGGGGAGGGTTGTGTCACGAAACTGTTTACTACCCAAATCCTAACTCCAATGACTAGGAATCCAATAATGAAAGGACATGAGTGCATGTGCCTAGCATGGTAATATCAAATAAGGGTGTCAAAAGATTGGGTTTGGGTTGGTTTTGGGTCAAAATTCTTGTCTGGATTGTTTGACTGTCAAATCCAAACTCAAACTAAGACCCAGACCCAGATTTTACTCTTACATCTCAACCCAGAACCGACCCGGATTGAAAAGTCTAAACCTAGACCATACACAAACCTTGATCTGAAGATGATTTTTTTAGAAAATAAATCTTCTAATAGAATTACTTACACTATTGTAAGTAATTTCGTTATCTAAAAAAACTACTAAAATGTCAATGATCATGTAATATCAAAAAATTGTAATATAATTTTTACTTTGTTTTCATTATAGAAAATGATACCAAATGTAAACCATTAATATCACTTGAACATAAGAAAATTTCATCGCAGGTGCAACATCACATATATCATACTAAAATAACACATATATCACATCAAATTTGTTGCAACATAGCCTATAGCATACCATCACAACACATATTCACATCAAAATATAGCCCACCAAACCAACTGATATGACTAGACTATACCAAAATAATACTTATACCACATCATAACAACATTTCTATAACAAAAAGCCTCATCGGTGTTGTCTAACACATAAGTAAATTCTAACACAATGGAAATTTCACAATACTATTAAAAACAACATATATATTGCATCAAACAACTAAAATATGTTGCAGTCACATACATTATATCAAAAAAACACATGTATCACTTTAGAATGTATCCTGCAGCCCATAAACATATGTATATAAGTAACCATTTAGAATCCAGGTTTGTCTGGTTTCTAAACTGAGAACCGACCCAGTTTAGATTCAGACAAGTAATCTTAAATCGAAAATCAACCCGAAACATCACAACTGAAACCCAAACCCATTTTTTCCTGGTCAGACACAACCGGGTTCACAAGTTCGGACAAATTTTCACAACCCTAATATCAAATTGTGAATGTTGAAGCATAAAAATATTAGCATAGCTGAACTATTTACCAGATGAAATGACAACATGATCTCAACATTCAGCAAGATATATTAAGAAACATCAATTATTATATAGTTCAATTACACATTTGAAAGTACATTTATACAAGTCTGAACATGTAAAATAAACTAAGATATTACAATAAATGCGACCGAAACACTTGCTCGAATCCAACTTCTTCCATGAAATCTTTGAACCTAAGCATATGAGAAATAAGCGGTTCAACACACAAGGTGTTGAGTATAGCGCAGAAAGATACATATATTTAAGGTTTACATAATTTTGAAAAATTTGCAAAAGTAACAAACAAGACTAAAAGAGTTTAGTTTTTAGAAAAGTTAAAACTCATAATTGTAGTCATTATACTCAATCATATCATCAATATCATGTAACATAAGGCATTTGACCAACATCCCACGAGAAGGGGCCTCCTTAGTTTGACAACTTAAGAAGGATTCCCATACCCATATCCTTACTTTGAGAATATAGGTAGGTTCATAAGGTTTGTATAATGGAGATTTACATTATATGTTCAACTTATACAATTTTTATATTATATATGATTTATGCTTAATATTTAGTTTGTGCTTTAGACTGATCTTTGTCTTTAGCTTTTTCTTTTATCACATATCTACTAGTTTTGTTTCACTTACTCACTTGTCCTATAAAGGGGAGTGTACCTATTTAAAAATATCAAATAAAGCTTATTGGATTCCTCAACAATCAAAGAAACAAAACATCAAGTACAATACTACAATAGTACATGGCAATATTTGAGCAAGTAAACAAGCATACATACATATGAAGGTTTAAGGAACAAAACCATAATCATGTAATTATGAAAGCCTTTGTCTGTGTTCAAAGGTTCTTAAGATAACTTATCCTTAAATCATCTAGTCACAAGCCACACCTAACTAGAATAATATCACATCCATGTCTTATATTTTCATCATTACCCTAGGTAGCTTCATTATTATGGTTTTGGTCAAGTTAGGGATCAACGGTGGTTATTAATGCATTTGATGTTTTTTTTATTGATGTAGGGTCCATCATGAGGGTGTGATTCAAGTTTCAAGTCATTTGAATGCTCCATTAATTTTATATGATTAAGGTTTAGGTCATTGATGAGTATATTTATAGCCATTTTTACATGTTATTTTACTCACTTTTTAGGGCTGTTGTGTTTGTATTTCTTACTTTTAGCTTTATATTCATTCAAATGCAATTATTTCCCCTTTTTTGCATTTTAATAAATTTCCATATATATATAGTGCATAATCAGTCATTGTTGAATAATGACGCCTAGACGGACGATTGAGCCTCTACAATGCTATGCTTCAAGGGAAGGAAGGTCCAAAAGCTTTCTTTCTTATCACCTTCCAACCACCTAGTCAAGTAAGAGGCTCTTCCAATTTCCTGACTCGAGTCGCTATCCAACCAGAGTCTACCAGATTCCTATGTCTTGACGTGTGTTCTCAACATTCAGCCCATTCTGGTTCACCCCATGTTGGTCCTCTAGAGAACCAAATACAAGGTCCAGATTGAGTGACCAACATGAGTCACATGTTGGACAAAGTACGGGCCATGCAATCGGATGCCTTCGACCACAAGCATTCATCTTTAGGATTTCAGGAGCAAGGAATGCATCTATAAAGGAAAACCTCATCGTCCATTCTAGGGGTCTCTGATCGGTGATTAGAAGCCACACTACACAGCACAAACCCTATCCTAAAGCAAGGAGGCAGTGGTCATAGTGAAGCTATTGGTCTTCCTGCACCATACGTCATGGCCTTATGCATCATTCCTACTATCTCTTTGTTGTTGTCCCTCAACACGAGTGAGTAGACACTTTGTGCTGGGGCATGGGTACTATCCCTGATCACTTGTATTTTATCTTAGCTTGTATGTAAACTTAACAATATAGTTGATAAATAAAGTATCACTTTGATCTATGCCTTTCTTTGCAAATTGACGACTTGTTTTGCATTTGTGTTATAATCATCGATATGCATGTTGTTGTGAGCATGATTAGAACACTAGACTGATCTTATTGTCCCACTGAGCTGTCAACTAGGGATAGTGAGATGATAGGACTTTGATCTGCTATGTGTCGAGGATGGTCATTCATAAGTAAAGGAGTTAAGTGGTATAGATAGGGAACTTGGGTTCCTAGTATGGTCGGTTCAAAGGGAGTTTATATTATGTGACGACATGTATCCTGTGAGGGTGTAGTAGCTAAACCTCAATTTCCAATGATTATTGGAGTGTTAGATCTTGTTAAGATAATTATGCAGGCCCTAGTATCAAAAACCCATGTCTTGGTGCTCTTTATTATCTATTATTTACTTCCTTAATCTCTGTTGTTTTAGGCAACAATTTAGTTTAATCAATCTTTCAACACTTGGTCATAAATATTACTCTTAATACTTCTAAATATATCTAACTACTTAAAAAGTTTGTCCTTTGGGTTCGATCCTTAAGTATACTACAATAAGGCTTCCACTCGTGTGGAGTGAGGAATTAGTGCACTTCTTTTGGTTAAACCTAAGACTCGTTCTTTTAGGGTTTTATTGGTGTGACATTTGGAGCCCCACCAAAAATTGGCACACTTGTCGAGGACAACGGTAGTTAAATATTTTTGAAATTATAAGTGTAATTAGGGTTTTGTTGTTTATTTATTTTTCTTTATAATGTTGAAATTTCTATAGAACTAAACACACCACTCACGATCATTCTTTCTCTTTTCAAGTACTTATAGCATATGCAAAGATCTAAGAGTCTTGACTCAGATTGAATTTTTATCCTGAAGTCAAGAAAACCCTCAGAATACTTTGCAAGAAGAGAGCCATGGTGGATGCGGAAACTATAGAAGTAGCTATCCAAGCACACATTGACGCAGATATCACGACCCAGTGAGAATTACTCACTACAGAATATAGAGAACAGGAGGAGGCCAAATTCAATACCAGCCTAGAAGTCATCCAAGCAGTAGAGCATGTAAAAGAATTACAAGATTTATCCATCGCTAAAGGCACCAAATTGACTCATCTAGTCCAACCTCTAGGCAACCCAATCGAGATTAGGGCCCAATGGGTCAGCCTACTGCAAAACTCTACCTTTACAAGAAGGATCAGAGATAATTGTCAGGAACATCTTCTCAAGTTCATTGATCTTTGTTTGACGATGAAGCCATCAAGAGCCACCGATGATGCCATGCGACTGCAACTCTTCAAATACTCTCTCACAGACAAAGCCATAACATGGTATAACACCCTTCAAGGGGATCTAATCAACACATGGGAAGACCTCGAGAACAAATTCCTAGAAAAAAATTGCCCACCTTCGATGACATACTCAATCTGGGGACAGATTACAAGATTCAATCAAGTACCCGAGGAATCCCTGTATGAAGCATGGGAGCGATTCAATGAACTCCTATGAAAGTTTCTTCATCATGGCATCCCTAAAAATTAGATCATTGAATTACTCTATCAATGATTCAATGATGAGACAGAAAAATTCCTTGATTCCTCCTCCAAGGGGAACTTCATGCGGTAGAGTTTCAACAATACACTCAAAATTGTTAACCTTGCGGCAAAGAATCAAACCCACTGGACCAGACCCTCTAGCAAGGGTGTGCTTAAAGTGACCAAGGTAGAAGACCGATTGGAACTCAAATGTATCTCTGAAGCATTAAAAGCTCTCTCCCTCCAGTAGGATAATCTTGAGAAATCCTTCAACGCGTACGAGAGAAAGATCCAGACCCCCCAAGTAAAAATCATTGCACCCTCGTGTGAATTTGTCATGTGGTAGATCATAACACCATCCATTTCCAGCAACTATATGCTACATTCCATGAGCATCAAGCTAGACAACAAGATATAGTTACTCAAGCTAAAGATGTGAAGTCAATCCACAACATTCTAGGGCAAGACTACTATAATCCAAAATCAATCTCCAAGTCATCCTAGTTTCCAGTATGGGAACCTTGTGGGAGCTGAAGGTCCTAATCAGACTTCTACGCAACCCACCCAGGCTAGAGAGACAATGAACTAAAATGGCCCATGAAACTAGGGAAATTTCAGGTTCAATTTTCCCAACAAGAATTACCAGCAGCGGCAACAATTCCAGAATCCAAATCAAGCACCGTCACTGCATATCAAAGTTGCACCGATGCAGGATCCAATGAAGACACTTTAAGAGATGATGGCGTCATAGCAGACTCAACTCGCCAACATCAAATAAAATCAAAAGGTGTTGTAATCTCAAATCTTTTGACTGGAGGCTAGTCAACACCTCCAGCAAGAATAATTGTTATCCAATCGGAAAACAAACCCAAACATATGGAGTAGTTAAATGATGTAATAACCAGGTCAAGGAATGTGTACACCACACCTCCCGCCTCCACTACTTTTGAAAAAATTGAGAGCACCTCAATTGAACCGCAGTGGAAATGGGATCACATGAGAATGGACTTTGTGGTTGGTCTACCCAGAACAGCCAAAAGGCATGATTTCATTTGGGTGATAGTTGATAGGTTGACTAAGACAGTACATTTTCTACCTGTTAAAACAACCTATACTGCTAAAAAACTTGCACAGATCTACATAGATGAGATAATGCGGTTACACGGAGTTCCAACTACAATTGTATCTGATAGAGGTCCCCAGTTTACAAGTCATTTTTGGGAATGGATACATAAAGCCTTGGGTACTCAGTTAAAGTTAAGCACAACTTTTCACTCTAAGACAGATGGGCAATCTAAAAGGACTATACATACATTGGAAGACTTGCTTAGGGTATGTGTTCTTCAGTTTGTAGGAAGTTGGGACTTACACTTGAGCTTAATAGAGTTTGCCTACAATAATATTTATTAGACTAGTATTGATATGGCACCATATGAAGCATTATATGGTAGACGTTGTAGATCTATATTATGTTGGTATGAGATAGGAGAATACCAAATTCTGGGTCCTAAATTAGTGCAACAGACAACTTAAAAGATTAAAGTAATACAACAATAGTTGAAGGCAACACAGGATAGATAGAAGTCATATGTCGATCAACGTCGCAGACCTTTAGAATTCCAAGTTGGAGACAGAGTGTATCTCAAAGTCTCTCCTTGGAAAGGTATTCTCAGATTTGGGAATAAGGGTAAGTTAGCTCCTAGATTTATGGGACCTTATCCAGTGATAGCACAGATTGGAAAGGTAGCCAATAGGTTGGCGTTGCCACCAGAGCTACATAGACTACATCCAGTGTTTCCTATATATATGCTAAGAAAGTGTCATCCAGATATGGAGTTGATGTTGGAACCTGTAGAGGTAGAATTGAATGAAGATATAACCTACGTGGAAGGTCCAATGACGATTCTTGATAAAAGAATCAAGAAGTTGAAAAAGAAATACATAGTTCTTGTGAAAGTTCCCTGGCATCACCATGGCGTTGAAGAATCCACATGGGAGCTGGAGAAAGAAATGAAGAGCAAGTACCCTTCTCTTTTCTCTTGAGATTTTGAGGATGAAATCCCTATTAGGGGTTGATAATTGTAACATCCCTGACCTGGGTTATGCCATAAACCTGGAAGTTTTGCTTAAGTAAGCTATTTATAAACTTGTTTTAATCTTTTGAAAAGTAATTAAGACTCAAGGAAAGTTTAATTTTCAAGTTTGAACTTATTTGCAAACTGTTTGTGCATTATATGACAGTTTGGGTGTAAAGTGCAATTTACCCAAGATGAGGGGTTATATTGCAAAATGTCACATGTTGAATGTATCTCATGTGTTTTAACATCATAAGAGAGAGAATTATGCTAAGGGTTAGCTTGTGGAAAGCCTAAATTTCAATTGAAACTTGTTTGAATAATGTTAGTGCCTTGTGCACTAATTTTGGTACAAATTGTAATTTACCAAAAATGTGGGGTTTATATGAAAATTACCACTCTAGAGTGTCCCTACTCTCTCTTGGAAACATATAGAAGAGAGATAAAGAAATAGGCACCATGTTTGAATCATCTTTGAGTGATGGTATTCTTGGTGATGAATAGACCAAGAAAAGATGTATAGTTGAAGTCTTTTATGACTTGTATCGAGTTGTAGAGTTTATATGGGGATGCCTATCGGCCAAGGATCCATAGAGGGAATCCCATATTAGTTTATCAACTCTTGGACTTTGCCATGATGGGCTAAGAACCTCAAGGAGGTGATGTGTATCAGTTTTCAACTTTCCTTAGAAAAAGTGTATCGGTTTGTGAATAAAGTGATGTTGAGTTAAAATACCTTGCTCAACAAGATAACTAAGGGCTGAAATCATATCCCTAGATTATCCTCAAGAGTTTTTCATGTCAAGATAAATATGCATGCATGGACACGTGTCAACCATGCATGGATACATGGCACCTAGTAGTGTAAAATGATGACACCTCATAAACACTCTTTTTCATGAACCACAACTATATATACCATTCCATTCACCTACTAGTGAATTTTTTCGAATCTTACCACCCTCTTTCTCTTAGATATCATGCATGGGTGAAGGGGTATCATGCATAGAGCCTTGGTAACGGCCATAGAAAAGTGATGTCGACCATAGCAAGGTGATATCGGCCATAGTGAAGTGATATATGGGCCACAAGTGAAGGAATATCGGCCACAAGTGAGGGGATATCATGCATGAGTGGTGAGGTATGGTGCATGGTGCCAAGGAGCAAGAAGGAGATCAAATCTTAACCCTAAGGTGAAGCCACAATCATCTTCAACCTTGGATTAAAGCATGGATCTAGGGTTGTGATCTTCCTTTCTTTTCTTCTTCACCAATACTTATCCATGGTAATTCCTTGCTTATAGAGGAGTTGTTAAGCTCATCTTCAACCTTGGGAACGTGAATATTTGGATCTTGGAGCTTTGATGTTGTTCTTGAGGTGGGTTATATAATTTGAACCCAATTATGTTATTATTCACCGTCAATTCTGTTATACTTGTTGATCTACTTTCAATTTCTAATTCTTTTAAATAATTGATGATCCTATGACTTCTAAAAGTTGTTTAGGACTGTTTTCCATGAACTAGAAAAGTAAGAACAAGAGTCTTGATCTTGATGATTATGACATCATTATGGTTCAACCCAATATCGGGTTGAAGTACCTCTAACCTGATATGGTGATATGAACACACCACTAGCACACTATGGTGATGAGTATGCACCATATGTTTGATAGGATGATGAAGTATATACCTTATGCATGATATGATGATGAAGTACATACCTTGTGTATGATATAGGGTTAAGAATACACCTTGTACACGTCATGTTGTTAAGTATATACCTCTAACCCGATATGGTGTTGAAATCCAACATGGTAATGTGAAACCTGGTATACATTAGAACTCCAAACCCCTATTGATATGTACATCTGGTTTGGTTTAGACTAACCTGTTATCTAGCATATCACTTATCACATGATGAAGGGTAGGCTGATACCATGATGGTTTGAAGAGATATGAGCATAATGATCTAACTCGATATGCAACCCCTAATGATGAAGAAACTCGATTTGGAAGTACAATATGGTGATGAGGATACACCTCAAGCATGATATGGAAGCACAATATGGTGTCAAGTACACACCTCTATACCCGATATGGTGGAAGCACCTCAAATCCAATATACTTGATTGAGTAACACATGAAGTGTGTTATGTCAAATGATACATTAAGAAGAAAATAGTTTAATGCATTTTGATAAGTAGGCCAATGCACCTTGAAGAAAGGGTTGAGCCAACTTAATAGAGTGTAATGCAATCAACATCCTAGTGAGGATGAGAGAGAAACTTATACTTGTGTGATAATCATGTAATGAGCATACATTGATACTCCTAATATGAGTGGAGTATGAATTAGGGTTTGATTCTTGATAATATGATCTTGAAACCCTAATCAGATAAATAGGGGAAACCCTAACCCTAATGAAGGGTGATGATATGATTTGAAAACCTAATCGGTTAATAAGGGGAAACCCTAACCCTAATAATGGGTGTGGTATGCACTTCAAACCCTAATCGGTAAGGAAGGGAAACCCTAACCCTAATAATGGGAAATTTGTATTTCTCTTATATTGCATGGTAATGATATGTTTTTGATATTGTTGTTATCATGAAATACTAACCATGCAGGTATCATGAGATGATAAGCATAGACATGTATGAGCTATGATGTTCATATGATACAGATCTCAATGGGCATTGTCAGCCATGTGAAATACGTGTGCAACAAGTATTATGTATACCTTGGTCTGATGACCTAGAGGTAATGGTTACCTAATAATTGGTAACAATGTTCAATGATGAACTTAGGGTTTGAATACCCAAATCTAGCAATCATGATGATGATAATGCTAAGGGATGAGAATTCCCAGTAATGTGATAAGGAACTAAGATTTTGAGTGTTATATGTGTTCCAAAGATCATGAAAGTACTTGATAAACGTGTTACACCTTTCTTTGTAGCATCTGTTGTAATTCTTGCTTGTAACTTGGTTGATGCTAAAAGATATGGTAATACACCTAATTAATCAAGTGAAATCTTATCATGTAGTTGCCCTGACCATAGATCCATTCAGTGTCAGAATATGTTGAATGGTGAAACGAGTTTAACTCGCCATACATATAGTTGAATATGTAATCTTCTTTATACTAGGGTTGCTTGGTGAACTCCCCAAATAAACTGGGAAAGCTCAGTGACCATCCCGATGGGAATAAACTGGGAAATCTTGGTGATCATCTCAAAGAGAGTACATGCTATGACTGTAACTCTATAGCGAAGATACCAGTATACCCTGGTAAGCTAATTGTAGATGACACAAGATGTCCTACCAGTAGTCTCGTATTGATCGAGACGGGTGAGGTCTTGGAAGCCGTCTCTTCCATTGATCTTGTATGGTACCGATTTCGACTAAGCGGTGGTCAGTTGGAGCATGAGTGGTACATCTCATATCGTCTGGGTATATGTGTGATTGTGAACATATAATCAACCGTGTAGCGTATTTTCTTAAGAAATGAATACATAAAACATTGGTTGATGCTTCATTACTTTTATACATCTTAGTTGATAGATGTTATACATGTTGTTCATATTCCTTATAAATAAAATAGATGATCTATAGTTGTGTTATGAATAGTAGAACTATTTTATCAATGTTATTTCTTTGCACTGCAATTATACAATGATTAAACATGTTATTTACATAAGAAATCCTATGCTCAGTTTTATACTATTTAACTGTGATAATAATATTAGTGGCGAAGAATTATATCTCTCTCTAGGACAATTGTCTCACTCCGTGGGTTCCACAATTTTTAGGTGGATGTGCACGAGGAGGTAGAAACTATACTATAGAGGAAGGACAACAACAATAGGAATAGCAGTAACAACTCAGGTTGAGTGTATAGCCTATTGTGTCTTGTAAATAGAAGTCCTATGTGTCATCTCTGTACTCTCAGGTCCTTGGAGTCAGTATGTAATGGCTTTATGAATGATCTGAGATTTTGGCTTGTATGCCACGAGCTTTTGTGTTACTTATGTATAGGTTTTGGCAAAGCAACTATTATATGTTATCCTCGAGATGAGATGGTATAATGGATGCACAATGTGAACCATGAAGTATAAATAAAGTCTTGGTTCTTTTCTTAAGAGTTTATGGGAAATGGATCTTTTTACAAAATGGTTTTAAATTTTTAGTGATTTTCATTAATCCGTTGCTAAAAATTATTCCACAATTATTATTGGTGATGGCTTGATTTGATGTTGGGTTATCACAATCGAGTTCATGATGGCTCAATGGAGCTGAGCATCCTCTTTTGCCCTAGTTTTGGGGCCATATCCCATTTCCCCACCATTTTGTCAAACAACAGGGCCCAACCATCACACTAGAAGCAGCACATGCATCGCCATTAGCGATGACTCCTGTAGTGATGTGACAACAATGGCTAATGGCCCACGACTGCACAATCATGAACAAGTGTCCACCCGAGCATCAGGGCGATGCTATGCACTGGATACACGACCTAATCACCACATGCCACACATCCAAGGGTGTCCCTACATGGGCATGCATGGAGGAGCAGCTCAACCACAATATCGACATCAAAGGATCGAGATTGTGCCCTAAATGAATGATAATGCCATAAGCCTTGTTCATAATAGTTCTGATACAAGATTTCAAAAATACAGAACTCCTAGATCCCTTGTCCAAAATTGACAAGCCTATATATTAAATTCAATAACTTGATGGGTTGTACACATTAGAATAGGTTTCAAACTCTATTATCTCATTTTTTCCACTATTTATTTGTTAACTTTTATCATATTGGATGGAATTGATCATGATAAAGGTTGGATCTTTATTACTCAAACTACTTCTTACTCCTCAAATTAGTAACCTTAATGAACTTTTGAATGCTATGAAAACCCTAAGATGGCCAAAAGGGCATATGTATGGATATTATATAGACCTAAATGATGAACTTTATTACTTTTACTAATCTCAACTCAAAATGAATATGAAACTCATCCTAACCTCAAAAATCAATATCATATGCCTCTCAATGACACAATATCACCCCATGATTCCCCTAGTGCTCTTATTTTATTCCATATGGCTTTTTATGCATGTATGTGACACCTTGTGATGATGCATTATTATACCCTAATAAAATGATGTGTTTGACCAAATAAATGCATCCAGCCCTATTTGACCTTTGAAATCAATGAATTTAGGATACCTCGTGACCTGAATCCTTAATGTCCATCTCTCTTTGAAAAATATGGAGTTCACATGTCATCACAACATATTTTACTTACCTAATGTGACAAATATGACTTGAATTGTCTTTGTTATGCTTTGATCTGAATGTGGACCTAATTCTTATGTGTTGCTATCCAAATCAGGCATTATCTTTCCTTATGATCATGATATGGGTTCCCGACATAGTTCATATGTTAAACCTGAATGATATAAATGAACTATGTTGAGATGTGCATGTTTGTGGGAGTGTTTAACCCAATATTGTGTATATGATGCCTAAAACTTTAGGACATCCACCTAATCTTGATTTGTACTTATTATATCCTTATCTTGATGAAGTAATCTCATATCTTAGTGGAAATTCTTGTGTCGATAAACCTTAGACTCGTTTATCCTATTATGAATCCATTGACCTTGAAATGTACATAAGTGACTGATGGGGATCCAAATTTCACACCAATAAAAACCCTAAAAGAATGGCTCTTAGGTTCAACTAAAAATAGTGCACTAATTCCCCACTCCATAGGAGTGGAAGACTTATTGCAATATACTTAAGGATCAAACCCAAAGGACAACCTTTTTAAGTAGGTAGATGGATTCAGAAGTATTGAGAATAATATTTATCACCGAGTAGTTGAAAGATTGATTAAACTAAATTGTTTTCTAAGACAACATTAATTAAGAAAGTAAATAATATATAATAAAGAGAACCAGGGCATGGGGTTTCTCTACCCAGGCCTATGTAATAATCATAACAAGATCTAACTCTCCAATAATCATCGTTGAATTGAGGTTTAGCTATTGCACCCTCACGGGATACAAGCAATCACCTAATATAAACCCCCCTTAGAACTGACCATCCTTGGCATCGAATTTCCCTATTTATACCACTGAACTCTTATACTTATGACCGACCATCCTTAGCACATAGCAGATCAAAGTCCAATCAACTCACTATCCCTGCTGACAGCTCAGGGGGACAATAAGATCATTCTAGTGTTCTTATCACGCTCACAACAACATGCATATCTATGATTATAACATATATGCAAAACAAGTCGTCAATTTGCAAAGCAAGGCATCAAGCATAATGATACTTTATTTAGGAACTATATTTTTGAGTTTAGATATGAGAAAAGATAAAATACGGGCGATCAAGGCTAGTCCCCATGCACCAACACAAAACATCTACTCACTCGTGGAGAGGGACAACAACAAAGAGATAGTAGGAACAATGGAGAAGGCCATGACTCCTGGTGCAGGAAGACTGATCTCTCTTCTGCGGCTACTGCCTCCTCACTCCAGGATAGGTTTTTTGATGCACAATGTGACTTGTAATCACCGGTCAGAGACCCCTAGAATGGACAATGAGGGTTTCCTTTTATAGATGCATTCCTTGCTCCACAAACCCTAAAGTTGAATGCTTGTGGTCGAAGGCATCTGATTGCATGGCTCGTACTTGGTCTGACATGAACCTCACGTGGGTTACTCAATCTGGACCTCGTATCTGGTTCTCTGGCAGACCAACATGGGGAGAATCAAAATGGACTGAATGTTGAGAGCGTGCATCAAGATGTAAGAATCTAGAAGACTCCAATTAGAGAGCGGCTCGAGTCGGGTGATTGGTAGAGATGCTCGATTTATTAGGTGGTTGGAAGGTTATAAAAAAGAAAGCTTTGAGTCCTTCCTTCCCTTGACACGTAGCATTGTGGGGGTCAATCATCCATCTTGGCATCATTTCACAACTTTGGCTGATTTTGCATATATATATATATATATGAAAATGCATCAAAATTTGAAAAAGGGAGAAATTTTTGCATTAGAATGAATATAAAGCTAAAAATAAGAAATAGAAACACAACAAGCCCTAAAAAGTGAGTAAAAAATGTAAAAATGGGTAAAAATATATTCATCAAACTATGTCGAACTTAATCTGTTGCTCATCCTGAGTAAAGCAAAATAAAAAGAAACTCAACAATTAATACTAAGTTCCATGCCTTACTCTCCCAACCAAGAAAACCTTGTGATCCCCTTTCCCCCAATCACGATCAAGAGACCCATTATTGGGGGTCACGTAGTCACACAGATATACCCCAACTGGGGCTTGTTCCTCTAATTACTAGATCCCAAAAATTTGCAACGAACTACTTTCGTATCAATAATACTCCTGAGCTATCCATGCAAACAGAAGTAAGAACAAGTTAGGGTTATTTGGCTATTTTTGGGGAGAATTTTGATAATTCCCCCAGTCAACGATCTAGAGAACCAGACAACAAAATCTCTTGTAACTCTAGTACAGTCTAGAACCAGCAAGAATGCAATGAAAGTGACTTCGAAAATCAATTTTGAAGCTCCCGCACATCCTATATACACACCATGAATACCTTATGAAGGATGCCTCAATAAAGCCAAATTGGATGATTTGTTCATAAAATTTAAACAAACCATGAAAAAAATGCATGTTGACATCCCATTTGTCGATGCCCTAGCTGAAATCCCATCTTAGAGTAAATACCTCAAGACTCTACTCTCCTAGAAATATACAACTAAGGACCTTGAGACCGTGAAATTTGCACAAGTAGCTTCTGACATAGTTCAATTAGATTACCTAGAAGTAGAATGACCCCGGCTCCTTCGGGATAAACTATTTATTGGGTGATGACACATGTCACAAGGGGCTCGCTGGCTTAGGTGCTAGCATATCCATTTTTCCTTACACTCTATACAAGTGCCTAGGGTTCACAAATATCTTATCCATGACAATGACCATTCAGTTGGTGGATGCATCCATCACTAAACTCATGGGAATTGTAGAAAATGTCCCGATGAAGCTAGGACATGACACCTACATCCCATGTGATTTAATGGTCATGCATATCAAAGAAGACAATCGGTTCCCGCTCATTCTGGGATGGCTATTCCTAGATCCTATGCAATCTCTAGTGGACGTTGAGGCAGACAAACTTGTTCTATGGCTAGGGAAGAAGACTATTGAATATCAAGTTCTTAAAGACCTAAAAAGGGTGTACAATTTGATTGAAACTTTTAAGGAGGAAGGTAGCCTAGAACACAATAGCCATGCCCTCCAGATGCCAATCCAGACGACAGGGCCATGCCCACGGTCAAGCCATGCATATCGTCTAGCCATGATATAGGGCTCACAACTTTGAAGGATAAGGGTTTGGATACCATGTATGTTGGGTCAACTTAAAAATTGCTACTATCGTCGAATCCACGACACTAAACTGAGATGTTTGCTGGGAGGAAACCCAACCCATTTTTTTCATTTTCTTTTTCATTTTCTATTTGTTTTCATTATTTTTATCCCTTATTTTATTTTGATAAATTTACTCCAAAATAAAAAGGGTGAGAAGAGTGAGGAGAGAAAGAGAAGGAAGAGTACTACATCCTTGACAACCTAATAAATGGATAAGCCTACATGACAAGCAAATCTCATGATGAAATTCTCTCGTCCTTCCATAAACCCAATGTTGTCTAATTGCTCGAACTGAAAGAAGGAGATTCACGATCTTATGAAATGATAAATGATGCAGTGAGTGGGATACTTGGCCTGACGGGATTGCTCTTTATATTTTCCATAAATGATTTTACTTCTTTCTTGTGAATAATTTGTCCTTATCTTTTACAAGAAATATTATTCCTTAGAAATAGAAGATATTTCATCTCACTCCAATTATCAATATTCACTGATATATATATTGATTAGGACTTTCTAAGAAATGATTGATGTGAAGACCCTATTTGGTGGGGATAATGTGTGCATAGTGCAACCTTTGATTCTTTTTCAGGAACTCGTAATGTCTCCTTAATGTAGCTATATAATGGGTGAAGTGTAGGACTTGGCAGCACTAGAATTTTCCTATGATCAAGCACAGCCTTAGCTTCCATATCTCTCATGCATCGTCACCACCCATGGAGGAAGCACATAGCATCAACACAAATGGTGGATTTCAACAAGGAGGAGAAAGCCCTTCATTGACTGAAGAGATCCCTCCCGATCAAGATATACTCCGCTATTACTCCCAAGACACATATGTCCCATGGGATCTTTGATTCATGAACCCAACACATCGAAAGGGGATACCAACCCCAGACTCAGATCCACTGATCAACTGGTTATATGATCAACAAGCCATCACTCTAGAAGTGATGTACTATCTAGATGCAAGCTATGGAGAATGGGGCACACCATTGCCTCCACCCAATGAAGATCATGGCAACTGATGGCCATGACCGCACTAGGATGAGAGCATAAACAAAGAAAGAAGAACCCACTCTTAGGGTTAAATTGTGTGCTCTTGGGCAAGCATCGTCGACTTACTCCTCCATCTCCACCTCCACCTCCCCCACTCTTCATATAAATTCCCCTCCATCTATAACTTCTTTCTCCCCGAGGATGGGTAGAATTTTGAAGTTGGGGTGGAGGGTGGGTGGTACGTCATCTCTACAACCTCAAATCTACCCTTGCCCTTTCTCATCCTCAAACACTTCTTTCTTTTTCTTCACCATCTTTTATCTGTATCTTTCTTGTTTTCCATTTTATTTTTTATTTTTTTGTGAGAATTGTAACCTTTACCTAGTTAGTCTCTTTGACGTATGTTAAAAATGGAGAATATATGAATGAATTGTTCCCCTTTATTATTCTTGAGCTAACCTATGCAAAAGGAAACTTTAATGAATAAACATGTCTCAAACAATTCTGGGCCCCAATGATGACAACTAAGCATCCCTCCCCCTTGTAAGTGACAATAAGTAGATGGAATGTGAAAGGTCAAGCCACATGTGCCTCCAACATGACTTGAAACAACATTCATGAATAATCATTTACCCTACTTTAACTGAATTAACTGATGTAATATGATGGTCATATTCCAATGCAGAAATAAAAGGGGGAAGCACAAGTTAGTCTCTTGATCTCATTCTTCTTCCATTACCTCTTACCTCTTTGTCATCCACACAAAAAATAATGAAATTCCCACTATATGTTGAACCCTAAGTCTAGAGTGGCATCCCTTCCATATATAATCCTCTTCAATTTTTGTCCATAGGAACGACATGAATAAAAGAGGCCAAAGAGCTCAAAATAAAACATGTGACCAATGTAACGACAAACAAACAAAAAGTCTTGAGTCGAATAGAGAAGAGATAAATAAAATAACTGAATTTCAAATAAGGTCTCTAGTGGAATAGAGTAGAAATTAGGGAATCAGGTTTTTTCTATGTCTTTCTCAATTTTTGCCTTTCGCGATGGTCATTCCTCCCATTTGGGTACCACATGTATTAGTTTTACCCAATTATTATCGCTAATCGAGTATATAATCCATGCATCGCATAACTTTATCACCTCCTTCTTGACTACCTCCCTCAACATTTGATTCAGTTTTATTTGAGGTTGGGCTAGAGGATTAGCTGATTCTTCCAGATTTATTATGCACATACAAACTATCGGGATCAAACCATTGACGTCTTCCATAGAATACCCAATGACTTTCCTTTGAAATCTTAGTTCTTTCAACAACTTCTCTTCTTGTTCGCCAGTCAAAGTAGAGTTTATGATCACTAGATTCCTTTCTTCATCATCTAGGAACTCATACTTCAATCCATCAAGTTATTTTTCAATTCTAGTTTTGGCTTGGGTGCCTTTTTCTCTTCCTGTGTTTGTTCTAGTGATTCATACTTTTCAGTTTCTATGGTTTCTTCTTCGTCGCTACTATATTTTTCCTCTGGTTGGTTCAGATAATACACAAACTCTATGACTTCATGATCTTCAATACTTGTATCAGGGTTGTTGAGTGCTCACATTAGTGGATCAACTATGGTTTTATCTTCTTGTATCTCCTTACAGAACTGATTGTAGCTATCCATGAAATAAATCGAGTTCAAAAGAAAGGGTCCCCTCATAACATCTTGAATGTGGAAGTCAATATGACCATTTCCCACTCAAATAGTGATAATTTCAAGTTTGACATCAATTAATGCTCTCCCAGTGGAGAGGAGTGATCTCCCAAAGATCATTGGGCATGTTGGGTTTTCTATTGTATCTATTATGACAATGTTGCATGGGATAAAGAACTACCCCCACACTGATGGGGACATCTTCCATGATCCCTACAGGCTTCATGAAAGTGTGGTCAACTAGTTGAATCTTCATTCTAGTCTTTACCATATTTGTGAGTCCCAGTCTCTGGGAAAGAGTTAGGAGCATGAGACTGATACTTGCTCCCAGTTCTGTGTCCTTGCCTTACCTCATCATCTCCAATGTTTAAAGGAATTGTAAATGCTCATGGATCCTTATTCTTTGTGGGAATCTTGGCTTGAACGAAGGTGTTGGACATTTTAGCTAGCCAACTATTTCTATGTGTACTCCTCACCTTCTCTTCACAATTAGGTCATTGAAGAACTTGGTGTAGGTTTGCATCTCCACAACAGCATCCAAGAATGGTACATCAAGGTGCAATTTCTTTACCGCTTTAAGAGATTTCTTATATCTTTTCTTCAGGTGGGCCTTTATTAGCTTATAGGGAAAAGGAACTCTTATCGAGTATGAATCCCTACTAGTAAATGCCTCTTCTACTGAGTCAGACTTCTTCTCTTTGGAAATCTTCTTTCTATTGACCTGAGAGTTATACAATGCCCATAATTTGATAATGACTTAACCATTCCATTCCAATGTATCTAATATGTTTGTTCAAGATTGATTTTAGGATTTAGGTACATGAAAAGTATCAAATTATACAAGCCCTAGCTTGTTTACGTTCAAGTCAAATGCAATACAAGTGTGCAATTTTGGAAATCACTCCAAGTGACCTTATATGATTTTTGTAATCACTTGTATTGATGATATGATTTGTAACTAAGATGAGAAAAATTAGGGACACTTAATTACAAGGTTTAATCACTCAAATGTCAATTTAGAAAATTCATCACAGACTGTTCATTGGTTGAGTTGGAAACTCAATCGATCCTATGATGGATTTTCTGAAGATGACCCATCGGTCGAGTTACACACTCACATAACTCGACCGATCGACTCACTGAGCAAAATTGATTTCAGCTCATCGATCGAGTTTCCCAGAACAAACTTGACTGATAGTTTGGAAATTGACTTTGTCATTTAGTGGATCGAGCGAGCTACCTTTATGGAAACTCGACCGAATGTACAGTACGGAAAATGTTGAAAAGTGATTATAACCATTAGTGAGTTGTTTTGGGTGAAAATAGATCTGTTGCATCTTGGAAAATGGCTATATTTCGACCCTAAGTGATCCAACACTCAAGGGAACACCCCCAACTATAAATAGGACCCCTTGGAGTCCATTCCAAATTTGCTCATTCATGTTATCCTAAGTCCTTGCTATAGTTGAGTGTGTTGCAACTCCTCGAGCCCCTTTCTCTCTCTCATTTACACTTCATTTCATGATTATGAGTGAGATAGGCCTGTTGTAAGAGAGCTACTTCCTTGTGCTTCTAAAGCTCTCATCCATTCCATGTTCCATGCTCGTTTCCTCCATGAAATAAAGGTGAAGCAAGCTACTCCGAGTGAAGGTGGAGTTGTTGTTGTTGTTCTTCAAGGTTGTAGAAGAGGTGAAGGACAATGCAAAGGTTGAAGATCCAAAAAGAGTAGAAAAGTCCTTGAAGGCAGAATACTTGTGCAAGAGTGGGTAAGATCTTGGAGAAGGATGAAGACTCTTGGCAAAGTGGGTAAGTCCTTGGTAATGTGGAAGACTCTTGGTGCTTGCATGGGTAAGTCCTTTGGTGGTCTTGTATTGTAACTCTCATTGGTGAATATATAGATAAAAGCACTTGCAAAGTCCTAGAGGCCGACCTCTCTAGGTAGTGGACTGACTCTCTCCTAGTTTGGAGAGTGGAACCACTCTACATGACCTTGTCATGTGCTTGCTATCAATTCCTCTCATCCTTGCTATGCTTGTTAGTTAGGACTTCAAATTGCACTTAAGGTATTGGTTTTAATTTGATATAATTTGAAGGTCTAATCTATCTTGTGAGAATTTTTAAAGCTCTATTCACCCCCTTCTAGAGCCCTAGATCAAATAAGTGGTATCAGAGCCAAGGATCTTCTCCAACAAGCTTCCACGAGACGAGAAGACGGGCGACAACCTACTTGGTTCTCTCAACCTAGAGGGAGGCTTCTCCATGCATCTTCCAGTCTTTGATGGCACCAACTTCCTCTATTGGAAGAGGTGTATGCAAGTCTACATCCAGGGCATGAACTTTGACATGTGGAAGGTGATGGTCACACATTACAAGGAGTCAATCAGAGCTGTTGCATCATGGATCTACACTCAAAGAAGCCCAACTCAATGCCAAAGCCATACGCATCCTCTATGCAGCCCTTACCCCAACAGAGTTCAATGGGATCTCATCTTGGGACATCGCCTATGAGATTTGGGACAAATTGTGCATCACCTATGAAGGCACAAAGCAAGTCAAGGAGGCCAAGATCTACATGTTGAATAGCCTTCCAGAGAACTTCAAGATGGGAAAGAAAGAAGGGATTGTAGATATGTACTCATGACTCAATGTCGTCATCAATGGGCTGGCTGCATTGGGCAACACTTTAGATAGATGTGTAATCAAATCCAAGATCTTAAGGACTCTACCAAAGAGATGGGAGTCAAAGGTCACCTCCATTAAAGAAGTGAGGAGCCTTGGGGACATCCCAACCGAAGAGCTCATTGGCAACCTCCAAGCCCATGAGCCAAGGCTTGACAAACAAGAAGAAGAAGCCAAGAAAGAAGAGAAGGCAGCCAAGAAGATCAAAGATAGTGCTTTTAAAGCACAAGTGGAGGCGGACATCCTTCAACAACAACTTTCTTGCCAGACTTCTCCTTCCTACTCTAGTGAAGATGATGGCCCAAGTGAGCATGAAGCCAACTACATCAAGGGCAATCACTTCAAGGGAAAGCAAGCATCCTCCTCCTCTACTCCTAGATGCTACAAGTGTGGACAAAAGGGGAACTACAAGAGTGAATGTCCCAATTCTAGAAAGTGACACCACAAGGGAATCTCAAAGAAGGAAGATGAGTACAAGAAGGAGATCAAGTATAAGATGAAGGACAAGAAGGAGAAGAGGCATAAGAATTCAGCTCATGCAGCTTGGGAATCTTCATCTTTGAGCAGCTCAAGTTTCGAAGAAGGTGGAGAGTGCCACCTTGCACTCATGACTTCTACTAGTGAATAAATTGGTGAGGTAAGTGAGGTAAGTTTGCATGAGTTATCTAAGTAAGCTATTATTGACATGCTTATTTCTACACGTTCATCTTTTTCTAAATGTAAATCTAAAAGAAAATGGTTAGGAAAAATAATCGATGATCTATATGCTAAACTTGAAATCCTTAATCTGAATGGGAAAACTAATCTTGAGAGTATTGATAATTTGTAAGGGTAATACCTTGATCTTGAGCTACAATACAATGGAGTTCAAGTTGAGAATGGTATCTACCATAAGAATATTGAAAATCTTAAGAAAGAAAACCAAAATTGCCTCAAAGAGCTTGAAATGATTCAAACTAAAAATGCGGAATTTAAGCTTCTTATTAATGCTCATAGAGATGAAAGAGATGTCTATATTAAATAAATCCAAATTCTTAAATTTCAAAATGCAAGGTTTCTTAGTCAAGTCAATGATTTATCTTCTAGACCTATATTGCCTAGTCATAATGTTACTTCCATTTCCCTTGAGAAGGATTCATATCTAACTAAAGCCCTCTATCTTGAGGTAGATCTTATTCATGATAGGCACGACATAGCTAGCTTATCTTCTACTATTATTTCTCTAAATGATGATAACCATAGATTGAGAGCATCCCTACAAAAATTTCTCAAAGGGAAGAACTCCCTAAACGAAATCCTTGACCATTCTACCAAACAAAGTGGTACTAGTGGTTTGGGATTTGTAGGGGGAGCACCACAAGGCAAGATCAAATCCAAAGGTAATAAAAAGACCAAGGAGGCCTCTTTCTTTGTAGGAGAGTCTTCCGGCACTAATAACCCTATGGTTTGTTCTTATTGCAAATGCGATGATCATTACTCTACTTATTGTCCTTACAAGCCTGAGGGGACCATCCCAAAGATGAAATGGGTCCCCAATATAACTCTGAATCCCAAAGTTTGAGTTGGGAATTGACATTATCCTTTCTTGTAGGAAAAAGGAAGATGGATTGTTGATAGTGGCTGCACTAAGCATATGATAGGTAATATAAGCCATTTCAACAACTTCACCAAAAAAAGGAGGTTTAGTCACCTTTGGGGACAATAAAAAAGGTAAAGTCAAAGGTGAGGGTGATGTAGGTTAATCCTTGTGTATCAAGAATGTTCTCTTTGTGGATGGTCTACATCACAATTTAATTAGTGTTAGTCAATTATGTGACAATGGTTACCTTGTGTTATTTACTTCCTTTGAATGCTTGATTCTAGATTCCCTCACTTACCAAGTTATATATAAGGCACTTGTATATTGGCCTTGGTTGATGAAGTTCCTATTTTTTGTTTGCTTGATTTGAAAGTCGAGGAAGAACATGAGATCACCCATCATACTCATATCGAATTCACTCTGCATAAGATCACTAAATTCTTTGCAAAGATCAAGGTTAGTTTCACCAAAAATGATACCATCAACATATATTTGTATGATAAGAAAATTGTTAGAAGTATACTTTAGAAATAAGCATGGCTTTAGAAATTGTCGGTGATATACCCATGATCTAACAAAAAGTTCTTTAATTTCTCATACCAAGGTCTAGGTGCTTGTTTGAGTCCATAGAGAGCTTTTTGCAACAAATAAACATGGTTAGGTAAACTATCATGTTCAAAGCCTGGAGGTTGTACAACATACACTTCCTCCTCAATTGTACCATTCAAAAATGCACTTTTAACATCCATTTGATATAGAAGAAAGTTTTTATAACTAGCAAAGGCAAGCAACATATGAATGGACTCAAGTCTAGCTACAAGTGTATATGTTTCATCAAAATCTATAACTTCCTATTGATTGTAGCCTTGAGCCACTAACCTTGCTTTGTTCCTTACCACTTTGTTGCTTTCATCAAGCTTGTTGCGGTAGACCCATTTGGTGCCAATGATCTTTTTGTCACTTGGTCTTGGCACTAGGGTCCAAACTTTGTTCTTTTCAAATTTCTCCAACTCTTCCTGCATATCTAGGATCCACTCATCATCCTCAAGAGCTTCCTTGACGTTCTTTGGCTCGAGTTGTGAGATGAAGGTGTTATTGGCTTGTTCTTTGTTGAATGCAGCTTGCGTCTTCACTCTTTCATGTGGATCACCTAAGATCAGCTCCTTTGGATGATTCTTTGTGAATCGGGGGTTGGATCCTTCTTCTCTTCATCTTTCTCTTCTTCTTGAGTGGCCACCTCTTTTCTCTTTTGGGCGATGTTGAGATATTTTAGAATAGGAATTACTTCACCTACAACATCATTATTTGGAACAATATCTTTGGGAATAGAGGGGTTAGTCTCAATAAACTTGACATTTATGGATTCTTCTACTTTAGCAAGATCAACATTAAATACTCTATAAGCCTTTCTAGTAGTGCTATAGCCAAGAAAGAAAGCCTAAGATTTTGAATCAAACTTGTCGAGAGAATCTTCCATATTCAAAACAAAACAAGGACATCCGAAAATATGAAAATACTTGATATAACGCTTCCTACCACGCCATAGCTCATAGGGGGTTTTCTTCAAAGAAGGTTGAGTAAAAACCTAGTTCAGCACAAAACATGAGGTACTGACAGCTTCAGTCCAAAACTTCTTTGGAATATCATACTCTATAACCATAATCCTATCCATCTCCTATAAAGATCTATTCTTCCTCTCTACAACCCCATTTTTTTGAGGTGTTCGAGTTGAAGAGAAGTTGTGTGCATAACCAGATTCTTGACAAAAACATTTAAAAAGGTAATTTTTAAATTCTTCCCCATGATCACTATGGATGGAAATGATGTGGCAAGAAGCTTCATTCTCAACTCATTTATAAAAACTCAAGAAAATATTAAGCGTATCACTCTTAGAAACGAGAAAGAAGGTCCAAGTATTTCTAGAGTAATCATCGACAATAACAAGGCAATACTTGGAACCACGAAGTGATTGAGTTCTCATTGGTCCAAATAGATCAATGTGAAGAAGCTCAAGAGCTCTCTTGGTACTAAGGACTCCTTTAGATTTGAAGGAGGACTTGGTTTGCTTTCCTTGTATACAAGGTCAGCATTCCTCATCCTGTTTAAAATACAATTTGAGAAGTCCCTTGACCAAGTCCTTTTTGCTCAACTTCTTCAGCTAATGCATATTTACATGACCAAGCTGACGGTGCCAAAGAGAAATATAATTCGAGCTGACTACTAGGCATCTACCAACAATATGCTTAATAGAGTCAAGAACAATAACATATGCATAGAGGAACTAGAGTTACATGCTATATCAACCATGAATCCCATCTATCCCATGGTTGATTGCATAAATTTTGAGGAAAGCAAAAATACTTACCATGTTGATCTTAATGTAGTTGTTTCTTTCATATCACCACTAATTATCCTATATGCATGTCAATATGACGGGGGGAAACCTGAGCCAGATCCTCCGCCTGACCTTGCACATCTGGCACTGCAAGTGTTACCAATCGGGTACCCACCAACCTCCCCCAATCCACATTCGTGTTTGACATTTCCTTTGCATCTAAAGGAAGATGTGTGGATCCTTTTGGAAGGAGTGAGAGGCAAAAGACATTATGGAAGCCTCTTTAAGCTTCCACGACCACCCATATGTTGTATGTAACATGAAGCTCCTTTGTTCAAAGTTACAACCATCATCAACATCCCCTTCAGCTGGCCATTTTTTGAGCTACCAGGACCTCCTGATGATTCCAGTAATTTTCTTCCCTCCATTCTGGATTTAAGTTTTTCTCAGGATGAGCAAAATATTAAGTTCAGGGTGGAGGTGGGTGGTACGTACTCCTTCCACCCACTCTATCTTATTTTTTTACAAACTCTCATCATGTTTTGTAGTTTAGTTTTAATTTTTCAAAAATTTACTAAAAATTTCAATTTTCTAGTTTGGCCTTTATCTAGTCGGCCAGTTTGAATAGATGTTTATCATTTTACCCCAAATTGAATTTAATAAACTTTTTGCAAAGACTGTTACAAATTGCCATATCTGAAACCATCATGTCACCTAGGATCCCTAATAATATCACTCCTCAGAATAGTTGGCAAGTCATAAGGAATCGATCAGAACCAAGCATAATTTTCCCTATATTTAAGAAATGGATTATCTTGTTATAAAATTCATATGATGTGATTTATAGGAATACTCTAACTAGAGCAATGACACTCTCTGACAAAAATATATGGAAAAAAAAAAATTTGAAAGTTATAAGCACAAGAACATCTCTTCCTTCCCTCTATTTTTCTTCTAAAAAAGAGAAGCAAAGAATCACCACCAGACAAAAATCAAGTCTGGGGTGGCATGCTTCCCAAAATGAAAACTCCATACCCCACAAAGGGGCATACCATCAAAAGATGCCAAAAGTGCACATGAAAAAAATTATGACCAATGTAGCCACAACTCCATAAATGCATATCCCGAGTCAAATAGAGGAGGGATCAATATATTTTCGTCACTTCTTTCTTTGTTTTCACACCCCCAAATTCGTCCTATTCTTGTGAAATAAATTTTAAAAAGGTAATAAAAATTGACAGTGTCAAAGTGAAAGTAAGACGATGCCTATTTTTCTACAAATTCTTATTTTAGAAGCTAGATTTAACAATTGTTTTGATAGGGAATATAGAATTTTATGCTATGTGGTTCTAGGAGATTGGGTCACTTGGCCAAAATTTGGAGGTGAGGATTGTAGTGATGTTATTAAGATGAGGATGGCATATTAGGAGTATAAATTGGACTTTATTTGTGATTTTATTTGCTTGAGGACAAGCAAAGATTCAAGTCTGGGGTATTTTGATAAATGTATACTTATCTCTTTATTTTCATCTTTTAGATATCTTTCTAGGATTGTTTTGTTATTTATCTTTTTCATTTTGTTATTAATTACATTAGTTTGGAATTTTCTATTTATTTAGAGTTTTAAATATATTTTCTTGTTTTTTTGTAGGAAAATAGCTCTTGAGTAAATTCCCCTAGAAGATATTTTGCACAAATTCCCACAGTGTCTAACTTCAGTATATACCTTTCACCAAAATTGGTATAACTCACACATCTCAAGGCAGAATTTAATGTGCAAGTATGCGTTGGAAAGAAATTTTAATTATCTACAGGAAAAATATAATTTCGGATCGCTTCCAAATTTATGACTGGCCCAAAAATACGTTCGAAATTTCTGTTGCGGGAAATTACTACAAAAGGAATGCAAAGCAATTAATTATTTCCTCTATTGACTAGATCCAGAAAGTTAGCAGCCGCCGGCGGCCATTTCTTTTGCCATAAACCTAATGTATACCCCCCTCCTTCTCTTATAAAAGGAGGGGCACTTCCTCCTCCTTGAGGCACCTTTTTTCTCTCACTTTGGTACGAAGGATTTCTGGAGCAATATTTCTGTAATCTCATTCTTAAGAATAAAGTAGCTTTTCATCTCTGTTACGTGTTATTTTCAATTCCATTATTTCGTTGTGGTTAGATCTAGTTCTTCTTTTCCTCCACCCCCCCCTCTCTTGAGCAACCGAGCAAGGTAGGAAGAGACAACCATCTTCATTGTCTCTAACCGAGGATTAGTAGTCGTAAGACTCGAAGATGGTTAGATCACTTCCTTCTTCCATCTCTCCTTGCTCCTTCTCCATGAGTGAGTAGTTATTTATCGAGGCAAGGGGAATAACCCCTTAGCCATGGCTTTTGGTTTTTCCTTAACGATTCTGGATGGCCTTTGAGATTGATAACTAGTTGATATATCAAAGTTATTTAATTGATAATATCAAAAGTTAATCTGAATGGATATGACCTTGGAAATTCGGGTTTAGAACGATAATCTCAATTGCATAAGAGTTTTGAAACGACCGCGGATTTTCTCTTTTTAGGATGATGAACTAAGAAACATGATCCCCCGGACCAATGGGCTCTTGTGGAGATCATCTTTAGTGGATTTTTAATTCACTTGACTTCATCGAACCCGTCGTTTAAGGATTAATTGTTTGCCTAGGCTAAGGTGGTGAAAACCCCAAAAGCCTCGATTCTCTCCCTTTGATTTCAAACATCGTTTGATTCACTTTCTTTACTCCCAAGTCTTTCCATTCACAAGTTTATTTGTGCTAACAATCATTTCATTTTAACTTGTGACAGGGGCAAAATTTATTATTTTTGGTTACAATATTATCTTGTGTTTCTTTCTTACATTAGTGTAATCAATCAAACCCCCAACATGACTTTTACTTTCCGTTCTAAATCTGAAAATATAAAAAAATAATAAAATAAGTTCTTCAAATAATTGGGTTTTTAAGAAACAATCTTTAAAAGTTGTCCTTTGGGATTCGACCCTTTCTATACTAGCCTTAACCGGAGAGTTAAAAGGATTAAACTCTAGGATTAACAATCTTAGTAATTGGTGTGTTAAGTGACACATATCAGCCATCGACCGCAGGCAGGATGTCTTGTTCCAACCCTATCACTGACTCATGGAGCGGCCAACCCCGATCACCAGAGGAGGTGGGAAGAGCAGCTACGAGTTCATAAGATCAAGGCAGAGGGCAGGGAGCTCTCGCCTGGGCTTTTGGATCACCGGAGGTGGAAGTCAACCCCACAGTTGACTATCAGGTGAAACCGTGTTGCGCACAGGGGTGCCGCGCGAGGTAGGGGATGAAATAGGAGAAAAAGACCTCCTTGCCCCCGACGCTTGTAGAGGAAAACAAGGGTAAAAGAGCCATTTTCATCTCCTTCTGTGTGGCTGGCTTACGTGGAGTGCATGCGGATAGGGTAGTTGTTGGTTGCTCAGAGCTAATCCACATGGAAAATAGAAAAGGAGTTGAATCGATGACATTGCAGTATGTCATTGGTCCTAAGGTATTTTATCTTACAAAATTCATGACTAATCATTGGTAGCTCAGATCAAGACAAACTATCTATGAGAATTGATCAGAAAAATGCAAGAAATCCATTAAAAATTTAATGGAAGCCTAGTTCTTCTTGCAATTCAAAAAGGATATAAAGATAACATCTTTAATGGTTTAATTGATGAAAAACCCTAAGAATTGATGATGATTAGATCTAATAATGTTCTTTGTATGTTATGAGAAAATATTAACTTATTGTTAATAAAAAATTAATTAGGTCTAAAAAGATAATCTTTATGTATAATTGTCTTAATTAGGGTTCCATGTACATGAATATGCATTAATGGGCCTAGAAACCCAAATTTTAATAATTATGACTTTTAATGGTTTTAATTGTGCAAATCCATGAATTATATAGAGATATGTTGTTACAAATCCAATTTGAGTATAAAAGATCCTTAATGTGGATAATTTGAGTAATTAGAGTTTTTACGAGTAGAAAAGCTATTTTAGGGTTTGTTGACCTAAAAAGGATAAAGTTTGAAAATTTGATCTAAGAAACTCTAATGGATCCTAATGAGACTTAGAAGCCTTAGAAAGGTACCCCAAGTCAATAAATAGTTGTTTGGGATGTGATGGTAACAACTAGTTGTTATACATGTTTTCAGGATCAAGGGTTTCTTGATTTGGTTGCTTATCTTGCTTGGTTGGACATCTAGTTGGATTTGGATATCTTGCTTCTTTTGACTCATAATCATGTATGTGGTTACGCTTATGACTAATCACTCTAGTTTCATGGAGATTTTTGAAGTTTTATTAGTTGCTTGAAATTAACTGTTTGGTTGATATTTATTCCATGCAACTATAAAGTGACTACGGCTATCACCATAAATATATGTGCATGACTAGCTCAGATCCTACTATTTTCAAGTAGTGTTCGATCGATTCCGTATTAATCAATATTCGATTGATTGGTCTGAGGCTATCGACAAAGAAGATTTGACTAAGTCACTTCATTTCTTTTTGTCTAAGTCACTTCTATTTTTGTCCAAGTCACTTCCTTTTCTCTTTGTGAGTATCGGGAATATCCCTATTTATAGGTTCGAGATTCACATCTATGAATTGAAAGAACCAAATGATCAACCCCGCAATCAGTTATTAGAATCAATAGGTGTTCAAATTGTTCATTTGAATAAATTGAAACCCTTATTATTGGATGATCCTGATACTTCCCATAGACCAAAATTCTTGATCAATGGAGGAAAAATATTACCTTTTTGTTCAATAAGATACCAAAGTGGTGATTGACCCATTCCATACTAGAAATAATCACAAGAAATCCTTTGATAACATGGATTCCTATTTCTCAATGATATCCCCCAATCGATACAATTGGCTGAATCCTATGAAACCATTTCATAGAAGTTCATTTATCTCTTCTTTTTATAAAGCAAACCAACTTGGATTATTCAATGATCCGCGTCACTTCTGGTTCTATTGTAACAAAATATTCCCTTTTTATGTGGAAAGGGCCTTACGGTTGAGCAACTTTGTGCCTCTCGCTAACGCTCGAGCCATTTCCATCCCTCTCCCATATGGTCGAGTCACTTCATCCCTCTGGAGGGCCACTTCATCCCCAGTAGGTTTCTTGCACTCCATAGCCTTTCCAGTAAACTTTCCAGCCATACCGGGATGGAGGATTACTATCCCATTCCTCGTCTTACATGACATTTGAGTTTAGTTATGTGTCATTATCTATCAGTTTTTTAATTATGTGCCCTATCTCCACTAACTTTATAATTTCACTAGTTCTATGCTTATCTCACTTGCATGCAGGTTGATCATAATGGATGATGGGCTATGGGCCCTAAAATCATTATGTTAGTTTTTGTGGCACCTTATGTTTTTGTTAATGGCAAGTTAATTATTATTTATCATCTTATTGAAATTCATAGTATTTTGACATCTACTTGGATGATGCCTTTCTCTTAGATGGGAAGCTTTGTTTTATTAGTTTTACTAATTCAATAATATTGTGCAATCCCTATTTATATGCTCATACTGGAATTTTTGTGCTGAGAACTTCCATTTTTCCTTCTCTTGTGGGGTATGCTTTCAATCCCTTAAGTGAAGGACATGGTGAACCTGACATGATGTCATGGACTTAGATTAGTGTAGTTGGCTCTTAGGAGATAGGCTTGATATAGTTCGGTTATCCCTCTACTTAGATCTTGGTGTTGATGCCTACATGTAAGCCCCTTAGTGGCGATTATTAGGTAATCTTATAAAATTTAATACAATCATTACATTTGTTTCTGTTGCTAACTTTGGTCTTATATACCATTCATTTGAGAAAAAATACACCTATTCCAACATACTTGTTTGCGTGTTTGGATAGATGGGTTTATTACTCAAATTGAGTAAAGAGTGGATCCCCTCTCCGGTTACACTCCTTATGAGATGGTATCAGACTCGTGGTAGTTGGATTCTGACTATTCCAATCTTATCCTACTTAGGTTTCCTATCCTTTCTCATAAGTTCTTTGTAGGACCCTTACCCTATGTAAAAACCATATATGAGTTGTTTACCCTAGATAAGAAGATAGAGGAAAGATGTAGAATCATATGAGGAGCCCATGATGATCTTGATGAGTAAACCCTAATGTGATGGAATACATAAGCCAAATGTAGGTTAGTAGTGTCATATCTATGTGGATGTTATGAGTTTTGCTTTAGGATGTAGTTGGTGATGGGGAGGACCAAGTAGTGGTTTCATGAGTTGCTAATATGGAATAATTTGTGACTCGATTCTCACAATTTATTTTAAATCCATCATTTATTTTACTAATTTTATTGAAGGTTTATTGGACAAAGTCACACAGAAGTAGTTACTAAAGTTTGGTATAGAAACCCTAGAATTATTTAGAATAGAAATCTTAAACCCTAGCTTTGCGTATGGAGTGATGAATAAGGTGTGGTTTGTGGTGAAGGTTTAGATGACCTACCCTTTTATCTCCCTTATGATGTATAAAGTTGTACCCTATGACTTTTTGTATATCAGGTGAACCTTAGGGTTATTAGGCTAGAAACACAAGGACCTAAAATACAACAATGAATAACAACACAAAAAGGATTTTACAACTAAAAGATGTATATGTAACCCTAAATATTTAAGAGTTGTTCTATTTTTCCTATTATTTTAAACCTTTTTAAAGGGTGGGGAGCAGTTGGTTGAGCGTATATGGATGATTAGATTTTGATGATGAATTCCTTTTAAGGATTGGAGTGTTTAAACATATTGAAACCTAGCATCTTGATTCTAGAAACCCTTATCCCATGATTAGAGGATTAGTATGCTTGATTCTTTATATTTGACCAAACAAGGGCTCGTATAAATTTTAACATAGTTGTTTACAACTCTAATGAATATAGTTAATGCATGTAACATGTATAAATTAGTGGTAACCCTAATATGTATTCCTTGAAAACAAATATAACACATTAAGTGACTTTGGATTCGATAATTGACATCACATGTCATGATACACATATTTTAACCTAATAACCTAATTATGTGCTAACATGTAAGAGAGTTCATGAAATATGACATATGTTTCCTTTGCTAACTGATATACACATTATGGATAAATATGACTAATGAGAGGTATGACATGCCTAATACATGAATTAGAATAACAATTAGAGTTTTCATATCCATAAATATGAATTATGTCCCAAGATCTAAATATTTATTGAATTAATAGACTCGGTAGGTTGGATAAGTAAAATATGAAAATTCATGCATCATGATATAATTTGGCTCTTTTGGTAACGAAGTAAATATAATAAGACTCTATTTAATTAATGTTGATACTAATGATGTAACTTATAATAAATATGAAGGTAAATAGACTAAACCCTAATTACAATGCATTTCATAAAAGAAGTCTCAAAAGTTAAATATAATATTAAAATTTGATTGTTTGGTTCCTAGTTAGCATATATACCAAATTTCACTTTGATTGAACCTTTTTTGAGCCCTAAACTAAATTATAAAAGGAAAGGGTTTAGAAATAACTTAATTTAATGAATATTTGCATTAACTATAATTGATTTCATACAATTTGTGTATTTCAATCTCATGTTAAGGTTTGAATGCCCGGACTCCTAACATTAAC
Organism: Alisma plantago-aquatica; assembly: GCA_963693085.1. Taxonomy (NCBI): domain Eukaryota; kingdom Viridiplantae; phylum Streptophyta; class Magnoliopsida; order Alismatales; family Alismataceae; genus Alisma; species Alisma plantago-aquatica. Next base: position 394,441,092 of record OY856415.1, read on the forward strand.
TAGGTTTGCACACCCACCCTCCAATCTGAATCTAATGTTGGTCGCATCACCTCCTACCTTGAGTAGGAAAACACTTATGTGAACAGTACCACAACACAATTAGATTGGTTTTCTAAGATTTTTTCCCTCTATAGTCCATGAAATTTAACAAAATTACTCCCATCATGATCAGGAGAGGATTCCACACACACCAAACATTTATTCCATCACTAATTTCCTCATTTGAGGAATCACCCAAATTCTTTCAAAGCTTCTCAATTGACCATCCACAGAAGCCCTAACTCTCAAATCTATATACATTTGACTAAACCCCAACCCTCTCTAGCTCTATTGAAACTATTCTATTGCGCCAACTGAGCATGAACCTTCTTAATTTTCTTCTACCAAGTAGGTTTTCTCCCTATTGCAAGTCATCATGCTAGCACCCAAGGTTTTCCCTTCACTCGCAATTGACCCCTGGGTAAGCATCATCTACCTCGCCCTTGTGTTTTTGGATCTTTTTCTAGGAGCAGGGAGCCCTTCCCCACCATCCTTGTCTCGGGTCATGGTCAAGCAGTAGTGCTTCTCACGACGTCCATGGAAGGGACAAAGTTGTAGGGGTAGGGGGCAGAATCCCCCCTCGAGTTTTCCTCTTTTGCCCTTCTGCCAACACTTGGATTTCTATTTTGTCACGAGGGTACTAAAGTCCTTTTGTCGCATCATTTTGTTTAGTCGCTCTAGATTTCATAGTTTCACAAGTACTATTACACCTTTTCATGCATCAAGCTTTTGATGTGTGATGCGGGGGAATTTCTGCCTTTTGTAAATTTAATTTCTTTTCAAACAAATCACTTATTAGTACATATTTAGAAATTCATTACTTACACTTTGATCATCAACAAATTACAAAAATACTCATTGGAATCAAAAAATTATTCTCTAACTAACTATAAATAATTCATAACCAAAATATAAATAGAATAAGAGTTGATAATTTTGGATTTTAACATGCATGCTAATTAATGGTTTGTATATATAATTCAATACTAGGTGAAGAAGCACCCTGACTTGCATCTAGGTTTTGGACTTTGACAATTTGATATTCATCTTGAGGTAAGTTGCATTCCTTGAATTCTATATTGAATAAATGGATCTAATTTATCTCTCTCTCTTGATGTATGTTGCATCCCATGTAATCTATTTTGAGCAAAGTACCCATGTTTTCTCTCTCTTGGTCTTTTGATACATATACCCTATATAGTTTCTCTCTATTTTTAGATGTTGTGTCATATAATTGATTATATGTTGATGTTGACCTTATGATCTTCTTATTGTTGGATATACTTATTGGATTCTAAATTGTGTCTTGATCATACTATTCCATGTGGAAACTCTAATTTGAGAATTTGAACTAAATGAAACCCTAATTTTTAAGTGATGACTTTTGTGGTCTTATGATCAATGTAAGCCATGAATATGAACTGTTTCCACCACTTATGTGGTGTATGTTTCATATTGTCCATTTGTGTGATGAGAATATCATTTATTATATTTGTGACTGAACTTTCACTTTCCTTCTACATTTATGCATGGTTTGTGATTTAGTAGCACTAGAGCAATATAATGGTTTGGTTTTTGGGTTTTCTTCCCCTAGAGTTTTATCCCCCTTTGTGATATTATCAGGCATTGAGGTTTTAGTTTGCCTGCCATGCACTGAGGTTTTTAGTCCTCCTGCACTTATATATTGGGATGAAAGTTTGTATGCCCTATACACCGAATGATATGCCATTGGAGTTTGGTTATGTGTCATTCTCTCTCATGTTTTGGGTTATGTGCCCTATTCGCCACTGAGTTTATGTTTTTACTGATGCTTGTTTATCACACTTGCATGCAAATTCTTTATTATGGATGATGGGTTATGCCCAAAATTCTTTAATTGCACCTTTGTAGCACCTGTTATTTTTTTATAAATGGTAAATTAACTACTGTTTATCATCTTATTCAAATTCATATTCTTTTTGTATCCACTTGGATTGTATTTTTCTTTTAGATGGGAACCCCTTTTTTGCTTGTTGTGTTTATTCCATAATGTTGCTCGATTCCTATTTATGTGCTTATACTAACATTTTTATGCTGATAAATTCTATGTTTTCTAGTCTTATGGGGTATGCTTCCAACCGCTTAGGTGAAGGACATGGTGGACCTAACATGATGATATGGACATGGATTAGTAGAGCTGACTCTTGGGAGATAGACTTGAGATAGTTGGTTACCCCTTTGCTTAGATCTTGAGTAGATGCCTACATGTAAGCCCCTTAATTGGAAGATTGTACTTAGATCTTGAGTAGATGCCTACATGTAAGGCCCTTAATTAGAACATTATTATGTAATCTTATAAAATTGAATATAGTCATTACGTTTGTTTCCACTTATACACCTTGGTCTTGTATATCATTCATTTTAGAGAGAAAAAGTATACCTATTCTAGCATACTTGTTACTGTGTTTGGATTAGATAAATTTATTACTAAAATTGAGTAAGGAGTGAATCCTCTCTCGGGTACCACTCCTTACAAGATGGTATCAAAGCCTTGGTAGTCGAATTTCTTCAATTTTATCTTCCTTAGGTCTCCTATTTTTTCCGATAAGTTCCTTGGAGGACCCTTACCCTATAAAAAAAACCTACATGAGTTGTTTAGACTATATAACATGATGGAGAAAGGTTGTAGAATCATATGAGGAACCCATGATGATCTTGATGAGTAAATCCTAATGTGACGGAACATATAAGCTGAATTGTAGGTTAGCAATATCATATCTATGTGGATGTTAAGAGTTTTTCTTTAGGATGGAGTTGGTGATGAGGATGACCAAGTAGTAGGCTCATGAAGTGATAATATGGAATAATTTGTGATTTGATTGTCACAATTGATTTGGTATCCGTCTAGAGTTCATAACAAAAAGTTATTTTTCATAAAATTAGTATACGTACAAAGAATTTTTTTCATATTTTATCGATAGATTCTCCGACTAAGTCATAAGGAAGTAATTTGTGAAGTTTAGTATAATCCCTATAATTAATTAGAACAAAAATCTCAAACCATGGTTCTGTGTATGTAGTGGTGACTAAGAAAGGTGTGGTTTATGAAGAAGTTTAGTTGACCTACCCTTTTTATCTCCCTTATATTGTATAAAGCTATACCATACGACATTTTAGATGCTAAGGTGAACCTTAGGTTGTTAGGTTGGAAACACAAATACCTAAAATTCAATCCTATGTAGGTATGACATATTAGTTGTATGCATAAGCAACATCGAAAGGCTTTCACAACTAAAAGATGTATATGTAACCCTAAATTTTTAAGAGTTGTTTGATTTGCTTATTAGTTTCAGACGTATTAAGGGATGGAGAGCAGTTGGTTGATCAGATATGGATGATTAGATTTTGAGAGAAAAAATCCTTTTAAGGGGTGGAGTGTTGCACCTACCAAAACCTAGCATCTCGACTCTAGAAACCCTAATCTCATAATTAGGAAATAAGTATGCTCAGTTCTTTAGATTTGACCTAATAAGGACTCATATAGACTCTAACTTGGTTGTTTGTAACTCTAATGATAACTATAATCAATATAGTTATGCATGAAACATGTATAGCTCAATGGTAACCCTAATATGCATAACCTTGAAAACAAAAATTACACATTAAGTGACTTTGAATTCCATAATTTACATAACATATCATGATACACATATAACCTAATAACCTAATTATGTGTTAACTTGTACTAAACAATTACGGGGTTGAAGGCTAATGAACAAAATTGGTTTAAGAAATTCATATAAACTATGACAGATATTCATTCATCAAATAAGATCAACTTCAACATTGCTCGCCCTTGAGTAGCAAAAAAATAAAAATGGTCTTAATAGTTCCAATTCATGTGGTTCTCTCACCTTCACATCATGTTTTTTTTCCTTATCACCATTTGTGGACAAGCTTTCGGTGCGATAGAGGGGTCGGATTAAAATGTGACTTGATTTACAATTCAGTGCATTGGATTATTCTCATTGTCACATAGCAATAAAATAATGATCAGATGGGAGATTGAATGGCAATTTCATACAATTATTTCACCTTTCAGTATGATTAACATTTAGAAAGAAAAGTCAATTTAGTACATTTTCACATAAATAATTACCAATATAGCACATTTTGAAAAATATTCCTCAAAACAACACATTTAGGTTTAAAAATACCACTTTGTTTGGCTTTTTTATCTAAGATTGAAAAATGCAACACACATTGGTGTTACTGTTAAATGAAAAATAAAAAATTAAAAAATGTCAAAAGCACCATATTGAGTGGCGCTTTTAACTTGACATTTTAATGTTGCATCTAGTTGAAAGCGCCACTCAATGTGGCACTTTTGTTTTTTTTCAATTTTTTTTTAAATAAACCCGCATATATTTGTGGCACTTTTCAATCTTAGATACGACACTTCAAGTGACGGATTTTACACAAGTACTAATTTGGGGAATAATTTTTAAAATGTGCTATATTGGTAAATATTTTCGTAGAAGGGAGCTAAATTGGTTTTTTTTCTTTAATCTTTGTCAACTATTACATGTTATTCCATTTGTCCTCGTAAATGTCTAATCTATTTCATTAAGTAAACTTACAAATCTAGCTTTCATATCATCCTGCTCATTTTTTTAATGCTACAAGAAACATGTTTTGAAACTTATTCACACGGCATGGACATGGACATGGACATGGAAAGTGAGACCTGGCTTAAATTCTATCGGGATTTGGTGGTCTAGTATGCCATCACAGGTTTGAGGATGGAAGCAGCGCTTGTGGCTATAAGTTACGGCTGCAAACCTTTGCAGGGCTCAAGGTGTTAGGCTAGCTAAACCGTATAGAGACATAACTATTGAAAGCTTGTTAATATTAACAGGGAGCTTCTTGACCTGCCATGGTCGTGCTCCATTGCGAGTAGCAGGAGGCAAACGATGCATTCCAAGCGAGGCATCCAGATCTATAGACCACATAGCTCGTAGAAATGGCTGTCTTTCTGTTTGCTTCAGTTGTGCGCTGACCTTCTGTTATACACTACAGAATAACTCTCTTGGATAAATTAACCAACAACATCATAACACACCGCTATGGAGACTAGTCAAACACATGCAAATCTATTATTCTACTCTACTAAGTGTGAATACGCGTTTCCGTCCTATTTTGTTTCGTTAATTTTCTGCATTCGTTAATTTTCTGGACTCTTTGTTTCCGTTCTCTACCTTCTCATTATTTGTTAGACTTTTCTGGAACAAAATCCCAACCTCCTTTAAAAAAAAGTGCCTGCTTGTCACAGTTTCAGACCACGAGAATTAATGGGCACTACTGAAAGAAGAAACCCAAAGTGTAACAGTATTGCTCCCGTGGAGGACAATGATGAAGCGGCCAACGATGAAGCCGTCAATTTGTTTCATAATCACTTCCTGGATGAATGCAGCATGTATGTGATGCAGTTCATTATCTGTACAACGGCAACAATTCTTCCTCTGCCTTTCTAACAATGAAGCGGCCACAATATTGTTTCATAAATCGTAATCGCTTCCTGGACGAGTATGTATGAGACACAAGTCGTTTTTGTGTTGCCTCCATTAATCTATTTTATTTCCATCAATGGCCTAAGAGGCTCCTGTTGCTGCCGATGTCTCGATTGAAGGTCCGCAACTTAGGTGTCGTTCGCTTTTTCAAGCCACAACTTGGCCTCCTCAAGCACAGTGTTGATGAGTGTCGTGGCTTTGTTGTTGAGTACCTAAATCACATCAGTTAACCTTCTCTGTACTGAGGTTAGGATAGGTGAGACCTTGCTCGTTGTCTGTGATTAAGAGGGAAGGTTGGATCACACGCCAGTATTGTTGATGATACGATTCGAAGGGGGTTTGTGCTGGAGCCCTGGCCGAGGGATAGGTCGCCGAGGAGGAGGGTCCCTGCTGTGTCGGTTTTTCTGGCAAAGTGAATGACCTGTTTGGTTATGTGTGGACCATATCGTTTGCTGCTTCTTTTGTGCATAGACGTTCTGATCGGTCCCAATTGTCAAAGAAAAATATAAGTAGGAAGTAATACTAGAATCGACGCTGGCCAAAAATCTAATATTGAGGTGAATTAGGATAAAATATCTATACTGGTCTATGTCTCTAGCTTAGCGGCATGTCTCTGGTGGTGGTGGATATCTTCGTCTGTTATTTTGATCAATTTTTTTTGTGATAAAGAGTTCATGCATTAAAAAATAAAATGTTTATAAATGGGACGTTTGTAAACATGGGATAACAAGATGTTCCACCATAGATGACACATACGAAGATGTGTTCCATGGTCTGATGCAGATAAACAAAAGCAAGAAAGGCCTAAAGTATCAGTGTTCATGGGAAGACACCTCTTAACAATGAACCTTGGCATATAGATTGAAAAAAACATGATAATGAAATTCTCCATCATATTGATGCTTTGGTGGTTTGGTTCAGAAGGTTGTATCGTCAGCTATGATATCCTCTAATGTGTAGCAGACTTCGCCATTATGATCTCCAAACATGTTATATTGGTCCTCATCTACCCCATCACTTGTGTTGGTATGGAATACAAGTTAATGTATAAAGAATGTTCAATGTCAGTTAGAATTTGGTGTTGAGAACGGTTAGAGATGTTGTATTTTTTTTTATTTCTTTCTAACCAAATTTTGCAAAGGGTGTTTATAATCAGGTCACGTAAGTTTTGATTTTGTGCTTTTATGCATGTAATTTGGTTTGACAAAGGAATGTTATCAATGATAGTATGTGGTGGGAAATATTTGTAGAGGAAGTATAATGTGAATTGACAGTTGGTAAAAAAGTGTTGTTATTTTGACCATGGTTTATTTTTGTTTACCGACGGTGACTGAGAATTTTCTGAAATCCAACTAATATCAAAAAGAATATTAATACGTCAACAGGAGCATGATTAATTTGTTCTCGTTGGCTATGAACATATGGCCGAGTTTTGACTGCACACAGATCGGTTTGTCCACTCACCTTGCATCCTTGAAGCATCTGCCACCAGAGTTAGCAACCGGTCTGATTTCTTACATTTTGTTTCAGCTTCGGCATTGTCTCGTAATGATTATAAACACACTAGTGAACGCACACGTACACATGCACGTGACATATAAAATTTATTGGAAATGTGCTGGGGAGATGACTCGTCTGTGAAAGGGTCCCTACGGTAAAAGATATTTGTGTTGGTTGTTTGAAAGAAGAGAATCAATGAACTATTTCTGTGGGATGGAAAGAGAAATACAGAATTAAAGATAATAAAAGTTAATAGGAGAGTATGAGAATAAATATTTGTAGGAGCAAAATTTCTTAAAATAAGGAGAGAAGAGAGTGAATCAATGAGAGACAGCATCAAACTCGTTCTTTTTATAGTAGTATAGATAAATTATACCAAACTATTGTTTGTTAGTATTTTTCTTTGAACCGGATACATAATCTACATGAGATAGAATCTCATAAGTGTTGATGAGAATTACGTGGATTGCTTGGAGGTAAATTCTTTAATTCCTACTTTAACCAAATATAAGGCAGACCCAACCTTTGCCTACTTCAACATAACTTAAAAATAATCTAATAAGACAATGGTTTTCTCATATATGGTTGATGTCTTATATAGGTAGCATATTTTATCATTCATTTATATTACACACACTATCTTGTCTTTTTCCATATTTAGTGAAAGGTGGACTATCTTTTTTTCTGGTTTCTAATTAATTGTGCACTATCTTTTCTCAGATAACGACATCCGGTGAAACTACATTGTACTTTGATGACTTTGCATTCTTGACTTAAATGGATTTGGTAGTAGTCGTTACAAGAGTAAGGTTGGATTAGTGTGTTTTGATATTAACTGACTTGCAAAATTATGTCATTTATTTTCTCATTGACTCAATCAGTAGGTATAACTAAACATGTCTTGTCCCACAAACTTGAAATACTATATTTTCCATAATATATACATGTGTATTTTGTGTGAACATTGGGTTATTTATCTATACTTAACCATAATAGAAGTTATAAATAGCATGATGGCTTCTTCTTTATTTGGTCAGCATCGTGATGGCTTATTTATTGCAAGAAAATTTTAATGATGGTCTTTATGACACTTAGTTATGTGGATATTTTATGGACTTCGGTTACTAATTCACAAGATCTTTTTCTTGATTCAGTTTGATATTTTTTCTCAATGACCTTTGCATATTGCAAAGAATCATCGAATACTCCCCATATTGTCAATTTGGTGCTATCTTATTCCATGTCTACTTGTCCAGGGGTTAATGATGAATAGGCTTACACCTTACTAGTGGTAATAAGATCATAAAGAAAGCGTGCAGATAGATATCATATTTTTTCGCAAAGAAGGAAAAGTTGTGAAACAACTGAATTTTCATTGTGTATATTTAAAAAAAGTAGATAACTACATTATTATATCTTATGAGATGTTATTTCTTTCTAGTGAGCTCAACTAGGATTGAAATATTTGGTGTGTTGCGTTGTGTAGCCTTAATGTTTATCTTCGTTGCATTTTACCTTGGTTTCTTTATTTTTGTTTATGAGATATCCTTGAGTGGATGACAATCCATTCATGTAGTTCAAGGATCCTCTCTATTTCATTTGCGTGCATAATATCGAGCCAAGATTGGATAGGCACAGAAGCATCAATTGTCTTTAATCGAAAAATTTCATGTGCTAAACTTTGATATCTTCTATGGTGTTCGCATCCTTCTCTTAAATGATCTTACCGATGTCTTCTCTATTTTTAGGAGAAGAGAAGTCCAAATTATTTACATTTGGTTTGACAATGATGCAATCCAATTTTCCATTCTAGCTACTATGGATACGAATTGTATGCTATTTTGTGTATATGTAATTATGCTTATGAAGTGATGTTCCTAGATATTATATAGAAAATATGTACTTAACATAATGTATTCACTTTTATAAATTATTAAATGTCGTTTGAACTTAGAGTATTTTTTCGATACAATAAATACCAAGCATGTATGTTCATGCTCTCACCAACGTTGCTATTGTTTCCTATATAGAACCTTGGATGTGGATTTTATGGATTCATTCTTAATGCATGATTTAAAACCAATTTCCTTAGATACTTCATCAAAATTTTCATTTAGATATATGCTATTATACTTTTACTAATTCAATCATTGGCAAGCGAGAATTTTTATGACTCTCATGTGTTCCTCAATTTAGCTTGTTGCTATGTAAACCTTAGATCTCGGGATCAAGAGGTACTTTTTAATGCCTTTCATTTAGACTTATGTTTTTGGATACATCAACATTTGTATTTCCTTGGTCTAAGAATAATATGAATGCACTATATTGTAAGAAATTAAACTTTATCGTATCACACTTCATCTTTTGAACATGTCCATTGATACCACATGTTTCATACTCACTCCTAAATTATTATTACTTAACCAGTTATTAGTGAAGTGTGTGGATACATATTTTGTATACATGTTTAGCTCGTGAGACTGACTTTTTTCAAATTTTAAAATTGTACTTTAGCTGGTTTCAAATATTAGTGGGCGTTCTTACAGTTGGTTGGACACTCATATGTAATGTTTGTCTTGAGATGCTATTTGTGTAGAAGTATTGCTATTGAAATTTTGCATTATATTTTTTAGGGTCAATTCTTTAGTCATTTTTTTAAATATTATATTTTTACTTCCCCATAAATGGGATATGTGCAATGATGATTTACAAACCGTGATTAATTGCTTGATGTGAATAAAGTTGAAGAGGCATAGAATTTTTTTGGTTATACTATAGTTGTTGAAAAGGACATAATTCTTCTCATCAAGCACTACATATAAACGACTGTGATACGTGAGGTAGCATGGATATGGACATTGTAGTAGAAGTTGGTGGGAAAAAAATAAATTATTAAGAGTTCCCCTACATAGAAAGGTAAGTGTTCTCTTATTCAAGTAGAAAAAGATAGTGAGATATTTCATATGAGACTAAATTGTAATCATGTCAACTATTAGTAAGAATATGTTTAACGGTATGCATACATCTCTAAGTTTTTGTCAAATTTAATTAGTTAGACATTTATTATCATTCAAAAACTTAATGAAACTTTTTGATTCAGTGTTGTTTTTATGCAATGCATAAATATGTGTTACCATAACATGACCCCATTTAAATGTTGCTAATATATTTTACTATGATATTGGATATTTACATTTGTGAGATCGTTTGAAATTTCAAAAACACACATAAAAAATTACAGTATCTATTAGTTTGATGTATTTAATAATTACACCAATTACTTCTTCTAGGTGAAGCATGCAAATTTGGAAGTTGGAAACATTTTGTTCCGATTCCAAAAAATTCAATATTGTCATTATGATATGATTAGTATGGCTACTTGAAGTTGGAACAATATCCAAACATAAAAACAATTTGAATCAGTATAGATCAAAATATACATAATCAAGTAATCAATTAAACTAATTTAGCTTCTAGTTTTTCTCAACAAATTTAATTATCTAAGTAGAATATAACTACCTAGAACCAAATAGGACATATTGTTGCATTTCTTACAGTGGTACCCATTTTGATATTTCACATTTGGGTTATTAAGATCATTCTCTATGATGGAAAATCAAGGTTGTTGATAAACACCAAGACATGAATGACTCCAGTTGACTATGATCATGTAGGTAGTAAATTTCATCTCTATAAATGTGTGTTCAATTAGCAAAAGAGTTATAGCATGTTCAATGCATTTATTAGTAATCTACTATATTTAAATGATGTTATAATGACTTTGTACGAACTTTAGGAGTTAGGTACATGAGGTTGTGGGATATACATGGAAATAAGATGGAGATCATAAGTTTTACCCAATTTACAAACAAAACACAAATAAATACACACATATGTGTTTTCATCCAATAGACTACAAGACAAAAATATATAATCTTATTTTTTTGGGATCAGATATTAATTTTTCCAATTAATCTCACTCAAGTAAAAGTCTCCCTTATGGAATGGAAGCATGAACAAATGAAGTGGTGCCACCATCAAATTTTGTTTCACTTTAAAGGAATAAACAATAGAAAGTGATTGACACCCTTGTTATACATGTAATAGATAAATACACAGATACCTTATATAAATTCATAACTTCATTTAATATATTCTTATTTTCATCTATTCTTTTATGCATGTAAACTAATCAAATTTTACGCATGAAGGTTGGTTATTTACTCACATAAGGAAGGAGTTATAAATAAGATTGCAATTAAGTTGCTCCAAAGATATATTAGGTTATAACGCATATATGATGAATCTATTTTTTTCTTACTCAATATGAACAATGAGTTTGTAACCAATAAAAATACATATTTATTTTGACATAACAATGACTATATTTGTAATTCCTTGCTACAACCTTGCATGCTAACTACGTTGATGTCTTGTCAAACTATGTTGATTTTCACTTTTTGGTCTTAATAATGAATTACCATTAAACACAATAGATAGTAAATATTTGCAATATATTATTTCAATGACAGTCATTTTCTTAGAATTGTTGTTGTTGTTGTTTTTTTTTGTTGTTATTACTATTATTATTATTATTATTATTATTATTATTATTATTATTATTATTGAAAAAGCACGTTATAACAACAAGAGATTTGTTATGACCTTAACGTGGGATCCAATCTCTTTCTAGATGGAATTCAAATATCAAAACATATGAAATTAATATAAAGAGTACTTTTCAATCTGAAGATGGAAACATCGACTTATGTCTACATCAAAATAGTGCAGATAATTTAGTATATACTAAATAATAATATTTGTTAAGAAACACAGATTGCTTATCAACCCTAACAATTGTAACTATGCTTCATATCTATTGTTCCAAATTTTTCCGCTATCAATTCAAGGAATTTTCATCAAGGAAAACTAAGTTCATAACCAATATACTAGACACCATAAAACTATCTTCAAGAGTCATCAGGGAGATCATTTCTTGTGATGAAATAACTTGGATTGGGAAGACGCATGAGATTACAAATATCACATGTTCAAATTCTTCACATATTATATCATTAATGTACAAAAATATGAATATAAATCAATCCAACGTAAAAAGTATATCTCAATTAATTATAATTGGTAGATGATATGGAAGTGTTCAATTGGAATATAGATTTGGTGGTGACCTATTACAACAGAAATCAACAAGAATCTTATCATAAAATTTTAGATATGGTTTACCTAACGTACTTATTATGTTAACTTCAGGGCATAAATAAAAACATAAAAGCATAAAAGTTGGAACACATCTCAAGAGGAAACTATTCATTCATCCTATCAAGTAAAAGTAACATAAAGGGGGCATACATGTTTCTAATTAATTTTGAATTTAATAAACAGTTTAATGCATATTAATATAATTAATAATTAAAGGAATATTTATTAATAAATTGGTATTAATCAACATTGAAGACACTATCAAACCCATTGATGTGACAACAAAGAGAATTACATGACAAAGAGGACTACGAGCTAATAAGCCAAATTACTAAGGTAGTGAAGATATAAAATTACTTTTTGAAGATAAATTCATATATAAATAAAGATAAAAATATTGAAGTCATTTAATTCTATAGTTTCCCTTAAGCAAATAAATGCTCATTTTATAATAGATTTATAAAATTTGAAATGAACTTTAATATATTTTCCATTTCTTCAACTACTAACAACTAGAATCAAGTATGTGCCATTACTAGTTTGTTCTTATATGTGGACAAAACGAAACTTAAATGCTTGGCATATGATCGGATTCCAGTGAGTCCACCAAGAGCATGAATCAAAATGATAGTGCCCACGAGATGAATTTTGATGATCAGTAATTCAATAAGACATGATGGAATAAGAAATCAAAAGAATGGGAACACGGACAACAAATGAAAATGTGATCATGTTCAAATATAAGTCATGTCTCTATAAGTTAACTTTACACCATAAAACCTTGAGATAAGGCACGTCTCTATAGTTTTCCCTAGCCATAGATCCATCATCGTTAGTAGCTGGTGATGGTGAAACAGGTTCTCCTGCGGGTTAACCTGGAAGCGCATATTATTGAATATGTGTGGTTTCTCCTAGCCGTAAATGAGGAGGTTAGAGTGCAACTTTGGTTGTAGGCTCAAGATGTGTATAAGAGCATGGTGAATAGGCCCATGGCTCAGTGTGATAGAGCATGAATGCGTTCATGGCTCAGGGAGCACGGTGAACTGGCCCGTGGCTCAGATATACTAGCGTCGAGACCTGTACCAAGGCGGGCTAGAGAAAGGGTAGCATGCGAGATCTAACCCTGTGGATGAGGCCACTTAAGCATGAGACTGCGGTCCTACTTTGGTTCTCGTGCACTGACCACAAGGTGGGAAGTCGTGGAGTTCAGCTCTTCCATTGACCTTGTATGGCACCGGCTTGGGTTTCACAACTGAAGGCTGGATTTGAGCGGTACGACTCACTTCCTCAGGGCATAATAACACGTAATCTAGCTGAATAGTATTTATTGCTCAAGGAAAAACACGGAACATTGATTGAGGCCTTGCTTGCGTAGTTGATCTTGTTATACATTGCAGTTACTTTTACGTACCTTATGATATGTGGTAAGATCTTATAAATCTTATCTTGTCAATCATGTTCCATAAAGAACTACTTGATTATATGCCTTCCGTACATCTTGGTAAGCTCATAACAACCCTGCTCTATAGACTGCTCTTTTTGGTACCTCTTATCAGTTACCTGCTGTTGTTGTTTTATCCTTATGAGGTTTTATGGTTTCGGCGGGGAGTTATGTTTCTCACTGGGATTGTGTGTCTCACCCCATTGGTTTACAACCTTTTTAGGTGTTCGCGCTAGATGTGGTGGTGGTCACAGGGTTGCGGCCGAGCAACAAGAAGAGGAGTAGTAGAAGGCAAGAGATGGATATGCTGCTATTTTGGTTGTTTTGTTGTAGAGTCTTAGAGTCGTCCCTGTACTCTCAGGTCCTTGGAGGCATTTTGATGTTGTTTTATGATGTATAGCTGATGAAGCTTTGTATATCCTGCTGCTAGTCAGATGTGGCCATTATGTAAAAATAAATAGGTGATGAACTCATGTGATGATGAGACAGCTGATCTTATAAGCTGTGGACACACATTAAGGCTTGTAAATATTTATATAACCTATTTTCTTGTAGGCTAAGGATCTGAATGTAATAATTTCTTGGTTTATCTACTTCTCAAAATCGGTTTTAATTACCCCATGTTTTTGGTAATTTAGTGGTTTATGGTGTTTTCCGCACGTTTTCACGTGGCACCTCGTTGTCTATGTGATAGCAGGATGTGTCACCACAAGCTTGGTATCAGAGCTCTAGGTTCGCTGAGTCTACAGGGATTTTGGACTAGGTTGTGTCTGTTCTTATGAGTTTTCCAGATTTTCTTACAATCATCTTCTGCCCTCAGCGGAAGAAAAAGATATGTCCACCAAAAGGAGCTAAAAAAATTTGACCAAAACATCCACACGGAATATTTACAAATAGATGTATCAAAAAACATTCAACTACAACATCCACACAGAAATATTTACAAAGGAAAAAAAATTATATCTAGTTATACATTAAATTATAATTTGCTCGAGTACAACTGTACAACTTGATAGGAAATATGTAACAACAAGTGATGAATTAGCCTGAAACCATTCTAAACATTTTTTATATTTGTATACAATCCATTAGGAAAAGTTAAGTTTCATTAAAAAATGATTTGAACCATTTTCAAAGACTAATTTTAGGTCATGTTTGCCCAAGTATAGTTTCATCAAGAAAATATATGTTAGACTAAAGGGGGCCAAGTTAGTGTCTTGTTTGTGTTGTAGTTTGATTGAGATGTTTCCTAGTCAAAGTACAATTCGATACACATGTAGTTAGAATCTTCTTAGTTATTGCCAATGTAGTGACACTCGAGTGGTAAAGTTGATGTTGTATGACTGAGAGGTCACAAGTTTGAGACCCCCTGGCAACAAGATGAATGAATTGTTAATTTAAAAAAAATAGTTATTAAATCCTCATTGACTATTCTACAACAACTAATTTACCACCAAACTCGTTCTAAATATCCTCAACAATCATCTAGATCAATCTTAAGTGTTTCTTATATATAGAAGTGTCATAGCACCCATCTATGTACATATGAGAACATCCTCTACATAGAATCTCTTTATGGTTAATTAGAATTTTGATTTGTCATATCCTTCTATTTCTTAGTATGCCTAAGCCTAAGCCTAGATATAGTATCATGCACCACCTAATATAGCCTTGCCTAAACCTTGTTGTTTCTAATCACTTATTCTCCAGTGCTTAAACTGTAATTATATGAGGGAGTTTGTACTTTCTTTTCTTCCTATCATGTTGCATGTTTGGTTTAAATCTTAGGTGGTACTCCTTGAGAGAAGGTTGTGTTGAAGTACTTTAAAGCCACTTCTTGCAAGTAGGTTGTGTACAAAGGTAGAGAAGGATATTTCTATCCAAGGGTGATCTTTTGATGTCCCCTAAGGAATGTAAAATTTACCCTTGGCTTAGGAAAGGAGGTTTGTCATGATCCACATTTATCCTTATCTAATAAAAAGAGGTTCATCACAATACACATAACACGGGGAATTGTAATATATAACAATACAGGTAAACTCTATTCACTTATCTAGATAATTAATAATACCATATATTACAAACAATTCAATTTTGTTGGTAATATAATCCATCTATTTTTGTTATATCTTTTTTCACACAATCCCTAACTCGCTTTACATATAGTTCACATCCCTTCCACATATGCAATGCTAAACTCGATATTGTTTGTGTATAGAACTACCATGGATAGAAAATGAAAATATGTCTTTGAAGTAGTTTTCATTTTGCAACTATTTTGTTTCAATTCACTATAGTTTCAACATACAAAAACTAAATCACACTACAACTCATGGGTATGGGTCTATGGGAAAGTGAGAAGAGCCTATTGCTTAAAATACAATTTTATTTGTCAAATTTTAATGAAAAGTGAGTAATAGTTCATACAATATCAATTTTCAGGATTACTTGAACTTATGAATATGATAAATAAATTGAACTTGTTGTGATATTCAATACTGTCATGAATGCTTAGTGCAAGTGTGAGATGGTTAAGTAACCTTTAAGAAGTATCCAATGAGATTAATGTGATATTCACCTAATTAACATTAGGGGAATTCAAGATTATGGTTGATACATGAAGATTTGACTATGATTAGAGAAAATGATGAGTATAATATTCAATTGAGGGATACTAATTATTTTTCCCTAAATAATTGATCTAAAATCACTCTAAGTATAGTTGATGAAACATATTCAATAAATATCAATAATGTATCAACTTGATTAAGAAAGGAACAAAATCATTATGATAACCTAACTTTACCTCATCACTGTTGTACTCTTTCCCTCTTATAAAGTGCCCCACTTACTCATTTGGATATCAATTTCTTAATTTGGGTGTTGTGACGCCACAATTTGATCAAATCAATGACTAATTTCACAATATGTACTTTTATTTGAGAATTTAACTTAGTATTGTACTTATATACATCACCTTCTTACAACTCATATTAACCCTCATAAATGAGATATACTTCTCCCTAATTATTCATGTTGCATAGATCTCAATTATGAATCCAACAACACAAAAATTACTTCAATCAGACCCCTATAGCCCAATTTATGAGTTTTTGGATACTCCCCGATTGACTTTGATTTTAATTAGAATTTTAGTCTTGTTGGGCTAGATGGGCCGACCAGCCGTGGGGCCATCAAAGAGAGTGCGGCCCAGCCACCACCCAAGACCTAAAACACTTATGCTTCCTCCTTTCTTGACTGTTAGATCATGGATTTATGATTCGACAGCTCCAAAGTCATCCCCTACTGTAACATTCCTAGAATTTTCATCTAAACTAAATGTGACTAATAATGTTGATGTTGAAATGAATGCACTACAAATTCACTAGGAATGAAATTCCTAGAGTTTACCAACATTAATGTGCAATATGTCATCCACGAGCAGAGGGATCTTATTGTAATATAGTTGAGGAGCGAACACTGAAGGACAATATTTTTAAGGATTATCTGATCAAAGTAACATATCAAGAACTAGTATTTATCGCACAATTTGAGTTGGTTTGATTAACTAAAGTTGCAATAATAAAAAGAGCTAGATTAAGGTTCTAGTTATCAATGGTTAGAAGCACTAGGTGAAATTGGGTTTCATAGATACTACTCAAGTCTTCGTATTCATTCAAATCTAAACACTGTAACGACAGTCGCCAAACTGACAAACAAATCATTACTAATTAAGCGGAATAAACATAAACAGCAGATTAACAAAAATCACTAAAATTTAAAACCATTTTCTAAGGAGATCCTTGTATAGAAAACTTTTACTGAAAGATTCAAAACACATACATAGCATGATTGACATTGTACAACATTGTTTCATCTCATCTCGAGGACAACATATATATATATATCAGTTGCTCTATCAAAACACATACTGGAGCAACATAAAACCTCAAGGCATTCAAGCCAAAATCTCATATTTTTCATGAAACCAGTATGAACCAACTCCAAGGACTAGAGAGTACAGAGACGACACATAGGACTCATATCTACAAGACAGGATAGACAGTACACTCAACCTGAGCTGTCACTGCTACCTCAGCTGTTGTTCTTCCTCTGCAAAAAGGTCATACGTGCACGTACACCTAAAAATTTGCATCCCACGGGGGTGAGACAATTGTAAATTTCCCCAGCGAGAGATATAACTCTCCTCCAACAATATTATTATCACAGTTTAAATGGTATAAAACTGAGCAAAAGATAAGCAGTTTAGAATATTCTCATCTTTTAAAGCATTGCAACTATCTGTGATAGAGCAGTAAGTCATTTATTCTCTTTATAAGGAATGGGAAGAACATGTATATCATTTGCTCATCATACTATATCAACATCTCAAGCTTATCCAGTGAAACTCATTATCATGGTATGTCATCCATGAATCATTCTCATTTCTATTTATTGGCCTCAGCCAATCTGCTAACCAGATATTTAATTGTATACCAGTCATGTGAGTATACATCATCATATTATATTCAGGCATTGGACTATGCCAATCTTGTGCAACTATTTCAGGCATTG
Source organism: Alisma plantago-aquatica (assembly GCA_963693085.1). Classification (NCBI taxonomy): domain Eukaryota; kingdom Viridiplantae; phylum Streptophyta; class Magnoliopsida; order Alismatales; family Alismataceae; genus Alisma; species Alisma plantago-aquatica. The sequence goes on from OY856415.1 coordinate 394,459,416, forward strand.
GACTATGCCAATCCTGTGCAAACATCACTGAATACCACATCACTTTTACTAGGCATTATACCTTGGCCAAGCCATCATACTTATTCACATCCTTTCTATAAACAAGTATCCCTCTCATATATTTCAAAAACTATAGCCCATATTTGGCTATAAGCATAAAGCATGTATGATCAAGATTTCATTATTATTATTATTGTATCCATTTATTATTATCATTATATTACTAAGTTTCCATTTCTTAGTTTATTTTGAACATTATCATTTCTTACATGAGACTTTTATAAACACCTTGTTACCTCTCACTAGGCAACAACTATCCTCATGGCTCACAAGGCCCATTAAGTATCTTGTCACCTCTCACTAGGAAACAAATTATCACATGGCTCACAAGGCCATAACACATCTTGTCACCTCTCACTAGGCAACAAATTATCACATGGCTCACAAGGCCATAAAACATCTTGTCACCTCTCACTAGGCAACAAATTATCACATGACTCACAAGGCCATAAAACATCTTGTCACCTCTCACTAGGCAACAAATTATCACATGGCTCACAAGGCCATAAAACATCTTGTCACCTCTCACTAGGCAAAAAATTATCACATGGCTCACAAGGCCATAACATCTTTATACTTTTATACAAGTATTTAACATGCCTTACAAGGCTTATGCAATAAGAGAATTGCAACCATCCCATCATTGGGATTAGGGTTTCCTCTTTATGACCGATTAGGGTTTCATGTTTATTTTATTGATCCAAACCCTAACTCATTGCTCCACACATCTAGGAGCATACATTGCTATCATAAGTATCCAATCATACTTATTTATTCTCAACATTTATCATTAAATGATTACCAACACAAGGTACGAGTTTCTCTCTCATCCTCTCTAGGATATTGATTACATCATACTTTATTGTTTTGGCTTAACCCTTTCTCAAGGTATGTTAGCCTACACTTATCAAAGTGCATTAAACTCATTACATTTCAATGTAACAATTTACATGACACACTTCATGTGTTACTCATCCATACATATTGGATTTAAGATGCATCAAGGTGTAGCAACCTTAAAGTGTTGGATGTGATATTTACCATACCTTGGTGTATCACTTCCCTCATCATTTTTAACTTAGTTAAGTTCATTAACTTATATTGTATTAGGGTATTTCCCATCCTAATACTTAATCCACTATCCCATCATATTAATCTTGTAAAGTATTGACCATATGTCATACACTTGAATCACCCAGGTATCATCAATGATATGGACTCATCTCGGATGAAGGCACTGTTGATATAAGGTTGTCCATTATCAACCACTTTAAGTGTTTCACCTATAAAGGTATTAGCCACACCATAACTTGGTGTTACTCTTATCACTCCTAAGAGTGTCTTGCCCTCACCTTTACAAGGTATCTCAGATTAGAAGTGTGCATATGTTCATCATATCGGGTCGTAAGTATATGAGCACTCACCATATCGGGCTAGAAGTATAAACACACCATTCATATCGGGCTCAAGGTGTTTGTATGTGTTACCCATTTCGTGCATGAGGTATTAAGCCATCACCATGTTGGGCTAGACATCAACTAGGGTTGTGTATCGGGCTATCATATCATGCAATAGCACTTGCTATTCTTTACTCATATCGGGTTACCCAAGTTAGGGTTTCATGTCAACTTACAAGTATTCATTTAACCTTGTATCATGCATGGAGTCTATACTTGACTCCCTATCGTGCAAGAGGTGTACACTACACCCCCATATCGTGCAACAAGGTATACATTCATATCCATGTTATTTTAGTGAAGTAAGTGCATCATCATATCAGGTTAGAGGTGCTTGCTTGCATGCTTGCACCTGATATCACTTTTATAAGGTGATACCATCATCTTCAAGCTCTAGACATTTATTCTAACTATTATAGTTCATGTAAATAGGTCTAAGCAACTACTAGAACTCATAATCTCATCAACTATTTCAGGAAATTTCGGAATTAAAAGTAATTCATTAAGTATAGCAATTTAGGTGATGAATAATAACATGGTTGAGTTCAAGTTATATAACCCGCCTTAAGAACCACTTCAAAGCTCCAAGCTCCAAAGCTCCATGTTCCTAAGGTTGAAGATGACTTATGAAAAGTCCAAGGCTCTTTCATAACTCCTTCATATACAAGGAATCACCATGGATAAGCAATTGGTGAAGAAGAAAAGAAAGGTAGATCATAACCCTAATTCCATGCTTCAATTCAAGCTTGAAGACAACTATAGCTTACCTTAGGGTTAAGTTTTGAGTTCCTTAGCTCCTTGGACGACACCCTACAACTCTTGGGAGATATGGACTTCCTCTTGGCCGACACAACTTTGCTTGTGGTCGATACTCCCTCACTTGTGGCCAAAATCACTTCAATTGGCCGATATCAACTTGCTATGGGCAATATCAACATGCTATGGCCGATATACTTGCTATGGCCGATACCCAAGGCCTATGCACGATAACCTTGTGCTCTTTCACGACATGCCACCCCTCTTGCACGATATGATACTCACTTGCACGATATGGCACTCACTTGGAGTCAAAACACTTCACTCTCTGGCCGATATCACCCTATATGGCCGATATCACCTACTTGGGAGATATGGTCTTGCCATGGGCGATATCCCTAGGCCCATGCACAATACCACAGCATACCTTCACGATGTGGGAGCTATATGCACTATACCTTAGGGTAGGAGGGTGGTAAGGGTCACAAAATTGCACCAAGGGGTGAAACTAGGGGTATATATACTTGTTGCACATGATGGAAGGTAAAAATGAGGTGTCAACATTTTGAGCTAGTAGGTGCCACGTGTCATGCATGGGTGACACGTGTACATGCATGCATCATCATTTATCTTGTCTTGCAAAACATTTGATGATCATCTAGAGATGCAAATTCGTCCATTACTTATCCATTTGGATAAGTCATCTAGGTTTAATCACTATTTTAAGTCAAGCCGATACACTTTTTCTAAGGAAACTTGTTGGCCGTCACACCTCACCTCCTTGAGGTTCTTTCCATGATATGGCCTTTTCCAAGAGTTCACAAAACGATATGGGACACCTCCTTGGGCTCCATGGCCGATAGGCACTCATATATAAGCTTTTCAACTTGATACAACTCAAGTTAAGCTTCCAAATTCAACCCTTTTTCTTGGTCATTTCATCACCAAGAGTATCATCATTCATAATTGATTCAAACATGGTGTATCATTCATTATATTTCCTCGAAATGATACATATAGGAAGTAGGAACACTCTAGAGGTGGTAATTTGCATATCAACCCCACATTTTGGGTAAATTACAATGTGTACCAAAATTGGTGCACAAGGTACCAACATTGTTCAAACAAGTTCAAACTTGGAATTTAGGCTTTTCAAAAGCCACCACCCTGCATCATTCTCTCTATAATGATGCTAAAACACATGAGGCATGTTCAACATGTGACATTTTTCATTATATCCCCTCAATTTGGGTAAATTGCACTTTGGTCCAAAGCAAAGGAAAATTGCTCAAACAGCATTCAATCGGGACCAAACTTGAAACATGAGTGTGTCACATGATAACAAAGCACCTTAGAGGATTATATTAAAGTTATAAGCAACTTTATTATCCAAAACAAATAGGTTTACCTCATAACCCAGGTCAAGGATGTTACAATTATAAACCCCTAACAAGGATTTCATCCCCGAAATCCCAGGAAAAGGGAGGAACAGATTATTCATTAATCATGCCCTCAAGTCTCCACCTAACTTCTTAATGTTATGGAGATACCATAGATCTGTAGTTCACACAAAGTTCCTTTCACTAATTCAACCTTATCAATGTTTATGTTTATGCAGAGCATAAACCCCTAACATATGATGTCCATATTATTGAAAGGAAGAAGCATAAAAGAGCATACTTCTATCATCACCCAAGAATATTTATCAAAAGGGAAACATATATATCTAATAGAGATAATTCACTCAACAATCTTTTGTTCATTTGGAAAAGTTCACTTAGCAAAAATCTATTTAATTGGGAATGCTCACTTAGCTTTTCCTTTATATTGGGAATGTTCACACAGCTCTTCCCATTTAGGAATGTTCACACAGCTCTTCCTATTTAATTGGGAATGTTCACACAGCTCTTCCCATTTAGGAATGTTCACATAGCTTTTCCTATTTAATTGGGAATGTTCACACAGCTCTTCCCATTTAGGAATGTTCACACAGCTTTTCCTATTTAATTGGGAATGTTCACACAGCTCTTCCCATTTAGGAATGTTCACATAGCTTTTCTTATTTAATTGGGAATGTTCACACAGCTCTTCCCATTTAGGAATGTTCACACAGCTTTTCCTATTTAATTGGGAATGTTCACACAGCTCTTCCCATTTAGGAATGTTCACACCGTTTTTACTATTTAATTGGGAATGTTCACACAGCTCTTCCCATTTAGGAATGTTCACACAGCTTTTCCTATTTAATTGGGAATGTTCACACAGTTCTTCCCATTTAGGAATGTTCACACAGCTTTTCCTATTTAATTGGGAATGTTCACACAGCTCTTCCCATTTAGGAATGTTCACACAGCTTTTCCTATTTAATTGGGAATGTTCACACAGCTCTTCCCATTTAGGAATGTTCACACAACTTTTCCTATTTAATTGGGAATGTTCACACAGCTCTTCCCATTTAGGAATGTTCACACAGCTTTTCCTATTTAATTGGGAATATTCACACAGCTCATCCCATTTAGGAATGTTCACACAGCTTTTCCTATTTAATTGGGAATGTTCACACAGCTCTTCCCATTTAGGAATGTTCACACAACTTTTCCTATTTAATTGGGAATGTTCACACGGCTCTTCCCATTTAGGAATGTTCACACAACTTTTCCTATTTAATTGGGAATGTTCACACAGCTCTTCCCATTTAGGAATGTTCACACAGCTTTTCCTATTTAATTGGGAATGTTCACACAGCTCTTCCCATTTAGGAATGTTCACACAGCCTTTCCTATTTAATTGGATTATACTCTCTAGATTGTTTCAGAATGACTACTTGATCAGAGTAATCAAAAAGACAACAATATAAGAGTTCCATACTTGCCTTATCTTCAATAATCATATACCTGGCCAGGGTATACAAGTATTGAGATTAGGTAGTATGTACTTTATTTACTATCATATTCCTCACTTCTCATATCCTTATGCACACATGATTTTTTTTATTTCTGAATTTTCTTCAGATATTGCTTCAATATCTCATATTTTATTACACAGATAAGAGCGATTATAAAGCATTTAAAAGAATACTAAACAGAATATAAATTCTAGTTCTCATATTTCTTCCCTATGTCCCCATAGGACAAACAATAGGGAAATTTGTAACAGCAATCCTTTTTATGTTTATCATATAATCATCAAGATAAGGCATATCAAAATGAAAAGCTCTATATAACTGTTATCCCTCGCGGTCATCTACCGCTTTAGGTTGACTCAACACATAGAGTCTAGTTGTTTCATGTTGTTGCTTTTGCCTTTTCACTTTATTGGGATGTAACTTTCATAAGCCTTGCCGAGTCTACCTCGGTTGTTGAGTCATTTCCTCCCTTCTTTTCAAAGAGAAGAGTTTAGTATGCTCAACAAGTCCATATCCATAACATGTCTTGTCCTCATACCATGGTCTTATCGGTCTCATTACCGATGTATAAGCTATGCCATAAATTCTTACAGGTGAAAAGTTAGGACCTTTGCCCTTACATAATGACTACTGCCCTGGTGCACTAGGCATTTACTGTACTGGTGGTACCAAAAACTTTGGCTTTTCATAACAACTAGGCAAATGTCTCTAAAATTATAGAGATCTTACCTTAAATCTCAGCTTATTGCCCCTCCTTGGGCACTACCATCACAGATGTACTATCTGTCTAAACTTATGGCAGAGTCTACTTTCTCGCCATATGTTAATCTTTCCCACATTTCCACTGTTCCGACATGACCATGTCATTCAGGAACCCCTTCAAATCCTAAAGTTTCCGCATTAAGGACTGGTAACCTAGGTTGTAATTCTAGTATCCAGTATTCTATATGCATCACTATTGTCCTAACCTGCCCTTCAAGAGCATAAACATAGGATTCTCTATCCTGATCAGGTCAAGATGGAAATTATCAGGCACTTGTTCTTCTCTTGCCTGATCCCATGCACCCTCTCCTGGTGCAACAACATTGCCCTTAGCAATGTGTTCCTCGTGTTCCCCAGTCATTTATAAACTTTACCCTTTATTCTGCATAAGTAGAAATCACTAAAGGGTATACTGGAGGACACTAAGACAGACTCAACACCTTAGTCCTATGTCTCTGTAGACTCAGTGAACCTTCATCTCTGATACCAAACTTTGTAACGATAGTCACCAAACTGACAAACAAATTGTTACTAATTAAGTGGAATAAACATAAATAGCGGATTCACAAAAATCACTAAAATTTAAAACCATTTTGCAAGGAGATCCTTGTATAGAAAACTTTTACTGAAAGATTTAAAACTCATACATATCATGATTGACATTGTACAACATTGTTTCATCTCATCTCGAGGACAACATATATCAGTTGCTCTATCAAAACACATACTGGAGCAACATAAAACCTCGAGGCATTCAAGCTAAAATCTCATATTTTTCATGAAACCAGTACGAACCAACTCCAAGGACCTGAGAGTACAGAGACGACACATAGGACTCATATTTACAAGACAGGACAGACAGTACACTCAACCTGAGCTGTCACTGCTGCCTCAGCTGTTGTTCTTCCTCTGCAAAAAGGTCTTCACCTCCTCGTGCACGTACACCTAAAAATTTGGATCCCACAGGGGTGAGACAATTGTAAATTGCCCCAGTGAGAGATATAACTCTCCGCCAACAATATTATTATCATAGTTTAAATGGTATAAAATTGAGCAAAAGATAAGCAGTTTAGAATATTCTCATCTTTTAAAGCATTGCAACTATCTGTGATAGAGCACTAAGTCATTTATTCTCTTTATAAGGAATGGGAAGAATAGGTATATCGTTTACTCATCATACTATATCAACATCTCAAGCTTATCCAGTGAAACTCATTATCATGGTATGTCATCCATGAATCATTCTCATTTCTATTTATTGGCCTCAGCCAATCTACTAAATAGATATTTAAGTGTACCAGTCATGTGAGTATACATCATCATATTATATTTATGCATTGGACTATGCCAATCCTGTACAACTATTTCAGGCATTGGACTATGCCAATCCTATGCAAACATCAGTGAATACCACATCACTTTTACTAGGCATTATACCTTGGCCAAGCCATCATACTTATTCACATCCTTTCTATAAACAAGTATCCCTCTCATATATTTCAAACACTATAGCCCTTATTTGGCTATAAGCATAAAGCATGTATGATCAAGATTTCATTATTATTATTGTATCCATTTATTATTATCATTATATTACTAAGTTTCCATTTCTTAGTTTATTTTGAACATTATCATTTCTTACATGAGACTTTTATAAACACCTTGTTACCTCTCACTAGGCAACAACTATCCTCATGGCTCACAAGGCCCATTAAGTATCTTGTAACCTCTCTCTAGGCAACAAATTATCACATGGCTCACAAGGCCATAACACATCTTGTCACCTCTCACTAAGCAACAAATTAACACATGGCTCACAAAGGCCATAAAACATCTTGTCACCTCTCACTAGGCAACAAATTATCACATGGCTTACAAGGCCATAAAACATCTTGTCAACTCTCACTAGGCAACAAATTATCACATGGCTCACAAGGCCATAAAACATCTTGTCACCTCTCACTAGGCAACAAATTATCACATGGCTCACAAGGCCATAACATCTTTATACTTTTATACAAGTATTTAACATGCCTTACAAGGCTTATGCAATAAGAGAATTACAACCATCCCATCATTGGGATTAGGGTTTCCCCTTTATGACCGATTAGGGTTTCATGTTTATTTTATTGATCCAAACCCTAACTCATTGCTCCACACATCTAGGAGAATACATTGCTATCATAAGTATCCAATCATACTTATTTATTCTCAACATTTATCATTAAATGATTACCAATACAAGGTATGAGTTTCTCTCTCATCCTCTCTAGGATATTGATTACATCATACTTTATTGTTTTGGCTTAACCCTTTCTCAAGGTATGTTAGCCTACACTTATCAAAGTGCATTAAACTCATTACATTTCAATGTAACAATTGGCATGACACACTTCATGTGTTACTCATCCATACATATTGGATTTAACATGCATCAAGGTGTAGCAACCTTAAAGTGTTGGATGTGATATTTACCATACCTTGGTGTATCACTTTCCTCATCATTTTTAACTTAGTTAAGTTCATTAACTTATATTGTATTAGGGTATTTCCCATCCTAATACTTTATCCACTATCCCATCATATTAATCTTGTAAAGTATTGACCATAAGTCATACACTTGAAACACCCAGGTATCATTAATGATATGGACTCATCTCGGATGAAGGCACTGTTGATATAAGGTTGTCCTTTATCAACTACTTTAGGTGTTTCACCTATAAAGGTATTAGCCACACCATAACTTGGTGTTATTCTTATCACTCCTAAGAGTGTCTTGCCCTCACCTTTACAAGGTATCTCGGATTAGAAGTGTACATATGTTCATCATATCGGGTTGTAAGTATATGAGCACTCACCATATCGGGCTAGAAGTATATACACACCATTCATATCGGGCTCAAGGTGTTTGTATGTGTTACCCATGTCGTGCATGAGGTATTAATCCATCACTATGTTGGGCTAGACATCAACTAGGGTTGTGTATCGAGATATCATATCGTGCAATAGCACTTGCTATTCTTTACTCATATCGGGTTACCCAAGTTAGGGTTTCATGTCAACTTACAAGTATTCATTTAACCTTGTATCATGCATGGAGTCTATACTTGACTCCCTATCGTGAAAGAGGTGTATACTACACCCCCATATCGTGCAACAAGGTATACATTCATATCCATGTTATTTTAGTGAAGTAAGTGCATCATCATATCGGGTTAGAGGTGCTTGCTTGCATGCTTGCACCTGATATCACTTTTATAAGGTGATACCATCATCTTCAAGCTCTAGACCTTTATTCTAACTGTTATAGTTCATGTAAACAGGTCTAACCAACTACTAGAACTCATAATCTCATCAACTATTTCAGGAAATTTCGGAATTAAAAGTAATTCATTAAGTATAGCAATTTAGGTGATGAATAATAACATGGCTGAGTTCAAGTTATATAACCCGCCTTAAGAACCACTTCAAAGCTCCAAGCTCCAAAGCTCCATGTTCCTAAGGTTGAATATGACTTATGAAAATTCCAAGTCTCGTTCATAACTCCTTCATATACAAGGAATCACCATGGATAAGCAATTGGTGAAGAAGAAAAGAAAGGTAGATCATAACCCTAATTCCATGCTTCAATTCAAGCTTGAAGACAACTATAGCTTACCTTAGGGTTAAGTTTTGAGTTCCTTAGCTCCTTGGCCAACACCCTACAACTCTTGGGCGATATGGACTTCCTCTTGGCCGATACAACTTAATTTACTTGTGGCCGATACCCCCTCACCTGTGGCCAAAATCACTTCAATTGGCCGATATCAATTTGCTATGGGCAATATCAACATGCTATGGCCGATATACTTGCTATGGCCGATACCCAAGGCCTATGCATGATACCCTTGTGCTCTTGCACGACATTACACCCCTATTGCATGATATGATACTCACTTTCCCAATATGGCACTCACTTGGAGTCAAAACACTTCACTCTATGGCCGATATCACCCTATATGGCTGATATCACCTACTTGGGCGATATGGTCTTGTGCCATGGGCGATATCCCAAGGCCCATGCACGATACCACAGAATCCCTTCACGATATGGGAACTCTATGCACAATGCCTTAGGGTAGGAGGGTGGTAAGGGTCACAAAATTGCACCAAGGGGTGAAACTAGGGGTATATATACTTGTTGTACATGATGGAAGGTAAAAATGAGGTGTCAACATTTTGAGCTAGTAGGTGCCACGTGTAATGCATGGGTGACACGTGTCCATGCATGCATCACCATTTATCTTGTCTTGAAAAACAGTTGAGGATCATCTAGAGATGCAAATTCGTCCATTACTTATCCATTTGGATAAGTCATCTAGGTTTAATCACTATTTTAAGTTAAGCCGATACACTTTTTCTAAGGAAACTTGTTGGCCGTCACACCTCACCTCCTTGAGGTTATTTGCACGATATGGCCTTTTCCAAGAGTTCAAAAAATGATATGGGACACCTCCTTGGTCTCCATGGCCGATAGGCACTCATATATAAGCTTTTCAACTTGATACAACTCAAGTTAAGCTTCCGAATTCAACCCTTTTTCTTGGTCATTTCATCACCAAGAGTATCATCATTCATAATTGATTTATACATGGTGTCTCATTAATTATATTTCCTATAAATGATACATATAGTAAGTAGGAACACTCTATAGGTGGTAATTTGCATATCAACCCCACATTTTGGGTAAATTACAATTTGTACCAAATTTGGTGCACAAGGTACCAACATTGTTCAAACAAGTTCAAACTTGGAATTTAGGCTTTTCACAAGCCACCACCCTGCATCATTCTCTCTATAATGATGCTAAAACACATGAGGCATGTTCAAAATGTGACATTTTGCATTATAGCCCCTCAATTTGGGTAAATTGCACTTTGGTCCAAAGCAAAGGAAAATTTCTCAAACAGCATTCAATCGGGAATAAACTTGAAACATGAGTGTGTCACATGATAACAAAGCACCTTAGAGGATTATATTAAAGTTATAAGCAACTTTATTAGCCAAAACAAATAGGGTTACCTCATAACCCAGGTCAGGGATGTTACAAACACCTATTAAGATATAATTGGAGTTATGCAAGTTTCCCCTTTCAGTATTAGAAACTTGCATGAGTAGATATCCATGTAAGCTCAATGTCTCGTTACTTATAGATCTTATATCCACTACAATGGAGACTTCCTATCAGAAGTTATCATCAGGACATCAACCAAAGGTAATCGATATTCAAATCTTAAGCATTGAAGTTCTCACATAATAATATTATAATAAATCATGTAAAGTGGGTGATCAATCCACAAGACATGTGATAACTGATTAGCTATGAATTAAATGAGTTCATACAAGCATTGGAATATGAATGAAATTGCAAGAAATGGGTACTGGGGCTAATCTCCACACCCCAGTGAAAGGAGTACTCTATCAACATGGCAAGATCAATATCACCAGTAGAAGAAGCGGACACTATCATGGTCATGATGGTAGAAGAAGTATCTTGGTGTGGTGTGGGATTATAGAATTCCTTCCTTCTCTCTCTTCTATGTATGAACCCTAACTTGCAGTTGAATTATCTAGATGGGTAAAGACTCCATGAAGAGAATGATCAGGTTGGAGAAGGGGGTTGATGGATTTGGATATGTGAAGGTCAATGGAAGTAACCAAGTATGTATGTCGATGGCACTATCTAGTTTGATGAATCTAGACTTTTCTTTGATCTTGGTGTCAGCCTTTTGGTGTTTTGTCTCCAAAGTTTGAGATGATCTAAAGTTTTGTACTTGGTGCCTATTTATAGGGTTGTGTCTATCCACCACTTGTGCTTCACATCGATGTTGAGCATTGGCTATCAATTGATGGTTGTTGACACTTAGGCTTTCGGTCATCGGTCTTGGAGGTCGATGGGTCATTGACGTTGAGGGTCAATGACATGCTTGTTCAGTGGCCATTAATCGATGGTTGCTATCTTGTCAACTAAAAATTGGTGGTAAAGGTTGGTCAATGGGGAGAGGTTGATGGGTCATCTACCGTGATCATTGATTTGTTTGACTGTCGAGCTTCTGAGTGTCAACCAAGGGGGGTCAATGGGTCACGAACATTGGTCATCGATGTGCTTGAATGTCAAGCTCATGGATGTCAACTAGGTGGGTCAATGGGGTGCTCGATCATTGATGATATTTTAACGTAGATTTGTAGGTCTATTGATGGGTCAATTTTGATCTTAGACAAAAAAAAAAAAATTGATCTTCTTTCTAGAACTGCTCAAAATCTGCAAGAGGATAAGATTCAAAACCTACAAGCGGAGTCAAGGGAAGTGTCAAATTCCTACAAATTAGCATAAAACCTAAGCATGTCAAAACAAAGCTAATTCTAGTGAAAATCAAGAGATTTGAATGCTAAAGTACACTAAGAATGCAACTAAAACTGGGACGAATATGCATTCATAAATTGTAAGTTACAAATCAAGTTTCTTAAAATTATGTAAAACTCTAGAGTAACCCATGAAAATTATAATGACACCTTTGTTTACATCCTAGTCAAATAATGCACAAAATATAGCCCTAATTATGCCACAATGACTAGTTAGGGTCTATATAGTAATTGATCTCACATATGGTGCATAATATGTTCCATTGGTTCCTAGATGAGTACCTAATAAGACATTAGAGATTCTCTCATGTTATTGGCAGTGTAACTTAATTTTAATAACTATTAGTGCATTCTTTATCCTAAGTACCTAATATTAAAATCACATAATTTCCCAGTTCAAACTCAAAATTGAACTGGATATTTGAATTCCTCATTATTGATATATCTAACCCACTAAATTTTAGTAGTTTTTGATAATCATAGTTGTTCCAAATTATATTAAATTTAAATGAGTATATAACTGAATTATAAATGTATATGTCTGCTCAATAAAATTGATCAATCAAACTCTAAGGTTCTACCTAAATTATCTTATTACTTAATATGTTACTAAGTTCGATAATCCCCCCTACTTGAGAAGAAGTCGTGACAATAGTTGGGAGGACTGGGTTAAATCCTTCTTTTCACGGATAGACCTAGTGGCTTGCACTTTTCCCCTATGCCTGAGTCATGCGCGACTGGACTCGTGTGTATTGATCTCTTCATCTCCCATAGCCCTCTCGCTTTATCTATATTCAATGGATAATCCTAAAAGCTAACAAACCAATCAAAATTTCTTGTAGACTCATGATCTCTTTGACTCTATCCTATAAGACCCACATTTCCAAAACAACCTGAGGATCTCAAGTAATCATCTCCTCGAGAGCGATAGCCTCAACTGTGACACCTTGTCATGATAAATGAGATTATTCAAAACAAAACATACAATCGATCACTAATTAACCACATAGTAGTAAAAGGGAATAATTAAAATCAAATTAAACATCCCCAACATGTCCAAGAATATTTACATATAAGTCCACATCCTACATAAAGCACCTACCATACCAGGTTTTTACATATCTATCCAGTGGCCTCAGCCACAATTTATATACAATATATATGTTCCACATATATACATACTCTATACAAGATTAGCATACTGCCAAAAACTTGAGTCGATATACGTGTCATCTACAAAAAAAAACCTACTCGGACTTGAGAGTACATGGATGATTCTATGACACAGTAGACACCAGCCAACCTTCTACTCCTATTGATCTCCAATTTGCCCTTCCTCACCCCAACGAGCTTGAATACATTGCTAACGATCACCTAAAAAGATGTGATGACCCCTGAGGTGAGACCCACGTACCGGTGAGAGATATAACTCTCACCATCATTCATTGATTACAACAGTTATGTTATTAGATAGATAAATTAGATTAAACAAGTTGTATAACAACAAGCATGGTTAACATGATAACTAGAGGAATAGGTAAAGCTATCATCATTTAAACAGTTTATTTCTCTTAGCGCATTATATAACAACTAAACATTATAACAAACAAGGCAAGGGTTATCAACCAATGTGAATCATGTTTATCCCTAGATGATATGCTAGACAGTTGGATTACATCTTGTATTAAGCCCTGGAGAGTTTGAGGTATACCACTCAAACTTCCAATTAACCACTACAAAGTCGCAATCAATTCCGTAGAAAATCTAGGAGAGCCAGAATCTTAAGATCTCTTCCTCTCGGGTAGTACGAGTCCACTATAGTGACATATTAGTCAAGTTGCATGTAGATCATATTAATAAAGTTGTAATAAACCTAGTCCGCCCTTGGTATATAGGTCATGATACTAGAAACCAAGGTATACAACCCTATCATTTGATGTACAACCACAATTGTCCTCAATAACATCACATACACAAATATCTGAGACACTACCTCAACTGCCCTCAATCCAAGGCATGACTGCATCCATTCGCAAAACTTTAGGGTTAGGATGACAAGGATGTACTCTCTCTATACCAGCACATACTCAATACTATGTGACTCTGAGTTTCCCTTCTGGAATACTCATTTTACCATCCAACAAGTCATGACATTGGAGTGGCTCTATTGCACATGGCACTACATGATTAGGGTTTCACTTGATTAGTTAAAGCCAATTGAGTGAGTTAAGGCTACATCAATCAAGTTACATACAAACCCTAAAAGAGTTATATAAAAACATGGGTGTATAACAACTCCAGAATATATAAAACTTATGAGACATATTCCTTATCACATCATTATAGGATACCAATCCTTGTCACGCGTGAAGAGGATTACTCTTCCACTAGGGCTCGAGACATGCCCAGAGGTCATTAAGACCATCATATATCTCATGTAAGAACATCATTATCTTTCTGTGCCTTGTAAAAGGTTCTACCAACTATCATCATACAAGGAAGATGGGTATACTTCGATCATCATTACTTAAGTATTTAACCAACATTTATCAAGGTGAATTTAGTTAACACTTACAAATCAGCACCCAAAAGTAAACCATAATTTATTACACTTTAGGTCAAAAGCATGCACACATGCACCTAGCATGCCCAATGGATTATGGATGCACTTAAGTTAAAACATCACCATAGAATTATATGCTTCAAGCATAAACCATCAGATCATGTACTTCAACTCCAATCATTTCATCACATATTATGCACAAGTATGGACTCATACCTAACACATAGCATGATCATTGAATGTTAGACATAGTAAAGCCATCAGTTGTGAACCATAAACAAGCCATCATATGTTGCATCTAGAGAATTCATTGAATCTTACACCTAGTGAGACCATCATATGTTCAACCTAGCAAGGCCATCGGGTATTGAACCTATAAAGGCCATCATATCATGAGCTAGGTGAATGATCGAATGTTAACACTAGGAAACCCATTGATTGTTAAGGCTAGAAACACCATCGATTGTTGACACTAGAAGACCCATAAGTTGTGAACACACATAAAGGCCATTGGATCTTGACACTAAGAACACCATCATATGTGAACCACTAATTCTTTAACATAGTCAAACAATCAGATGTTAAAATTAGGTAAAAATAGATTTCATGTATCAAGTAAAACCATCATTTGTTAGGGCTTATGAGACCACCGATTGAACCTGTGGTGACACATCCCGCTATCACACAGACAACGAGGTGCCACGCAAAAACGTGCGGAAAACACCATAAACCACTAAATTACCAAAAACACGGGATAATTAAAACCGGTTTTGGGAAGCAGATAAACCAAGAAATTATTACATTCAGATCCTCAGCCTGCAAGAAAACAGGTTATATAAATATTTACAAGCCTTAATGCGTGTCCACCGCTTATAAGATCATCTGTCTCATCATCACATGAGTTCATCACCTGTTTATTTTTACATAACGGCCACATCCGACCAGCAGCAGGATATACAAAACTTCATTAGCTATACATCGTAAAACAATGTCAAAACACCTCCAAGGACCTGAGAGTGCAGGGATGACTCTAAGACTCTACAACAAAACAACCAAAACAGCAGCATATCCATCTCTTGCCTTGTACTGCTCCTCTTCTTGATGCTCGGCCGCAACCCCATGACCACCACCACGTCTAGCGCGAACACCTAAAAATGTTCTAAACCAATGGGGTGAGACACACAGTCCCAGCAAGAAACATAACTCCCCTCCAAAACCATAAAACCTCAGAAGGATAAAGCAACAACAACAGGTAACTGATAAGAGGTACCAAAAAGAGCAATCTATAGAGCATGGTTGTTATGAGCTTACAAAGATGTACGGAAGGCATATAATCAAGTAGTTCTTTATGGAACATGATTGACAAGATAAGATTTATAAGATCTTACCACATATCATAAGGAACGTAAAAGTAACTGCAATTTATAACAAGATCAACTACGCAAGCAAGGCCTCAATCAATGTTCTGTGTTTTTCCTTAAGCAATAAATACTATTCGGCTGGATTACGTGTTATTATGCCCTGAGGAAGTGATCTGTACCGCTCAAATCCAACCTTCGGTTGCAAAACCCAAGTCGGTGCCATACAAGGTCAATGGAAGAGCCGAACTCCATGACCTCCCACCTCGTGGTCAGTGTACGAGAACCAAAGCAGGACCGCAGTCTCATGCTTAAGTGGCCTCAGCCACAGGGTCAGCTCCTGTAGGCTACCCTTTCTCTAGCCCACCTTGGTATAGGTCTCGGTGCTAGTATATCTGAGCCACGGGCCAGTTCACCGTGCTCCCTGAGCCATGAATGCATTCATGCTCTATCACACTGAGCCATGGGCCTGTTCACCATGCTCTTATACACATCTTGAGTCTACAACCGAAGTTGCACTCTAACCTCCTCATTTTTGGCTAGGAGAAACCACACATATTCAATAATATGCGCTTCCAGGTTAACCCGCAGGAGAACCTATTTCACCATCACCAGCTACTGACGATGATGGATCTATGTCCAGGGCAAACTACATGATATGTTCTACTGTAATTAATTAGTATATTTTAAGTGGATTGTTGGGGCAAACAAGTGGTATCACATATATAACATTAAGCTACATTGTTGTCACCACCATCGCAATATCCCGGGATCTCAATCCCTCATCACAAGAAACCACTTCCTCAAAAGGCATTCTCATCACTGGGAATAACAATCCCAGATCTCATCATCATAGGATAGCACCTCAACTAGGCACCTTAGCCAAACTCAGGTCCTCAGACCTAAACACATCATATTGGTGATGCAAGTTATCTCATCAACAAGAGTGACCATCAATGCAGTGTTATTCAAACATATATACCTCATAGCCCTTTACCTGGATATGCATCTGTATAAAACACCTGCATGGTTAGTATACAAAACCATAGAGATAACTGAAGCCATCAAGAATTAACAGAATGATCGTATTGTCAATATAGGGCAACATTCGTGCTTTATCATTCATGCCTCAAACCTGTGACCATAGACATGGGTCACATCATCATGCAAAGCATCTCATATACTTCCGGGCTTATCATTACTCATCATATATATAGGATTCAAGATGATCATAAACACATGTAATATCATACCATTAGAATTACATGTCATGTTTACATAGGTGTGTTCTACTATATCAAACATGTCTAAGGTTCACAAACCAGAAACCCTAATTCTTATCAACAAGAATGTGATCACATGATAAAGAACTTATCAGATGGGCTTTCGGGTTGAACATGACCCTCACTAGAAGTTCCCACTACCCTCACAAGAAGTGTGATGGGTAGGGCACCCCCACTAGAGGTGGTATCGGGCAGGGTAACTTCCCTCCCAAAAAGCATATCGGCCTACCACAGCAAGGGTGTCGGGCTACCACCTCAAGGTATTTCGTGCAACTATATGTGTGTCGTGCAACCAGGTGTCGTGCATCCATGTGCCGTGCACCCATGTGTCGGGTTAGGGTTACCATACGTTACTACATCGGGCATCATCACCAAACCATGACGCCCAACACAAGACTAGCCTACTGAGCTCCATAACGTTCAAGGCCTATCGGGCACCAAGCCACTACCCTAGCTAGGTGTGTTGGGAAAGGCACTCAACAAGGCATAATGCCCAACACACAAAGGTATCGCCCATCAACCAAACACATCTAGGCACAACGGCCAAGGGTACAACTCAAACGGGCAGCAAAGGAAAGCCTACCGTCCAATTAAGCTAGCCTCATCCTATCGGCCAACACACAAGGCAAAGACCAAGGTATATCGCCCAACACAACCTCATCATATCAACCCAAAATCTAGATCAAGAGAGGGTATCGGGCAACACCATACCCAAGCCATATCGTGCAAGATGCAGCCCAACAAGATCATCATCAACCGCAAGCACAAGGGTACCAAACCCTAGATTGATCAAGAAGATCGGCTCACCTCTCAACAACCAAGAGAGAGGGGTCTTGCACAACCTCTATCACAACTCGGGCAACCACAAGGATCAACCTTAACATGGATCTACATCTACCAAAAAGCTCACCTCTCGAATCCATGGTGAGAGGAGGGTGTTTCTCAGCAACTAGAACACAAGCTCACCTCTCAACTTAAACAAGAGAGGGGTATTGCTCATATTACTAAAGCTCAAGCTCACTTCTCTAGACTAAGGAGGGAAAGGAGTGTTGCTCAACAAGGAAACCCTAAGACATAGTTCGGCCAACTAGGTGCAACTAAGCAAGAAACATATCTAGCAACATACATAGCCGATTATGATCATATGAAACATACAAGAATGTAGAAGAAGGTAGTATAGTTAAGGTTAGGAGTTATGTAACCCGCCTCAAGCAAGCTCCGAGCTCCTAGCACCAAGCTACACCTTTGGCCACCTCAAGAGGAAGAAGAAGAAGACTCCAAGATAAGGATCGGCCACCAAGCTTGCAAAGGAAGAGGTGTCGTGCAACCAAAGGAGAGGGGAAACTAAGGAACTTAAGGGATCCTTAGCCAGAGAAAGAAGGTACATATATAGGAAAGGGTGGAGGAGAAACCAAGGTAAGACAAGGCAAGGTGTCGCCCACTTAGGGACACTTGTTCATGGGTAATGCCACCTCTCAAACTTGTCTTAAACACATGTCCAAGGCCATTTCCAAATGCAAGCATCAAGCACCAAGTGTCCACTAGTGGTGACACAAACGAGGTCAAAAGGGTCAAAGGGGGTCCATGGACGACACACCCCATCTCCATGCCCGACATCACTCCCTGGGCGACACACCTATGGCCGATACAAGGCACTCCTACCCGATACAAGGTCCAACAAGGCAAGGGCAAGGTTCAAGCAAGGCATCTCAAGGCCCAACAAGCTCATCCAAGCCCAAAGCAACTCAAGCAACGAGCCCAACCTTTCCTCTCAACACTAGATGAAGCAAGGAGAGAGAAGAACACTTCTCAAGGTGACAAACTTGCTCAACAACCCAAGACTTGGGTTAATTGTAAGTACCACCTCCGTCTCTCAACAAAGCACAAACAAACCCTAATTACCACTAAAGTTGATTAGCAAGCAACTATGCACTAGGTTTAGGCAAAGCAAATAGGATAAGCCCTAAATAGAGGTCAGGGTCCTTACAAGCTATAACCCTCTACAAAGGGATTTCGTCCTCGAAATCCGAAGAGAAAAGTGAGGTATACTTCCTCCTCGTCTCTTCCTCCAGCTCCTACGTGGCTTCCTCAATGCCACGATGATGCCAGAGAACCTTCACAAGAACCAGGTCCTTCCTCTTCAGCTTCTTAACTCTTCTGTCAAGGATCATCACAGGACCTTCCTCGTAGGTCACATCTTCATCAAGCTCAACCTCCAATGGCTGTATCACTGTCCCTGTATCTGGGTGACTTTTCTTTAACATGCTGACGTGGAATACTGGATGTAACATGTGCAACTCTGGCGGCAGCTCTAACTTGTAAGCTACCTTACCCAAACGTGCTATGACCGGGTATGGCCCCATATATCTGGGTGCTAGCTTACCCTTCCGGCCAAACCTTAGCACACCTTTCCATTGCGAGACCTTGAGGTACACCTTGTCTCCCACTTGGAACTCTAAAGGTCGTTGGCGATTGTCTACATAAGACTTATGCCTATCTTGTGCCACTTTCAACTGTTGTTGTATCACTTTGATCTTTTTCGTTGTCTGCTGTACTAACTCAGGACCCAAAAGTTGATACTCACCATACTCATACCAACATAAAGGAGATCTGCACTTCCTGCCATATAAGGCCTCATAAGGAGCCATGTCAATGCTCTGTTGGTAACTATTGTTGTACGCAAACTCTATCAAACTGAGATGTACATCCCAACTTCCTAGGAACTGCAAAACACAAGCCCAAAGAAGATCCTCTAAAGTTTGAATAGTCCTTTCAGACTGTCCATCTGTCTGTGGGTGGAAAGCGGTGTTGAACCTCAACTGTGTTCCCAATGCTTTGTGCAACTGTTCCCAGAGACGACTCATGAACTGAGGACCTCTGTCAGAAACTATCGTTGCTGGTACACCGTGCAAACGTACTATCTCATCCACATATACTCGAGCGAGCTTCTCGGTTGTATACGTTGTCTTCATAGGTATGAAATGGGCAGACTTCGTCAATCTGTCCACTATCACCCAAATGGAATCATGATTCTTAGTTGTCCTGGGCAGACCAACTACGAAATCCATGGTTAAGTGATCCCATTTCCACTACGGTATTGGCAGGGGTTGTAATGTACCTATTGGCTTCTGATGCTCAGCCTTGACTTGCTGGCATACCGCACACCTAGCCACAAACTTGGCTACATCTTTCTTCAAGCCAGGCCACCAATACAGGTCTTTCAGATTGTGATACATATTGGTGACTCCTGGATGCATAGCATACATCGATCTGTGTGCTTCCTCAAGCACTACCTTCCTCATATCATCAGCATCTGGGACCACCATCCTATCATGATAGCAAACTAGTCCATCCTCGGACTCATGGAACTCATCACGCCTTTCGCTACCGAGCTCTGACCTGATCAACTACACTGTATCATCTATTTGTTGTGCGTCTTTGATCTGCTGTCTCAGCGTAGGCTTGACTTGCATCTGTGCCAAAAGTCCTGCTAATAAGGAAACTTCCATCTGCGCATTCATCTGCCGCAAGGAAACAAACATATCACGTCTAGGGCATACCAAGGAACTCAACTGTGCCCCTTTTGTGGGAAGAGAAGAAGACTTTCGACTAAGCGCGTCAGCTACCACATTCACCTTACTAGGGTGATACTTGATGGTGCAGTCATAATCATTGATCAGCTCCATCCATCGACGTTGTCGCATGTTTAGCTCACTCTGTGAGAAGATGTACTTCAAATTCTTATGATCTGTATAGATCTAACACACTTCCCCATAAAGATAGTGTCTCCAAATCTTTAATGCATGAACCACTGCTGCCAACTCCAAATCATGAGCCGGATAGTTCTCCTCATGTTTCTTAAGCTGTCGCGAAGCAAAAGAAACCACATGGTCTTCCTGCATTAGCATGCATCCTAAGCCCTTCTTGGAAGCATCGCAGAAAATGACATAGCCTTTCCCAGGCTCTAGCAAGACTAACACTGGAGAACTTGTCTGCTTCTCCTTCAAACTTTGGAAAGCTTCCTGGCAATGATCATTCCAGATAAAAGGTACATCCTTCCTAGTCAACTTTGTCATCGGCAACGCGATCACACTAAAGTCCTTGATAAACCTCCGGTAGTATCCTGCTAAACCCAAGAAACTGTGAACTTCAGTCAGCATCTTTGACTGTTCCCATTCTGCAACAGACTCCACCTTCCTGGGGTCCACTTTAACTCCTTCTGCAGATATCACATGACCCAAGAAAGTTACTTCTTTCAACCAGAACTCACACTTACCAAACTTGGCATACAACTGATGTTGGCGAAGGAGAGTCAACGCTTGTCGAAGATGTTGTTCATGCTCTTGACAAACCTGACTGTAGATCAAGATGTCATCTATAAAGACTACAACAAATTGATCTAGAAACGAACGGAACACCCTATTCATCAGGTCCATGAAAGTAGCAGGTGCATTGGTTAGCCCAAACGGCATAACCACAAACTCGTAGTGACCATACCTCATCCTAAAAGCAGACTTTGGTATGTCATCCGCCTTCATTGTCAACTGATGATATCTGGACCGTAGATCGATCTTTGAAAACACTGTAGCACCACGCAACTGATCGAATAGATCATCTATCCTCGACAACGGGTACTTGTTCTTGATCGTGACTT
Organism: Alisma plantago-aquatica; assembly: GCA_963693085.1. Lineage (NCBI taxonomy): Eukaryota > Viridiplantae > Streptophyta > Magnoliopsida > Alismatales > Alismataceae > Alisma > Alisma plantago-aquatica. The sequence continues at coordinate 394,481,616 of OY856415.1, forward strand.
TGTTCAACTGTCGATAATCTATGCATAGCTGCATCGATCCGTCCTTTTTCTTAACGAACAACACTGGAGCACCCCAAGGCAACGTACTTGGTCGGATGAAACCTTTCTCCAACAACTCTTGTAACTGCTTCTTTAGCTCTGCCATCTCTACTGGAGCCATCCTATACGGTGTTTGTGCAACTGGTTGTGTTCCTGGAACCAGATTGATCTCAAAATCAATTTCTCAGGGTGGAGGAACACTGGGGATCTCATCAGGAAACACATCTGCAAACTCTCAGAAAACTGTCACCTCCTCAAGGCTAGGACCCTTTGCCTTGTTATCCACAACATGAGCTAAGAACGCCTTACATCCTTGTCGTAGCAACTTTTCTGCCATCATCACTGACACTAGACACGTCTGAAGAATCTTCCTATCTCCTTGGAAGATCCACTTCTCTCCACAAACATCAAACACTGCCTGCTTGGAACTACAGTCCAACACAACCTTATACTTCTCTAAGGTATCCATCCCAAGGATCACATCGAATCCACGCATATCAAGTGGTAAAAGGTCCACTTGTATGTTGTGTACTGAAAAAGATAAGACACAAGATGGGCACTCCTCTCGAAGCATCGAGGAACCATTAAGAGGGGTTTCTAACAACAAGCTATCTTTCTTACAACTAACAGGTAACAGATAGTTTTCAAGCATACTATGGGTGATAAAAGAGTGTGTAGCACCCGGGTCAACCAAAAAAGATATAAAGCAAGAAGAAGATAAATCAGAATGAGATAACTCCATCTGACCTGCCACCACTCGCGGGTTGACTATCACCTCCGGCTGACTCATAGCATAGAATCGAGTCGTTGCTTACTGTCCATGTCTTTTGCTTTCTTGAGAAGACGATCCTACTTGTGACGTTTGACCACGTCCTCGCCCTCTGCTACTATTGGGTTGTTGTCTATATGCCCCTTGCTGATTCTGCCTCAGATGTTGCGTCACTTCAACATCTTTACTTGGGCAATTTGACTTCCAATGCCCAATCTGACCACAAAGATGGCATGACTGGTCTCGTTGTTGTGGCCTAGACGGCCATGTCACTGCTACAGAAGTTGTACTATGTGCCTTTGACAGTGAAGAAACATATCCTCTTCCCTTACTCGGAGACCACTGTGACGGTGCACTAGAACCTCTTAACCCAGAAGGTGCTAAAAACCTCAGCTTCTTAAAGCCACCAAACCTCTATCCCTGGAACTGAGTAGGCCTCTTCTTAAACATGGATTATCTTTTGTCCCTAATTGACCGTTCGATCCTTCGGACAGATTCCACAAACGTGGCAAACTGCTCTCGGTTTTCCGACGCAGAAGCAGGTGTTGTCAGCTCAGTACTCAGGCCTTTCTCAAAATGTCTGATTCGCTCATCATCTGTCACTTCCATGTGAGGAAAAAACCTCAACAGGTCCATGAACTTGGCTTCATACTCGGTGATGTTCGTCGCTCCTTGGCGCAGGCACTCAAACTGGCTGATCTTGTCATCCAGATACGTCTTTAGAAAGTATCTGCTGACGAACTCGCACCGGAAAACCTCCCAACCGATCATCTCACCGGGTCGCTTCTCCTCCTCGATGGCCCACCAGTGGCCAGCACTACCCTTCAGAAGGTAGACAGTGTGCTTGACTTTGTCTGCTTTGGGGATGTCGAGGATCCGAAAGGCCTTCTCAAGACCTGTCAGCCACAGATCTGTATCTGCTAGATCAGTTGTCCCAGTATAGACCGAAGCTCCAACTCTGCGAAGCAGCTCAAAGGTCTTCCCAATACCTGATGTTTCACCATGGGGAGCATGTGCTCTCAGTGGAGGCACTAGCAATCTTTCTACCATGAGATTCATCGTAGCCATCATCTGCCCCATAAGTTGTTGGTAGGCAGGGTTTTGAGAATGGCTGGGTCAAGTTGGGGAACCTCAGGCACTCAATCTCCATGTGCCTGCCCATCATCTCCATCAACTAATAAAGCCTCGCTGCTCTCGGTAGCATGTTCTTCATGGTTTCCAGACATCTTGTCTTTTTCTTCCACTGAGGGCAGAAGATGATTGTAAGAAAATCTGGAAAACTCATAAGAACAGACACAACCTAGTCCAAAATCCCTGTAGACTCAGCGAACCTAGAGCTCTGATACAAAGCTTGTGGTGACACATCCCGCTATCACATAGACAACGAGGTGCCACGTGAAAACGTGCGGAAAACACCATAAACCACTAAATTACCAAAAACATGGGGTAATTAAAACCAATTTCGAGAAGCAGATAAACCAAGAAATTATTACATTCAGATCCTTATCCTACAAGAAAATAGGTTATATAAATATTTACAAGCCTTAATGCGTGTCCACAGCTTATAAGATCAGCTGTCTCATCATCACATGAGTTCATCACCTATTTATTTTTACATAATGGCCACATCCGACCAGCAGCAGGATATACAAAGCTTCATCAGCTATACATCATAAAACAACATCAAAATGCCTCCAAGGACCTGAGAGTACAGGGACGACTCTAAGACTCTACAAAAAAACAACCAAAATAGCAGCATATCCATCTCTTGCCTTCTACTACTCCTCCTTGTTGCTCGGCCGCAACCCTGTGACCACCACCACATCTAGCGCGAACACCTAAAAAGGTTGTAAACCAATGGGGTGAGACACACAGTCCCAGCGAGAAACATAACTCCCCGCCGAAACCATAAAACCTCAGAAGGATAAAGCAACAATAGCACGTAACTGATAAGAGGTACCAAAAAGAGTAGTCTATAGAGCAGGGTTGTTATGAGCTTACCAAGATGTACGGAAGGCATATAATCAAGTAGTTCTTTATGGAACATGATTGACAAGATAAGATTTATAAGATCTTACCACATATCATAAGGTACGTAAAAGTAATTGCAATGTATAACAAGATCAACTACGCAAGCAAGGCCTCAATCAATGTTCCGTGTTTTGCCTTGAGCAATAAATACTATTCAGCTGGATTACGTGTTATTATGCCCTGAGGAAGTGAGTCGTACCGCTCAAATTCAGCCTTCGGTTGTGAAACCCAAGCCGGTGCCATACAAGGTCAATGGAAGAGCCGAACTCCATGACCTCCCACCTTGTGGTCAGTGCACGAGAACCAAAGTAGGACCGCAGTCTCATGCTTAAGTGGCCTCATCCACAGGGTTAGATCTCGCATGCTACCCTTTCTCTAGCCCGCATTGGTACAGGTCTCGGCGCTAGTATATCTGAGCCACGGGCCAGTTCACCGTGCTCCCTGAGCCATGAACGCATTCATGCTCTATCACACTGAGCCATGGGCCTATTCACCATGCTCTTATACACATCTTGAGCCTACAACCAAAGTTGCACTCTAACCTCCTCATTTACGGCTAGGAGAAACCACACATATTCAATAATATGCGCTTCCAGGTTAACCCACAGGAGAACCTGTTTCACCATCACCAGCTACTGACGATGATGGATCTATGGCCAGGGAAAACTACATGATATGTTCTACTATAATTAATTAGTATATTTTAAGTGGATTGTTGGGGCAAACAAGTGGTATCACATATATAACATTAAGCTACATTGTTGTCACCATCATCACTATATCCCGGGGTCTCAATCCCTCATCACAAGAAACCACTGCCTCAAAAGGCATTCTCATCACTGGGGATAACAATCCCAGATCTCATCATCAGAGGATAACACCTCAACTAGGCACCTTAGCCAAACTCAGGTCCTCAGACCTAAACACATCATATTGGTGATGCAAGTTATCTCATCAACAAGAGTGACCATCAATGCAGTATTATTCAAACATATATACCTCATAGCCCTTTACCTAGCTATGCATCCGTATAAAACACCTACATGGTTAGTATACACAACCATAGAGATAACTGAAGCCATCAAGAATTCACAGAATGGTCGCATTTTCAATATAGGGCAACATTGGTGCTTTGTCATTCATGCCTCAAACCTGTGACCATAGACATGGGTCACATCATCATGTGAAGCATCTCATATACTTCCAAGCTTATCATTACTCATCATATATATAGGATTCAAGATGATCATAAACACATGTAATATCATACCATTAGAATTACATGTCATGTTTACATAGGTGTGTTCTACTATATCAAACATGTCCAAGGTTCACGAACCATAAACCCTAATCTTATCAACCAGAACGCGATCACATGATAAAGAACTTACCAGATGGGCTTTTGGGTGGAACATGACCCTCACTAGAAGTGCCCACTACCCTCACAAGAAGTGTGACGGGTAGGGCGCCCCCACTAGAGGTGGTATCGGGCAGGGTAAATTTTCTCCCAAAAAGCATATCGGCCTACCACAGCAAGAGTGTTGGGCTACCACCTCAAGGTATTCCGTGCAACTATACATGTGTCATGCAACCAGGTTTCGTGCATCCATGTGTCGTGCACCCATGTGTCATGCACCCATGTGCCGGGTTAGGGTTACCATACGTTACTACATCGGGCATCATCACCAAACCATGACGCCCAACACAAGACTAGCCTACTGAGCTCCATAACATTCAAGGCCTATCGGTCACCAATCCACTACCCTAGCTAGATGTGTCGGGAAAGGCACTCAACAAGGCATAACGCCCAACACACAAAGGTATCACCCATCAACCAAACACATCTAGGCACAACGGCCATGGGTACAACTCAAACAGGCAGCAAAGGAAAGCCTATCGTCCAACTAAGCTAGCCTCATCCTATCGGCCAACACACAAGGCAAAGACCAAGGTATATCGCCCAACACAACCTCATCACATCAACGCAAAATCTAGATCAAGAGAGGGTATCGGGAAACACCATACCCAAGCCATATCGTGCAAGATGCAGCCCAATAAGATCGTCATCAACCTCAAGCACAAGGGTACCAAACCCTAGATTGGTTAAGAAGATTGGCTCACCTCTCAACAACCAAGAGAGAGGGGTCTTGCACAACCTCTATCACAGCTCGGGCAACCACAAGGATCAACCTTAACATGGATCTACATCTACCAAAAAGCTCACCTCTCGAATCCATGATGAGAGGAGGGTGTTGCTCAAGCAACTAGAACACAAGCTCACCTCTCAACTTAAACGAGAGAGGGGTATTGCTCATATTACTAAAGCTCAAGCTCACTTCTCTAGACTAAGGAGGGAAAGGAGTGTTGCTCAATAAGGAAACCTTGAGACAGTTCGGACAACTAGGTGCAACTAAGCAAGAAACATATCTAGCAACATACATAGCTGATTATGATAATATGAAACATACAAGAATGTTGAAGAAGGTAGTATAGTTAAGGTTAGGAGTTATGTAACCTGCCTCAAGCAAGCTCCAAGCTCCTAGCACCAAGCTACACCTTTGGCCACCTCAAGAGGAAGAAGAAGAAGACTCCAAGATAAGGATCGGCCACCAAGCTTGCAAAGGAAGAGGTGTCGTGCAACCAAAGGGGAGGGGAAACTAAGGAACTAAAGGGATCCTTAGCAAAAGAAATAAGGTACATATATAGGAGAGGGTGGAGGATAAACCAAGGTAAGACAAGGCAAGGTGTCGCCCACCTAGGGACACTTTTCCATGGTCAATGCCACCTCTCAAACTTGTCTTAAACACATGTCCAAGGCCATTGCCACATGCAAGCATCAAGCACCAAGTGTCCACTATTGGTGACACAAACGAGGTCAAAAGGGTCAAAGGGGGTCCATGGACGACACACCCCATCTCCATGCCCGACATCACTCCCTGGGCGACACACCTATGGCCGATACAAGGCACTCATGCCTGACACAAGGTCCAACAAGGCAAGGGCAAGGTTCAAGCAAGGCATCTCAAGGCCCAACAAGCTCATCCAAGCCCAAAGCAACTCAAGCAATGAGCCCAACCTTTTCTCTCAACACTAGGGGAAGCAAGGAGAGAGAAGAACACTTCTCAAGGTGACAAACTTGCTCAACAACCCTAGACTTGGGTTAATTGCAAGTAGCACCTTCGGCTCTCAACAAAGCACAAACAAACCCTAATCACCACTAAAGGTGATTAGCAAGCAACTAAGCACCCGGGTTAGGCAAAGCAAATAGGATAAGCCCTAAACGGAGGTCAGGGTCCTTACAGAACCACTTGATGAGACCATCAAGACTATCAGATGTTGAGGGAAACATAACCATCATTTCTCAAGCACAAGAAATCCCAAAATAGCAACAAAGTACACACATTACTTGACACAAGAAGCCAAACCATCGGATCAGGAAGCAAGATAGAAATCAATCCAAAACACTTAATGAAAAGCCATCGTTTCACCCAAAAGGAACCATCATTTCATGGACAGGAAAGGTCTATAACTCTCACTTCTAAGGAATAAATGTGCACTAGGTTAAGAGGTACATCAAGGAATATTATCTACTCAAGAAATAATAAATAAGCTCAAACCCTGGGCAAAGATCCAACCTTTCTACTTGTTATTACGTTTTAGAGAAAGATATATGCATAGCAAGTTAAGAGTATGCAATAAACGTGAAGAAAGTTACATAAATCACCTCAAGGATGAAGAAGTTCCAAACAGCAAGATAGCTCCTAGAGAAGAAAGAAACCCTAGCTTGAGAACTCTTGCTAATGAAAATTCATGTGTTGCCCAAACCTCATGTATTTATGCACTATGATCTTGGTTTCGCTATTATGAATCGTTGACCCTAAAATGTGCATAAGTGACATAAACCTTATAAAAATCATAGAAAATAGATTGAACATCAAAATGACTTGAAACTTGAACCACGCCTTCATGATGGACTATAAATCAGTATAATATCATCAAACATGTAATAAATACCTTCAACTTGACTTGTCCAAAAGACTAAAATGAATCTAACTAAGGTTAATGGTGAGAATCTAATGTATACAATATTGCTTTTAATCAGGTATGGATTATGGCTGGATGGTCAAGGATATGTTATGTTAAGAATATCATAGTCAGGTATGGGCTATAATAATTATATGAACATGGATTTCTTTCTAGAAATGTGATACATATGTATGCTTGGCTACTGCTTAAATATTGTCATGTAGTATTCTAGTATTGTACTTGATGTTTGTCATGTCGACTTTATAAATTGAAAACATAATATAGAACTCCATGATACAAACCTTGTGCACTTGCCTGTATTTTGGGGTGAGGGAACAAGGTTGGGCGCCATACTTGAGTTTTTAAGATAGGATGGACCATGTTGATAAAATGGTTATCTTTTTGTGATGGCCTTGAGGTACCTCACGTAAAAAAGGGTTGGCTAATCTTGAGCACCCTTACATACTTTTCTGATTAGCTCCCGGTGATGCCTTGAGGTCCCTCACATAGAAAAGTATTAGCTAATCTTGAGCACCCTTACAGACTCTTTCGATGAGAAGTTAGTCAAAGGCCTTATGAATACATTATATTAATTATATAATTGGATTAAAATGATATAAAACATGGGCTCTCATTTTGATATATACTTAACTTGTTTATTCTTGTTCGTTACTTCTACAACTCTTTTCAAATTATTCAAAGATTTCATATATATATATATATATATATATATATATATATATATATATATATATATATATATATATTTATTGTAATAACCCAGACCTGGTTTATGAGGTAACCCTATTTGTTTTGGCTAATAAAGTTTCTTATAACTCTAATATAATCCTCAAAGGTGTTTTTTTATCATGTGATATACTTATGTTTCAAGTTTGGTCCTGATTGAGTGTTGTTTGAGCAATATTCCTTTGTTTTGGACCAAACTGCAATTTACCCAAGTTGAGGAGTTATAATGCAAAATGTCACATGTTGAACATGCCTCATGAGTTTTAGAATCATTATAGAGAGAATTATGCAAGTTGGTGGCTTGCGGAAAGCCTAAATTCCAAGTTTGAACTTGTTTGAACAATGCCGGTGCATTGTGCACCAATTTTGGTACAAATTGTAATTTACCCAAGATGTGAGGTTGATATGCAAATTACCACCTCTAGAGTGTCCCTCCTACCTCCTAGTATCATATAGAGGAGAGATAAATAAGGATACACCATGTTTGAATCATTCTTGAATGATGGTAATCTTGGTGAAGAAATGACCAAGAAAAGGGTTGAATTTGAAAGCTTAACTTGAGTTGTATCAAGTTGAAAAGCTTATATATGAAAGCCTATCAGCTAAGGAGCCATAGGAGGAGCCTCATATCGTTTTGTGGACTCTTGTAAAAGTCCATATCATGAAAATCACCTCAAGGAGGTGAGGTGTGACGGCCAACAAGTTTCCTTAGAAAACGTGTATCGGCTTGACTTAAAATAGTGATTAAATCTAGATAACTTATCCAAATGGATAAGTAATGGACGAATTTGCATCTCAAGATGATCCTCAACCATTTTTCAAGACAAGATAAATGTTGATGCATGCATGTACACGTGTCACCCATGCATGACACGTGGCACCTACTAGCTCAAAATGTTGACACCTCATTTTTGCCTTCCTTCATGAACAACAAGTATATATACCCCTAGTTTCACCCCTTGGTGCAATTTTACGACCCTTACCACCCTCCTACCCTGAGGTATCATGCATATAGCTCCCATATCGTGAAGGGATTCTGTTTTATCGTGCATAGGCCTTGTTATATTGCCCATGGCAAGAGCATATCGCCTGAGTAGGTGATATTGGCCATATAGGGTGATATCGGCCATAGAGTGAAGTTTTGACTCCAAGTGAGTGTCATATCGTGCAAGTGAGTGCTATATCGTGCAAGAGGGGTGGCATATCGTGCAAGGACACTAGTGTATCGTGCAAAGGTGTTAAGGAGCAAGAAGGAGCTCATACTTAACCCTAAGGTGAGGATAAGATCATCTTCAACCTTGGATTGAAGCATGAATTTAGGGTTTTGATCTTCCTTTCTTTTCTTCTTCACCAATTGCTTATCCATGGTGATTCTTTGCATATAGAGGAGTTTTGAAGTCCATCATCAACCTTAGGAATGCGGAGATTTGGAGCTTGGATCTTTGAAGTCGTTCTTAAGGCGGGTTATATAACTTGAACTCAACCATGTTATTATTCTTCACCCAAATTGTTATAATTAGTGAAATACTTTCAATTCTGAAATTTCCTGAAATAGTTGATGAAATTATGAGTTCTAGTAATTGCTTAGACCTGTTTCCATGAACTATAACAGTTAGAACAAAGGTCTAGAGCTTGAATATGATGGTATCACCTTATAAAAGTGATATCGGGTGCAAGCACACAAGAAAGCACCTTTTACCCGATATGATGATGCACCTACTTCACTTGAATGATATGGATATGAATGAATACTTTGTTGCACGATATGGGGGCGTAGTATACACCTCTTGAACGATAGGGAGTCAAGTATAGACTCCATACATGATACAAGGTAGAATGAATACTTATAAGTTGACATGAAACCCTAATTTGGGTAACCCGATATAAGTGAAGTATAACAAGTGCTATTGCACGACATGGTTACACGACATGGTTGCACGACATGGTTACATGACATGGTTGCACAACATGGTTGCATGACATGGTTGCACGACATGGTTGTACGACATGGTTGCACGATAGGGTTGCACGATACACAACCCTAGATGATATGGTAACCCTAACCCGTCATGGCTAACCCTAGATGGTGACTAGCCCGATAGGGTGGTTGAATGTACTTCTTGCCTTACATGGTGATGGTTTGATACCCCATAAGTATCATGGGCGATACATACATACACCTTGTGCCCGATATGAGGTCAAGAAGATACCTCATGCCCGATATGGAGACAAGTACAAATCCTAACCCGATATGGTGAGTGTTCATACACCTCCAACCCAAGACACCTTGTAAAGGTGAGAGTAAGACACTCTTAGGAGTAATGAGTGTAACACCAAGTAATGGTATGACTGATACCTTGATAGGTGAAACACCTAAAGTGGTTGACAATGGTTAATCATATATCAACAATGTCTCAATCTGAGATGAGTCCATATCAATTGATGATGGTTGGACAATTCAAATGTATGACTCATGATCAATACACTACAGAATAAATGTGATGGGCTAGTGCATAAAGTATTAGGATGGGAAATACCCTAATACAAGATAAGTTTATGAACTTAAGTAAGTTAAAAGTGATGAGGGAATTGATACACCAAGGCATGGTAAATATCACATCCAACACTTTAAGGTTGTTACACCTTGATGCACCTTAAATCTAGTATACTTGGATGAGTAACACATGATGTGTTTCATGTCAATTGTTACATTGAGATGGAATGCACTTTGATAAGTGTAGGCTATCATACCTTGAGAAAGGGTTAAGCCAAGTTAATAAAGTATGATGTAATCATACCCTGATAAGGATGAGAAAAGAACTCATACCTTGTGTTGATGATTCATTTAATGATAAATGATGAGAATAAATAAGTATGATTGAATACTTATGATGTTAATGTATGCTCCTAGATGTGTGGAGCAATGAATTAGGGTTTGGATTAATAATATGAACTTGAAACCCTATTCGGCTATAAAGGAAAACCCTAACCCTAATAATTGTTGCCTAGTGAGAGGTGACAAGATGTTTAATGGCCTTGTGAGCCATGTGGATAGTTGTTGCCTAGTGAGAGGTGACAAGATGTTTAATGGCCTTGTGAGCCATGTGAATAGTTGTTGCCTAGTGAAAGGTGACAAGATGATTAATGGGCCTGGTGAGCCATGTGAATAATTGTTTCCTGATGAGAGGTAACAAGATGTTTATAAAAGTCTCATGTAAGGAATGGTAATGTGCAAAATAAACTAAGAGAAATGGAAAACAATAACTTCATAACAATAATAAATGGTTATATAATAATGAAATCTTGATTATACATGCTTTATGCTTATATCCAAATAAGGGCTATAGTGTTTTGAATATAGGAGATAAGAGGAACACTTGTAGTACTTAAAGAATGTGAATTGATATGATGGCTTGCCCTAGGGTATAATGCCTAGTAAAAGGATGTGATAACCAATGATGAATTTAAGGGATTGATATCCCATAACGAATGTGTAATCAGGAGTGGTTAGAGTCCACTGCCTGGCGGTGTAATCAGGTTTGGTTTCGGACCAATACCTAGCAGAGGTGTGAAGCCTGTAATCAGGAGTGGTTAGAGTCCACTGCCTGGCGGTGTAATCAGGTTTTGTTACGGACCAATACCTGGCAGAGGCATGAAGTCTATAATCACAGGATTGGTAATAACCCAATACCTGGCAGAGGCATGAAGCCTATAATCACAGGATTGGTAATAACCCAATACCTGGCAGAGGCGTAAAGCCTATAATCACTGGATTGGTAGAGTCCAATACCAGGTTGTTCACAGGATTGGTAATAACCCCAATACCTGGAAGAGGCGTAAAGCCTGTAATCAGGATTGGTTACAGACCAATACCTGGCATAGGCGTAAAGCCTATAATCACTGGATTGGTAGAGTCCAATACCAGGTTGTTCACAAGATTGGTAATAACCCCAATACATGGCAGAGGCGTAAAGCTTGTAATCAGGATTGGTTACGAACCAATACCTGGCAGAGGCGTAAAGCCTATAATCACTGGATTGGTAGAGTCCAATACCAGGCTGTTCACAGGATTGGTAATAACCCCAATACCTGGCAGAGGCGTAAAGCCTGTAATCAGGATTGGTTACGGACCAAGACCTGGCAGAGGCATAAAGCCTATAATCACTGGATTGGTAGAGTCTAATACCGGGATGTTCACAGGATTGGTAATAACCCCAATACCTGGCTGTTAATCAAAGGATTGGCATAGTCCAATGCTTGGAATGTTTACAAAGGATTGGCATAGTCCAATGTCTGGAATGTTTGCAAAGGATTGGCATAGTCCAATGCCTGGAATGGTTGCATATGATTGGCATAGTCCAATGCTTGGACATGATATGATGATGTATACTCACATGACTGGTAGAATTCAATATATGGTTAGCAGATTGGCTAAGGCCAACAGATAGAAATGAGAATGATTCATGGATGACACACCATGATAATGAGCATCACAGGATAAGCTTGAGATAGTATGATGGGTAAATGATATATGTGTTCTCCATATTCCTTATAAAGTGAATAGATGAATTACTGCTCTATCATAGACAGTTGCAATGCTTTAAAATATGAGAATGTTCTAGACTGTTTATCCTCTGCTCAGTTTAATACTATTTAATTGTGATAATAACATTGTTGGCGGTGAGTTATATCTCTCTTTGGGGCAATTTTCAATTGTCTCACCCCGTGGGATCCAAATTTTTAGGTGGACGTGCACGAGGAGGTGAAGACCTTTCTGTAGAAAAAGAACAACAGCAGCAGGGACAGCAGTGACAGCTCAGGTTGAGTGTACTGTCTGTCATGTCTTATAGATAGAAGTCATATGTGTCGTCTTTGTACTCTCATGGTCCTTGGAGTTAGTTTGTTATGGTTTCATGAACTATCTGAGGTTTTTAGCTTGTAAGCCTCAAGGTTTTATGTTGCTTCAGTATATGTTTTGACAAAGCAACTGTTATATGTTATCCTCGAGAAGAGATGGTATAGTGTATGTACAATGTGAACAATGATGTATATAATGTTTTGGTTCTGCCTTAAAGAGTTTTCCTAGAAATGGATCTCTTTGCAAAATGGTTTTAATTTTAAGTGATTTTTGTTAATCTGTTGTTTATGTTGAAATTCTGCTTAATTAGTAATGATTTGTTTGTCGGTTTGGCGACTATCGTTACAAGTTTTGGTATCAGAGCTTAAGGTTTTCTGAGTCTACAAAGACATAGGACTAAGGTGTTAAGTTTGTGTTAGTGTCCTCCAGTATACCCTATAGTGACTTCTGCTTATGCAGAAGAAAGGGTAAAGTTTATAAATGACTGGAGAATACGAGGAACACGTTGCTGAGAGCAATGTTGTTGCACCAGGAGAGGGTGCAAGGGACCAGGCAAGAGAAGAACGAGTGCCTAAGAATTCCCATCTTGACCCAATCAGGATAGAGAATCCTACTTTTTATGCTTTTGTGAGGCAAGTTAGGACAACAGTGATGAATATAATAGATTGGATACTAGCATTACAACCTAGGTTACCAGTCCTTAATACAGAAACTTTGGGCTTTGAAAGGATTCCTAAATGACATAGTCATGTTGGAACAGTGGAAAATGTGGGAAAGATTAACATATGGCGAGAAAGTAGACTCTGCCATAAGTTTAGATAGATAGTACATATGTGATGGTAATGCCCAAGAAGAGGCAATAAGTTGAGAATTAAGGTAAGGTCTCTTTAATTTTAGAGACACTTTCCTAATTGTTCTAAAAAGCCAAAGTTTTTGGTGCCACCAATGCAGTAAATGCTTAGTGCACAAGGGTAATAATCCCTAAGTAAAGGCAAAGGTCCTAACTTTTCACCTATAAGAACTCCTGACTTAGATTCTACATTGGTAATGAGACCGATAAGACTATGATATGAGGATAAGACATGGACATGTTAAGCATACTAAACCCTTTTATTCAAAAAAAAAGAAGGGAGTAAATGACCCAACAACCGAGGTAGACTCGGCAGGGCTTACGAAAGTTACAACCTAATAGTGTAAAAAGGCAAAAGAAACAACATGAAATAGCTAGAATCTATGTTTGAGTCAACCATATGTGGTGGATGACTATGAGGGATGATAGTCAGATAGAGCTTTCTCATTCTGATATGTCTCCTCTTGATTTTATCTGATAATTATAAGAAGGTAGTTGATGTTGAGATTCCTATAATTAGTCCTATGAGGACATGAGGAAGAGATAAGAAGGATGAGAACCTATATTTAGATTAATATTCTCTTATATGTTTTGAAATTTCTCTCTTCATGTAGAAAAGGAAGAGATGTAAAAGAAACACCCAGAAAAAATCTAAGATACTAAGTAGTAAAATTTAAAGAGATGTTAAAAGTATGAAACATAATATAAAACAAATGCATACTACCTAATTTCAGTTCTTGAATACCCTGGCCAAGTATTCATTTATTGAAGGCAAGGTAAGTATGACATATTTAGATTTTTATCTTTTTATTACTCTGATCAAGTAGTCATTCTGAAACAATCTCAAGAGTTTAAAGAAGAAGGAGATGTGGCATGGATATTTCTACCACATTCTAATCGATATATGAAGGAATTTGATTTACTCATAAGTCAACTTATAAACAAAAATGAGGAAGTGATGTGTTATTAACACATGTGTTAGATACCAAGGTAAGGAATTCTGGTATCTGAGAAACATTAGACTATCTTATGATAGTTACATGGAATGGTTAACTTTGGAATCAGTCCAGTTACCTAATGTAGTATGGACATTATATGTTAGGGGTTTATGCTTTGCATAAACATAACATTGATGAGAATGATCTACTTGAAGGAATAATTGTAAAAATATTACAATAAAGTTTGTCAAATGAGATTAATAAACAACCTCTATCTAAGTGAGAAAAGTGTTACCTGACCCAGAATTAACTACACAGTCGATAATGAAAAGACAGTGAAGCATGTATCCTATGTGTTTGATTCCATGGGATTTTTGTGTAAAAGAACTTTGTATTTATCAAAGTTCTATGGTATCTCCATAAAAATGAGATGCTATGTGGAGACTTGATGATATAACGAATGAATAATATCTGTCTCCTTTTATCTGAGATTTCGGGGACGAAATCCTTGTTAGGGGTTTATAACTTGTAACAACCCAGACCTGGTTTATGAGGTAACCCTATTTTGTTTGGATAATAAAGTTTCTTAGAACTCTAATATAATCTCTAAGGTGTTTTTTTATCATGTGATATACTTAGGTTTCAAGTTTGGTCCTGATTGAGTGTTGTTTGAGCAATATTCCTTTATTTTGGACCAAACTGCAATTTACCCAAGTTGAGGAGTTATAATGCAAAATGTCACATTTTAACATGCCTCATGAGTTTTAGCATCATTATAGAGAGAATGATGCAATGTGGTGGCTTGTGGAAAGCCTAAATTCTAAGTTTGAACTTGTTTGAACAATGCTGGTGCATTGTGCACCAATTTTGGTACAAATTGTAATTTACCTAAGATGTGAGGTTGATATGCAAATTACCACCTCTAAAGTGTCCCTCCTACCTCCTAGTATCATATAGAGGAGAGATAAATAAGGAGACACCATGTTTGAATCATTCATGAATGATGGTAATCTTGGTGAAGAAATGACCAAGAAAGGGTTGAATTTGAAAGCTTAACTTGAGTTGTATCAAGTTGAAAAGCTTATATATGAAAGCCTATCGGCCAAGGAGCCATAGGAGGAGCCTCATATCGTTTTTTGGACTCTTGTAAAAGTCCATATCATGCAAAGCACCTCAAGGAGGTGAGGTGTGATGGCCAACAAGTTTCCTTAGAAAAAGTGTATCGGCTTGACTTAAAATAGTGATTAAACCTAGATAACTTATCCAAATGGATAAGTAATGGACGAATTTGCATCTAAAGATGATCCTAAACCATTTTGCAAGACAATATAAATGTTTATGCATGCATGTACACGTGTCACCCATGCATGACACGTGGCACCTACTAGCTCAAAATGTTGACACCTCATTTTTGCCTTCCTTCATGAACAACAAGTATATATACCCCTAGTTTCACCCCTTAGTGCAATTTTACGACCCTTACCACCCTCCTACCCTGAGGTATCATGCATAGAGCTCCCATATTGTGAAGGTATTCTGTGGTATCGTGCATAGGCTTTGGGATATCGCCCATGGCAAGAGCATATCGCCCAAGTAGGTGATATTGGCCATATAGGGTGATATCGGCCATAGAGTGAAGTTTTGACTCCAAGTGAGTGTCATATCGTGCAAGTGAGTGCCATATCGTGCAAGAGGGGTGGCATATCGTGCAATAACACTATTGTATCGTGCAAAGGTGTTGAGGAGCAATAAGGAGCTCATACTTAACCCTAAGGTGAGGATAAGATCATCTTCAACCTTGGATTGAAGCGTGAATTTAGGGTTTTGATCTTCTTTTCTTTTCTTCTTCACAAATTCCTTATCCATGGTCATCATTTGCATATAGAGGAGTTTTGAAGTCCATCATCAACCTTAGGAACGTGGAGCTTTGGAGCTTGGAGCTTTGAAGTCGTTCTTAAGGCGGGTTATATAACTTGAACTCAACCATGTTATTATTCTTCACCTAAATTGTTATAATTAGTGAAATACTTTTAATTCCGAAATTTCCTGAAATAGTTGATGAAATTATGAGTTCTAGTAATTTCTTAGACCTATTTCCATTAACTATAACAGTTAGAATAAAGGTCTAGAGCTTGAATATGATGGTATCACCTTATAAAAGTGATATTGGGTGCAAGCACACAAGAAAGCACCTTTAACCCGATATGATGATGCACCTACTTCACTTGAATGATATGCATATGAATGAATACTTTGTTGCACGATATAAGTGAAGTATAACAAGTGCTATTGCACGACATGGTTACACGACATGGTTGCACGACATGGTTACACGTCATGGTTGCACGACATGGTTGCACGACATGGTTGTACGACATGGTTGCACGATAGGGTTGCACGATACACAACCCTAGATGATATGGTAACCCTAACCCGTCATGGCTAACCCTAGATGGTGACTAGCCCGATAGGGTGGTTGAATGTACTTCTAGCCTGACATGGTGATGGTTTGATACCCCATAAGTATCATGGGCGACACATACATACACCTTGTGCCCGATATGAGGTCAAGAAGATACCTCATGCCCGATATGGAGACAAGTACAAATCCTAACTCGATATGGTGAGTGTTCATACACCTCCAACCCAAGACACCTTGTAAAGGTGAGAGTAAGACACTCTTAGGAGAAAGGTGAGAGAAAGGAACTCATACCTTGTGTTGATGATTCATTTCATGATAAATGATGAGAATAAATAAGTATGATTGAATACTTATGATGTTAATGTATGCTCCTAGATGTGTGGAGTAATGAATTAGGGTTTGGATTAATAATATGAACTTGAAACCTTATTCGGCTATAAAGGGAAACCTTAACCCTAATAATTGTTGCCTAGTGAGAGGTGACAAGATGTTTAATGGCCTTTTGATCCATGTGGATAGTTGTTGCCTAGTGAGAGGTGACAAGATGTTTAATGGCCTTGTGAGCCATGTGAATAGTTGTTGCCTAGTGAAAGGTGACAAGATGATTAATGGGCCTGGTGAGCCATGTGAATAATTGTTTCCTTATGAGAGGTAACAAGATGTTTATAAAAGTCTCATGTAAGGAATGGTAATGTGCATAATAAACTAAGAGAAATGGAAACCAATAACTTCATAACAATAATAAATGGTTATATAATAATGAAATCTTGATTATACATGCTTTATGCTTATAGTCAAATAAGGGCTATAGTGTTTTGAATATAGGAGATAAGAGGAACACTTCTAGTACTTAAAGAATGTGAATTGATATGATGGCTTGCCCTAGGGTATAATGCCTAGTAAAAGGATGTGATAACCAATGATGAATTTAAGGGATTGATATCCCATAATGAATGTGTAATCAGGAGTGGTTAGAGTCCACTTCCTGGCGGTGTAATCAGGTTTGGTTACGGACCAATACCTGGATGAGGCTTGAAGCATGTAATTAGGAGTGGTTAGAGTCCACTGCCTGGCGGTGTAATCAGGTTTGGTTACGCACCAATACCTGGCAGAGGCATGAAGCCTATAATCACAGGATTGGTAATAACCCAATACCTGGCAGAGGCATGAAGACTATAATCATAGGATTGGTAATAACTCAATACCTGGAAGAGGCGTAAAGCCTATAATCACTGGATTGGTAGAGTCCAATACCAGGTTGTTCACAGGATTGGTAATAACCCCAATACCTGGCAGAGGCGTAAAGCCTGTAATCAGGATTGGTTACTGACCAATACCTGGCAGAGGCGTAAAGCCTATAATCACTGGATTGGTAGAGTCCAATACCAGGCTGTTCACAGGATTGGTAATAACCCCAATACCTGGCAGAGGCGTAAAGCCTATAATCAGGATTGGTTACGAACCAATACCTGGCAGAGGCGTAAAGCCTATAATCACTGGATTGGTAGAGTCCAATACCAGGATGTTCACAGGATTGGTAATAACCCCAATACCTGGCAGAGGCGTAAAGCCTGTAATCAGGATTGGTTACGGACCAATACCTGGCAGAGGCGTAAAGCCTATAATCACTGGATTGGTAGAGTCTAATACCGGGCTGTTCACAGGATTGGTAATAACCCAATACCTGGTTGTTAATCAAAGGATTGGCATAGTCCAATGCATGGAATGTTTTCAAAGGATTGGCATAGTCTAATGCCTGGAATGTTTGCAAAGGATTAGCATAGTCCAATGCCTGGAATGGTTGCATATGATTGGCATAGTCCAATGCTTGGACATGATATGATGATGTATACTCACATGACTGGTAGAATTCAATATATGGTTAGTAGATTGGCTGAGGCCAACAGATAGAAATGAGAATGATTCATGGATGGCATACCATGATAATGAGCATCACAGGATAAGCTTGAGATAGTATGATGGGTAAATGATATATGTGTTCTCCATATTCCTTATAAAGTGAATAGATGAATTACTGCTCTATCATAGACAGCTGCAATGCTTTAAAATATGTGAATGTTCTAAACTGTTTATCCTCTGCTCAGTTTAATGATATTTAACTGTGATAATAACATTGTTGGCGGTGAGTTATATCTCTCGCTGGGGCAATTTTCAATTGTCTCACCCCCTTGGGATCCAAATTTTTAGGTGGACGTGCACGAGGAGGTGAAGACCTTTCTGCATAAAAAGAACAACAGCAGTAGGGACAGCTCAGGTTGAGTGTACTGTCTGTCATGTCTTATAGATAGAAGTCCTATGTGTCGTCTATGTACTCTCATGGTCCTTGGAGTTGGTTCGTTATGGTTTCATGAACTATCTGAGGTTTTCGGC